>JADRCH010000164.1:1577574-1640420 GCA_019843965.1 Rhynchomys soricoides
GTGCAGTTACATGTCTGTGAGCAGTGAGTGCAGTTACATGTCTGTGAACAGTGAGTGCAGTAACATGTCTGTGAGCAGTGAGTACAGTAACATGTCTGTGAACACTGAGTGCAGTTACATGTCTGTGAGCAGTGAGTGCAGTTACATGTCTGTGAACACTGAGTGCAGTTACATGTCTGTGAGCAGTAGGAACATGAAATGAACAAAGGTAGCTCTGTCTGCAACAGCATCGAAAGCTAAACAGAACAGAATGTCACTGCACCTGGAGAGATGGCTGCACAGTTAGGAGCAACCTCTGCTCTTCCAAAGGAAGGGAGGTAGGTGGATTCCCAGCACTCCTGTCAGGAGAGCATCACAACTGCCTGTAAGTCTAACTGCAGGCATCCGCTGGCCTCTGGGGGCACCTGCGCACATCTGGCACAAGCACATACACATAACAAAAATCAACTCTTGAAGCCAGGGTGTTGGCCCACACCTTTAATCCCGCCACTCAGAGGCAGAGGCAGAGACCAATCTCTTTGAACACAAGGGTAGCCTGGGCTTGACACTGAGTTCTAAGCCAGCCAGGGCTACATACATACAATGCTGTCTCAAAATTAATTAAGTACGTGGTTAACTAAATTTATAAATGTCCTCAATTGGAGGACATTAAAGATGATCTGGACAGTGGGATCCACATTTATACACTGGGGAACTTAGCATGCATGCTAAAATTCCTTCCCCGGGGACATACAAACGACTTCAGTTCTTCCCTCTACACTGGCTAGCGACTCCTCCAGAGTTCACTCTGGGGAACCAACAAGTTTATTAGGTTTCCTGACAAAGCTCTGGGTGAAGAATTATGGGCAGGAACCTGGGGTGACCTTAAAGCAGCAACGAGGCAAGATCTTCACCCAGCATGCATGATTCGTCCCCTATGCCTGGGTAAATGGAGCCCCTCCCCTTAGCCGCCCCGTCTTTATCCTCCAGCCTCTTCCAGGACCTTGACACCATGCACAGCCAGGACAGAATTGCATACAGTTGGTTGGGAGACATGGCTGGATGGTTGGGTGAGGGTCTCAAAATGCTCCCCAGTCCCTCCTTCCAAGAGGGATGGTTAATAGTCAAACCCATCTGTGAGGATCTTGGGCATGCAGGTCCAGCTGCACTCGTGAAGACTGAAGCAGTCTGGCTCAGAGGATAGTCCAGCATGACAGATGGCATCTCTCCGCAGTGGCCCACACGTTCAACAAAAACCCTGTCCGAGGCCTAAACGTAAGAGCACATGTTTAGAGACTCTAAAGCATTCTGACTTTGGCTAGGCAGTAACTTACCAGACAGGGAAACTATCAAACAAACAAAAATAGATAAATTCAGCTTCACCCAAACCCAAAACTTTGGTGTCCCAAAGAACCACCAAAAAAGCGACAGAAGAATGGGGTCTGAGGCCTTCTGTTATTTCAAGGAAACACCGTGACCAAAAAGCAAGTAGGGATGGAGGAGACTTATTCAGCTCTCACTTCCATAGCACTGTTTATCACCAAAGGAAGTCGGGACGGGGACTCAAACAGGGCAGGAACCTGGAGGCAAGGATGATGCACAGGCCATGAAGGAGTGCTGCTTACCCATCATACCTTGCTCAGCCTGCTTTCTTATAGAACTCAGGACCAGCATCCCAGAGATGGTACCACCCACACTGAGGCGCACACACACACACACACACAATCAATCTCTAATTAAAATCTTAGGGATCCTAGAGAGGGATTTTTCTCAGGTGATGTCCCCTCCTCACGGATGACCCCAGCTTGTGTCAAGTTGACAGAAAACTAGCCAGGAGAGAAACCTTGTCTCAAAAAAACAAAAACAAACAAGAACAACAACAAAACCAGAAAAGTAGAAGGCTAAACTTTAAAAGGGAGAAAATATATGAATCTAATAAAGATGTATTATCTAACATATGTAAAGAATTCTGCCAACTCAATAATAAACAGACAACCCAATTTAAAAAGTAGATAAAAGACTTGTTGGTTGGAGACAGGGTTTCTCTTTGTAGCCCTGGCTGTCCTGGAACTCGATCTATAGACCAGGCTGGCCTCAAACTCACAGAGATCTGCCTGCCTCTGCCTCCCAAGTGCTGAGATTAAAGGTGTGTGCTGCCACCACCACTGGTCATAAAAGACTTTTTTGAAAAAGGGTCTATGTAGCCACAGCTGGAGCCCTCTACGTAGGCCAGGCTGTCCTGGAACTCACAGAGATGCACCCGCCTCTACATTCCGATTGCCAGGATTAAAGATGTGTGCCGTTATGCTTGGCTAGAGAAAAGGCTTTCATAGACATTCTCTGAAGGTTCATAAATAGCACATAGGTTCATGAAGAGTGCTCAAAGTCATTAATAGAGGAGTACAAACCAAAGCCAAAGTCAGATCCACAGATGGTTACAAGAGGAGAGACTGAGGCTGACAGGTCCTGGGGACGGTGTGCCAAGGAAGCAGGAGCCGAGGCAGGATGGGGAAGAACAGGAATACTCCGGATTTTTGTGCTGACTGAGTGTAGAGGTGGATGTGGGCCTTTGAGAATGCACTTAAAGCCACTCGACTGTACGTTTTCACGAGGTGAAGTATATGGTATGTAAATTATATCTCAATAAAGCGACCATAAAAACAAAAGGGAAAGGGCAGACGAGTTGCGTGAGTCGGGCCTTAGCGAGAAAGAGAAAGAGGAGCTGCGAGGACCGGGTGGATACACAAGCCGCATCTTCATTTATTTCAGTGTCAAACGATAGTGTCCAAAATTCATCAGTCACACCGTGGAGGCGGAGTCAGAGAGCAGCAGAAGAAACTACGGGCTATGCTTATCATCGGGTGTGTCCTTGCCTAGTGTGCACAAGGCCCAGGTTTGATACCCAACACTACAGAAACCGTCACGACCCACGCCTACAATTCCATCACTCGGGGTGGGGGTGGGGGATGGACGCAAAAGACTCGGAACTTCGGTGTCATTCTCTGCTACGTAGCAAGTTCAGGGCCAGCCTGGGCTAAAAGAGTCTCCCCAAAAAAGTTGAGGGGAGGATAGAAAGATGGCTCAGCAAATAAGAGCCCTTGCTGCTCTTACCGGGGATCCTGATTCGGTTCCCAGCACCCACAATGAGCTGCTCACACTTTCAACTCCACCGCCAGGGGATCGGACACCCTCTTCTGGCCTCCTTGGGTATAGCATGCACACTGCGCATGTGTATACTCAGGGGCACATACAGACACGTTGAACAAAGAAATCTTCTTTTAAAAACAGTACTTAAAGTGAGATAGTCTAGGCTGATTCCATGACAGGCTTCAAATTGGCTGTTCAGGAGACTAGGCCTAAATTTCTGTTTCCAAGAACTGGGCAAGTCCAGGCCTCAGAAGCTGTCCCCACCCACACCCACACCCACACCCACACCTACACCACCACCAGACAACAGGTCAGCAACAGTTTCCATACTTCTCCAGCAACAGTTTCCAGCCCGGCATGCCCCAGCAATGGTTCTGAAATGTCCCTAGAGAAAGAGGGGACAGATAAAGATAGAGGTCACCTACACCTCCCCTAATGTGCTTTAAATCAGGCCTTCGAGCTCTCTTGGGTAATCTTGGTAATGGGAGACCACAGCATGTCGGACTCCTGCAGAACAAAATGTTCTTTGCTTTTGCATACTATTTGAGTCTGGGGTATCATTCTTCTGTGAATCGTGAACCCTCACAAAAGCATAAGACAGTTAAAAATTTCAGGGATGGCTGCTCTTGGGACTCTTGTCCTCCTGGTGGGTAGCCCTGCCCTGCCTCAGTGTGAGGGTTTTGCCTCATCTTATTGTATCTTGGTTTGTGGTATTTGATCGTTGTCTCTTGGAAGCCTGCTCCTTTCTGAAGAGAAGCAGAAGAGGAGTGAATCTTGGGGTGAAGGATGTGGGGGGAACTGGGAGAGTGTAGGGGTGGAAACTGTGATCTGGTTGTATTGTATGAGAGAAAAATCTTTTCAATTAAAAAGAAATCTAAGAGGCCCAAGCACGGCAAACATAGTGCAAGCAGGGCTTGCCCTTCCTCTTCCCTCTGGTTAGATTACCTTCCCAAGGCTAGCCCCCAAGGTCCATTCCCTTGTGTGACCACTGACTGATTCCTGAGACTAAACACCAAGGTCCAGCAGTGCAAATGCTTTACTTGACTACACTGACTGACCTGTCCCTGACTGACCTGTCCAGTCCGGATTTACCAACTCATCCTAACACAGACTTCCCCCTTTCTCCTTAGAAACAGTCCTGCCCTCACACCTGCTGCTGTCTTTTGATGGATCTAGAGGCAGCCTCTCTCCCTACCTCATATCCCTACCCCGCCCCGCCCCCACTCCTGGGTAATAAATCTCTTGGTGTTGAAAACTTGGTGTCTGGGTGCGTTCTGTGCGTACTCAAGGCCCCCTTCCAAAGGGCATAGTAGCAAATTTCTGCAACTCTGGTGCCCTGGAGGCAGAACACAGCAAAAGAAGGAAAAGAAGCATCTGAGGTCACACTGAGGTCATGCTGGAAGTCACACTGCAGAGCAGGCCAGAGTGAGAAACCTGCTTTCCAAAATTCCTTTCTTGGGGCTGGAGGGATGGCTCAGTGGTTAAGAGCACTGGCTGCTCTTCCTGAGGACCTGGTTCGATCCTCAGCACCTATGTGCGCTCACAACTGTAACTCCAATTGCAGGGGATCTACTGCCATCTTCTGGCTTCCATAGGCACCAGGCACACATGTGGTACACAGACACATGCAGACAAAACATCCATACACATTAAGTATGTTTTTAAATTAATTAAAACTTTTCTTTTCATCCTCGTGCCTCAAGCTTTGAATAAGAAGATTTCATGGTCTTTCACCACCACACCTAGCTAAAAACGGTTCTAACACACGCATGCATGTGTGCATACATACATGCATGCATGCATACGTGCATGTATGCATACGTGCATGCATACATACAAACATACATGCATACATAAATACATACATACATATTCCAGATGATTGAGATGAGATATCCACTTTTAATCCAGATCTTCTGAGGTGGGCCACACCCCTGTGGCAGCCTCTACAAAGCATGAGGTAGAAGAAAGCACTCTCTGCCTGCTTGCTCTCGGTCTCTCTGGCAAGTCCATGCCTTCACTGGCATTAGAGCCTGCCTTGTTCAGCATCCCAGTGTAGACTGAAGACCAGCTAAGACATCCAGCATTACACACTGAACAACTACTGGATTCTTGGACTTTCTGTGGCTAGACAACCATTGTTGGACTAGCTGAACATACACATGGGGAGAGAGGAGGATTTATTCTGTAAGTTCTGCTCCTTTAGAAAAGCCTGATAGCCGGGCAGTGGTGGCGCACGCCTTTAGTCCCAGCACTCAGGAGGCAGAGGCAGGCAGATTTCTGAGTTCAAGGCCAGCCTGGTCTACAGAGTGAGTTCCAGGACAGCCAGGGCTACACAGAGAAACCCTGTCTCGAAAAAAAAAAAAAAAAAAAGAAAAGAAAAGTCTGATACACACACATATACGCATATATAGGTGTATACACACACACACATATATGGCAGCAAAAGTATAACCATCTTTGGCTCGCTGCTTCATTCATTCAGTTTTATCTTTTTGCTATTTTGTTTATTCTTTGACAATTTCATATATCTGTGCATTATATATGTGTATATATATATATGTAATATATAATTTGCATTGCTTTGGATTTAATTCAGAGCATTATGTATGCTACACAAGCACCCTTACCACTGAGTTCAGTTCACAGCCCTCCTTTTCTACTTAATTTTGTTACTATAAAGTTTAAAAAAAAAAATCTTTAAAAGGCAAGCAAGCATTTCCCCCCCCCCCCAACGATCATGGTGATTGGGGTGAGGACCGGGGAGCTTTGAAGGAGGGGCCGGGGTGGGAAGCCAGGCTCCGCACTGAGTCTCTCCCAGGAACTTGTCCGTAAAGGGAATCCTTGTCTCTGCATCCTGCCTGCTGCTGGCCTTGACTCTCCTGCTGTGGCAGCTGCCCCTGCTCAGGCCTGAGCCCGGGTAATGACTGATACACATAGTTCACCCCCAACCAGCTGAGAGATCAAAGTGACACTTTGTCAAAAATGGAACAGCGTAAGGAGTTAACTGTAAAATTAATTAAATGTCATGCACTCAAAAACAGGACAGCTGGGGACAAGAGTAGAGCCACAGCCCATCGTCAGCACGCTGCTTTCACATGCTCTTTTGTATGGCCCCCCTACTGTGCCGAGAAATTAGAGGTTTGTCCTGGCACCCATGATACCTCCCCTTGGTTTCTACTGCTGAAATCCCAAACCACTCCTCTCCGGGATCGGATGCATGGCTCAGCTAACACACAGACCAGACAGCTATTTGATCCAGGACTCAAAAAAAAAAAAAAAAAATTTTTTTTTTTTTGAAAGCAAAAAACAGTGTGTAAGGTAATTTTGTTCCAGATCTTTCCCTCCGAGTCATGAACATAATAGATTTGACTTTTTACTCGTGTACCCCCCTAAGAAGCATAAAAGAAAGGTTACACTGTCAGGCAGCTAGAAACGAGTTTAATTAATCCCAAAGTGTGCACTTCGTTTGGAACGTGCAGTACAGAAGAACCCTGTGTCTACTGAACTAGATCCTTTAGGCTATTATGCCTCGTGCTGGAGAGAGTTTTCTGAGGGAGCCAGTCCCTTGCGGTCCAGAAGGCACTGCCATTAAAACTAAGATCTATGCAGGGACCAAGACTGAAGATGCTGAAGGTGCAGGAACTTTCCCCACACAGCGGGGATTGGTGTGTCTCTGTTTGTAGAAGCTCTGAGCCCAGAGGCTGTGGGTTTCCTTCTCTCCTGATGGTTGAAGCTGCTCAGATGGCTGGCTCTCTCTAGGTCACCCCCATCTGTGCAGCCGCAAAGGTATGACTGTCTTTGGCTTGCTGGTTCATTCATTCACTCATTCATTCACGTTGATGTTTTCTTACTATCTTTTGTTTGTTCTTTGGCGATTTCATACACGCATACGATGAATCTTTTTTTGGATTTAAATTTTATTTTGTGTGTCTGTTGTCTGTGCACATGAGTGCATGTGCCCATGGAGGCCAGAAGAGGGCGTCAGATCCCCTGGATCTGGAGTTACAAGGCAGATAATGGGTGCTAGGAAAACAAACTTAGTCTTCTGCAAGAGCAGTACACACTCTTAACCAGGGACTCATCTCTGCCGCCAAATACAATGTATCCCGTATTCGCATCTTCTCTAGGTTTCTTGCTTTTTTTGTTTGTTTGTTTTTCAAGACAGGGTTTCTCAGTGTAGCTCTGGCTGTCCTGGAACTCACTCTGTAGACCAGGCTGGCCTCGAACTCAAAAATCTGCCTGTCTCTGCCTCCCAAGTGCTGGGATTAAAGGTGTGCGCCACCACTGCCCGGTCTCTTGCTTTTTTTACCTTTATAAAATGTGTGAGTGTTGGATGGCTTGTAAGCGCATCCTGTGCATGCAGTGTTCATTAAGGCCAGAAGAGGGCGTTGGATCTCTTGGCACTGGAGCCAGAGTGTGAATTAAAAAACTAAACCCAAACCTTCTGCGAGAGCAGCAAACGCTCCTAACGCCTGAGGCCCCTAACCATCCTCTGCTCCTTCTTGGCACGGTGGGTTCAGTTGGTGCTGTCTTCTGGAATGTTGGTTGACCTCGTTGACTTACTAAGGTCTTCACAGGGAGTCACAGCAGCGGCAAGTTCACAAGTGCCACAGCCAGACAGGTCCAAAATTTAGTGTTTCCCAGCACCCCTCTCTCCATCTTCCTCCATGTTCCCCGAGTCTTGTGGGGTTGATAAAGATGTCCCATTTACAGCTGTGCCCTCTATGGCCACTTCTTCTCAATACTTTGACCAGTTATGAGTTTCTGCGTTGACTGCAGCCCACAGCACACAGAAGCTTCTCCGCGTGAGACCAAGAGCGACAGTAACCTATAGGAAGACGCATAAATATTTAGACAACAGCAGTTGTAGGCTTCCGCTTAGGGCTTTTGAGCAGGTTTACAGTTCCAAGCAGGGAATCTCTTGCGTATTCAAGGAACAGCTAGGAAGAGATAGGTAAGAAAGATTGTAAGAGCCAGAGGACCGGGAAGTCTCCTGTGAGGTTGTGCCTTCTAGATAGGACAGGGAAGGGAGAAACATGAACTCTCCACAAGATGGCTGCTTAAACAAGCCTTGAATAATAACAACATTGGTTGTCATGCCAACACGGATGGGGGAAATCTCACAGGGCCCCACCCCTAGGCAAAGAGCTGCCAATTAAAGGCTACTGAGAGGGAGAGAATTCCTCCTCCCCAGAGATAGCCCCCTAAATGGTCATATTGATAGCAAACGGTCAGCCTTTTAAAATATACATAGAGCGGGGCAGTGGTGGCACACGCCTTTAATCCCAGCACCTGGGAGGCAGAGGCAGGCAGATTGCTGAGTTCGAGGCTCGCCTGGTCTACAGAGTGAGTTCCAGGACAGCCAAGGCTATACAGAGAAACCCCGTCTCAAAAGACCAAAAAAAAAAAAAAAAAAAAAAGAAGAACTGAGGCCCAAATAAAAGCATATATATCTATATATAGATATCTAGATATAGATATATATGCGAAACACTAAAAAGACTTGGCAGCTGAATCGATTTGCATACAAATGTGTGTAAGGACAGTAATTAAGGAATAAGAAGGCATAAGTTTGAAAGGGGTTACATAAGTAGGGTTAGACTACAGAGAAGGAACACAGAAACATTGTAATTATATTTTTAAAGATTATAAATAAAAGGTCAAGATAAGGTAAAAATCATGAATAAAGAATTATGGGTGTTACTTTTAAATCTCTCCTGTGGAGCAGACCTCAAACCCAAGCAGAGAGTAGCTGGTTCTCCTCACCACCATTGGCTCTGTCCTCAGAGCAATCCTGCCTCCCTGTGTGCACAGTCCAGGACTCGTCAGAAATTGATTGTCTAAATGGAAAAAAAATTTCTGGTTGTATTTAACTGTGCTAGCAGGATGTGGGGCCCAGCAGAGCAGCCAGGCGGGTGGGGCAAACTATAACCCAGCTCCCAGTAGGCTGAAGCAGGAGGATTACTATAAATTCCAGATGCCTGGGTTATGTAGGGAGCTCCAGATCAGTGAGATGGCCTATCTCATAGGAAAGAGAAAGACAGAGAGAGAGAGAGAGACAGAGAGAGACAGAGACAGAGACAGAGACAGACAGAGATGGACAGAAACAAAGAAAATAAGAGATGGGGGTGTTCTCTGGGCCCCACCCTTTACTGAGGAGCTATTGGCAGTCCAAAGTGGCTGAAGTGGGAAGGTCATCTTCTCTCAGGAGTGGCCACTGGTAGGTTCCCCATGCTCTGGTGGATGTCCCCACTCTGACCTACAGGTAGGCTGGCAGCACTAAGAGGATTTAAGGGACTATCAGAAGACAGGAAGAGAGGTGAAGCTGAGAGGGGATATGTTGGTCGGTTACAAACGGAACTGTAGAGAGGTGATATCATAGTCATTGTATACGTGTAGAAAAGTCTTTAAAAATGAAAGGAGGGGGGATGGTGGCTGCTAGGGTCAGGACTGGGGGACGCTGAGTCTTTGATGGGGGTAGTTTGTCAAGACGGTGAGTTCCCAAGTCAGCCAGTGGGGTCGGTGCAGAGCAAACTGAACATATCCAGAGCCACTGAGCCACTGAGAAGTGGCCGAGATGCTGAGGTTTTTGAAGCACACATTTTACCATGATTTAAAGGAATTAATAATGAAGGGGCAAAGCACAGGCTGTTCTATTAAAAAGGACATGGTGTTCCGCCTTGCTAGAGGTGTTAGCATGTCTCTGATTTCAGAACAGCTTGAAGCCTGGGGCCAAGGTGCTTCGGTGGGCATCTGAGTGCGAGCCTGCGACCAAGGTGCCTCCACGGGCATCTGAGGGCGAGCCTGCGACCAAGGTGCCTCCGCAGGCATCTGAAGGCAAGCCTGGACTCTTTGGAGGTCTGGGAGGAAATGTCTCCTGCTCCTGAGTGATGACTGTGGTTTTCTGGCAAAGACTAAGGAGGAAGGAACTAAAAATACTTATTGGCGACTCTGCCAAAACTCCACAGTGCTCCGAACGTACCAGGCCAACATGTTGAAACACTCTCCAAGGGAGAAGGATCTGCCTAAACACCAAGGTCAAAGTCATGTCATCATTCCATTCTGCCTCTCAGGGCTGCTGTTGCACAAGAGACAGGTTGTCCGGTACTGCCCCCAGATAGCTCACTGTCCACCCCAAACAGAGGCAGCATCCAGAGGAAATGGCCAAGTTCCCAGCCTGCACCCCCAGAGACACCACCCCTCACCCAGCCTTGGGACCTGGTAGAGCTACTAGCCAGGGCTGCAGGAAGCCACGCCCAGGCGGTAGGAAGCCCCCTCACCCCCCCCCTCAGGACACCTGCAGAGGTGAGGCGGCAAGAGAGAGAGGGGACAGGAGTGGGGAGAAGTTCAGATGGCTTATGTTGCTTTATATGATCCTCTCTAAGATGCACAAGAACCACGGGCAATCTAGTCAGGATACAAGGGCTGATACAGCAGGTGTGGCACACAGCCTGGACCTGACCCATTTAACCAGTGCTCGGGTGTGCCAGAGCAGCTGGCCCACGGAACCACACGGGGAAGAAGAAGCAAAATCTTACCAGACAGGGAGCAGGACGCGGGGTGGGGGACAGGGGACCTGGGCATGATGAGCTCCTGGCTTGAGGACTACAGGGCACCTCCTGAAACCTGTCTTCACCTTGCAGGTTGGCATTAGAGCAGATGTCACAAAGCTCTGTGTCTGTTAGTGTGGAAGAATATGACTCTCTGCCCAGCACCTCATTGTGGGTTTGGGGACAATAAAGGGAAAAGTGTGTCCTTGCAGGAAGGGTACATACTGACCTAAATTGGTGTCTTGGGCATGTCGTTCTGAGTCTTAATTTCCTTACTTAAGCGAGACTAATGGAGGCTGTGGCACGGGCCTTCGATGCCAGCACTCTGGAGGCAGAGCCAGGTACATCTGCCGGATCAAGGCCAGCCTGGTCTACAAGCCAGCTCCTGGCCAGCCAGTGCTACATAGTGAGACTCTTTCTCAATAAATAAATAAAAATAAATCATCCCTGAAGCACAGAGGAGACAGTAGTCCTAAGGACTCTAACCTTTATTGTTATCTTTATGCTAGAGTAGAATCGACTCAATTTTTAAAATGGCCTGCTTAGTTTTGTTTGTTTGTTTGTTTTTGTTTGTTTGTTTTTTGTTTTTTCCAGACAGGGTTTCTCTGTATAGCCCTGGCTGTCCTGGAACTCACTCAGTAAACCAGGCTGGCCTCGAACTCAGAAATCCGCCCACCTCTGCCTCCCAAGTGCTGGGATTAAAGGCAGTTTTGTTTTTTGAGACAGGGACTCGTGTACACCAGGCAGGCCTCGAACTCACACTGTGTAGCTAAGGATATTGCAACCTTCCAAACTTCCCGGCTCCATCCAGGATTATAAGTCTGCACCACCACAGCACATTAAAACCCACTTTCTTTTTTTATTCTTATTTTATGTATGTGGGTATTTTGTCTGCATATATATCCGATCACCACATGCATGCCTGGTGCCCTCGAAGTCCAGAAAAGTGTGCCAGACACCCTGGGTGGAGTTGTAGACAGTTGTGAGCTGCTACACCAGTGCTGAAGTTTGAACCCTGGTCCTCTGGAAGAGCCATCGCTCTTAATAACTGAGCCTTCTCTCCAGCACCATCTCTCCTGCCCCCTAAAGTCCGCTTTAAGCCTGCATACTCTCTTTCCACAGTGACACTGTTGCAAAGTGGGAAGCTGGAGGACTGACTCTGCCCAGTCAGACCCCGCAGACTTCGGGCGACTCAGAGGAGCAGGCGGGAACTCAGCCGGTGTCAGCTATTCAGTCCTAAGACTGAGATCTTTCCCTGCTCCGGATTACAGAGCCTGGACCCCGGCCAGGACATAATGTGTTATAACTGTAGAGTAAGTTATTCAAATTATGATCACTTCAGGAACCGTTTTTTACGAGAAAATAAATTTTAAATAATAGCATTTTAAACTTTTTACGGCTACATTTGTCATGTGACCTGGGACAAGGTATATTTTTGCACCAAAATGGGGCACATTAATAATCTCCAAAGTAGCATTCACTGAGCATCAACCTTCTCAGAAAGAAAGGACAGAACCAGACAGCCATTTTCTCTGCCTGTGGCACGTGAGCTTACACCAGCTGGAAACACACACACGCATATTCACACATAAAGGCAGAGCAGTTGAGCCTGTGGGCCTAAAAAAGTCCCAAGAAAGCCACTAAAGAGTCTACCACAAAGCAGTAGACTTAATTATGGCTTTGTGTGTGCATTTGTGCGTATATGCATGCATGCAGGTGTGTGTGTGTGTGTGTGTGTGTGTGAATGTGTGCAGGTATGTGAGTATGTGTGTACACAAGCATGTGTGTGCATGCACGGGTGCATTTGTGTGTGTGAGAAAGAAAGAGTGTGTGTGCTTGCTTAGCTTGTTTAGCCATTAATTAAACACATAAACCTTAACTTTAGACAAATCTTCCCACATCTTAGAGACAGAAAAAAGAAAGAAAGGAGAAAGAAAGAAAGAAAACAGAGAAAGAAAAATTCTTCTATTAATCAATAATGAATTCTCTACCTCTCTTGACATTCCTCTGGACACAGAAGATCCAAGTTCACTGCCCACGCGGGTTACTGGGATCGAACCATCCAAAGTTGGGACAGTGTGAAGTACGGCTTTCTTAACAGAAAACCCACATCACAAGACTTCGTTTAGTGAGAGCCATAAACAGGGCTGGAGAGATGGCTCAGCAGGTAGGAGCACTTGCTGCTCTTCCAGGGGACTCAAGATCAGTAGTTCCCAGGACATTGAGTGCTCACAAACTCCTGCTCCAGGGGATCCAAGGACTCTCTGGCCTCAGAAAGTGCCTGCACTCAACAGACAGACAGTTAAATCTGAGCTTTTTGTTTAAAACTGTTAGGAATTTTGCCAAGCGATAGCTCTGCCTTATTACTTGGGCCAGTTTGTACTGGGGTTGTTCAAATCTGCCTGCCGGAAGCCTACAGAGATGCTGGCTGGCCGGAAGGCGATGGGGGGTGGGTACTGTGGAGGTCACTACAAGCCAGCTTCACAGGCACGTGACCCGCTGCCACACACTTTTGCAGCTATGCCTTCCCATCATGATGGGCATAGCTTCCAACTGTGAGCCAAAAGAAACCCTTCCTTAAACTGGACCGCAGCAACGATGTGAGCAATAACACCCTCCCCCTTAAAAGCAACGGCCCTTCCTCTCCAGCAGCGCCCACGAGGAAACACTGATGTGTGAAGACACCACGGCTGGCTTCACTGGGAACGGTCCAGAGAGGGGGATGGAATTGACCTTTGCTGGTTTCTTCAACCACGGCCAACTGGGATCAAGATTCAGGATTAACTACCTTGTGTCACACAACGGAGAGTGGAGCAAGGCTGCTGGCTGCTGCTTGTTGTATAGCAGCTTCCTGAAAGAAACGGTCGTGCGCGCGCCTTGAATCCCAGCACTCGGGAGGCAGAGGCAGGCAGATTTCTGAGTTCAAGGCCAGCCTGGTCTACAGAGTGAGTTCCAGGACAGCCAGGGCTATAGAGAGAAACCCTGTCTCGGAAAAAGAGAAAAGAAACGGTTGTGCAGGGAAGCTCCTTAAGGAGGAAGATAAACAACTCAAAGGAGCTTCAGGAAGTCCCTGAAACTGACCAGACTTTCTAGGCCCCTCTCAGAGAGAAGGGAGCAGAGCTGCAAAGAAGACTCTCAGACCACAGCAGCTGCCTAGAAGGGGTTTACACCAACCAAGGTGCCTGGAAAAGGCACTCTCCAACCTGTTGAGCTGCCTTTAAGCGGCAGTGTGCTCCAGGTCCTCAGCCTTGTGTACTTCAGTCATGCTGGGGGGGGGGGGGGGGCTTTAATGGTGCAGCTATCTTTGAGTCATTTCTGCTCCTGTAAGTTACCCCAATAAAACTCATTAGACTTTGGTGGTATCTGTACTTTGGTCAGTCATGAGCTCCCTGTCTGTGGTGAGTAGGTGGTGTGGTGTATCTCCTCAGGAAAAGTTAGGTTTGCCGGTGTAGATTCCCAACAGACTATCAAGAAGGTAAAACCATTGACATCTTCCATGAGGCCTTATGTAGGGATCCTGACTCTGAGTCAGCACTTGGCAGTGCATGTGTGGATTTGTGTGTGGTGTGTGTGTGTGTGTGTGTGTGTGTGTGTAGGCCAGAGTGGGGTGCCTTCTCAGTCACTCTCTACTATCTTTGTAGAAACAAGGTTTCTAACTGAACACAGTTAGGCTGGCAGGCCTGTGAGATCCAGGATTCCACCTGTCCCTGCGTGCTTAGCCCTGGGATTACAGATACATGCCGACACACCCAGCTTCGTGGGTACCAGAGACGAGAACTCAGATCTTCTCAATTGTGCAGCAAGCCCTCAACTGACTGAGCCATTGACTCTTCCCCCTGCAGATGAGATCTACCAGCCTCTAACATAAGGTAAACCTGAATGTTCCAGCCAAGATGAAGTCACCTTGGTCCTGAACTGCAAACACACCGGTTTTTGTCACAAATTACAACATCCAATTAGTCTCTCCAGTGACTCAGGCTCTTCCTGGCTACCTTGTCAATTCCACGCTACCTTAGGAATGATCCTCAAAGGACAAGACCAAGTTGCTCAAAAGCTAATGTTGAGAAAAGGTGTTGAATTTTTACAGACAAGTAAGAATCAGGAGAGAAGGCCAGAAACAAGGAGGGTGAGGACTGCAAGCTCCCAGGGTTCTGGCCCTGCATCCAGCACAACCACCCAGGTGGCTTCAATTTTTTTGTTTCGTCTGTCGTTTGTTAGGTTGATTGGTTTATTATTATTATTACCATTATTATTAATTTTTGGTGGTGGAACATGGTTTTGAGGTTTCGTTTGTGTTTTGTGGAATTTCTCCCCCCTTTTTCTTTGTTTTATTTTTTTTTTTATTTTTTGGTTTTTCGAGACAGGGTTTCTCTGTGTAGCCCTGGCTGTCCTGGAACTCACTCTGTAGACCAGGCTGGCCTCGAACTTAGAAATCCGCCTGCCTCTGCCTCCCAAGTCTGGGACTAAAGGCGTGCGCCACCACTGCCCAGCTATTTTCTTTTCTTTTCTTTTCTTTTATTGAGACAGTTTCTCCTTCCCGCCCTGACTGTCCTGAAGCTCACTCTGTAGACCAGGCTGGTCTCCAACTCATCAAGATTCCCCTCCCTCTGCTTGCGCAGTGCTAGGATTAAAGGCGTTCACCGCACACTCAGCGCTGCAGGTCCTTCCCCACCCCCATCCCCATCCCCAGTTCCTTGAGTGGTCCCCTCCCCCTTCCTTTTACAACCAGAAGAGCCTTGTCTTAAACAAGGCATCTTAAACTTAATTGCTCTTTTCAGCTGAGTGAGAGAAGAAAAAAGGAAAATTTCCACTCGTTCATCCAGGACATGTGGAGAGCTCTCTGTTCGCCGGAGCCGCTCTGTGAGGCTTTAGGGGGAGGAGGGTGCAGCAGTGGTCCTGACCCTGGTAGCAAGTCCTAACGCAGCTCAGGGTGGAGGAAGAGATGAAAGGGTCCCCAGGCACAGAAACAGCCATCTCACTCTCCAAACTTAAACTGAGGTGCAAATTTGCACCTCGAGTGAAAACGAGATGCGAACGTTTGATAATAAAGAAGCATATGCAAATTTATTCTCGTCCCGCCCTCCGCCCCGCCCCACCCCACCCCCACCGCTTTACCCAGGATCTGTAATCCTTCTACCGCCATTAAAAAAGAATTTAAAACAAACAAACAAGGTTTATCCTGAGAGCTTTGCACAGATTAGTTCTAACAGTGAGTAAAGCCCACGAAAGCACAGCTTCTGCTCGCAGAAAACCGGGATAACAAGGCCAATATCCATGGAAACGGACCCGAAACACAACATCCGTGACAGATCCTCGAAGGGACAGATAACCAGACCAGATGACCCTGTCTAAGGAATCTCGTTGTGGAATCTTCAGAGGGCCCCTGGAGAGGTGCACGCTTCAATCCCGCACAGGATTTCAAGAACTTGCTGTCCCAAAAAACAATCAGGGGCCTGAAGGCTGAGCATCTCCGCAGCTGAGCCCCACCGCCTCGGTTCACTCATTCCCTGCCATCAGTGGCTTCCTCACCAAAGTTGCACAGGTCTGAGGAAATTTGCTCCAAACTTTGGAAAAGGCTGGAGAGGTGGTTCAGTTAGGAAAGTTCTTGCCACACAAGCTCAAGGTCCTGAGTTTGAATCCCAGAAGCCATGTAAAAAGGTAGGGCATGGTGGCACGCTCTTGTAATGCCTAGAGAAGTGGAGACAGACAGGAGAATAACTGGAGCTCGCTAGCTGAATTGGACAGCCCCAGACTAAGGGAGACACTGTCTCAAAAAAACAAGATGGCCACCTGAGGAATGACCCTCGAGGTGACCTCTGGCAGGCGCCCGCACGCCCACGCACACACCTTTAGAGAAAACTCTAACTTAATTCTCAGAGACTTTGTGGAGACCATGATGACCCACACAACCCCAGCAAAGCCCGACCTATTGACACTTCCAGCATGGCCAGAAGGGTTATCGGCAATCCCAGGCACAGGAGGACAAGATTGGCTAGCAGCTGTCCCCTCTTTCTCTAGGCTGAACATAACTACAGACCTCCCTTCCTTGCCTCATTGGGACCTTGGTGATAACTTCTGAAAGAAATAGGACTGTATAAATCACAGTCCGAAATCTAATTACAATGGAGGAAGGCAGGCCTGCGAAGACAGCCCTAAGGTCTGCTGAAGGAGACCAGAATTGATTTCTTCGTGAGGTCACGAAGCAAGCAGCCTCTGGCCAGATGTGACCTAGCAAGCACCCACATCTGCTGAAAAGTGTCCAAATGCCATTCCTCTGTACGCAGTAACAGACAGATAAGGCAGGGGGCAGGGGCTGTGTGTGTGTTCAGCAGCTGCCTGACTCGTGGAAGGCGGAGGACACAGCTACTCAGAGGTCCGCTCTTCTGAATCAGTGAGTTTGATAATTGAGTTTATCCCTGGCAATGAGCACGATTCTAGCACACCTAGATAGGAGTGTGGAGAGCTTTGCATGCTTACATGGTCCTTGAGCGAGGACCATTAGCTTCCTGTGGCCTGCTTTTGGATATTCTGTCTTCGCTATAGCTGGGTTGGACCTTCAGTGTGGTTCTCCACCATTTTTAAGCCATATGCAAAAAAAAAAAAAAAAAGAGAGGCATGATGGTACACGCTTGTAATCCCAGACATTTGAAGGTAGAGGCAGGAAGATCATAAGTACCAGGCCAGCCTGGGCTACATAATGTAAGTTCTAAGCCAACTTGAACTGCCTAGAAAAACCCTGTTGGGGGGGGGGGAGATAAAGGGGAGGGGAGGAGACCTCCCTGCTTAGGCTAACTGGCTGGCTAGCACTGGGATTTCAAGGACCTGCCCTTAAGTCCCGTTTTTTATGTGAGTTCTAGACATTACACCCAGCCCCTCACGGTTAGGGGGCAAGTGGTTTATCAGCTGAGCCATCTCCACAGCCCTTGTTGAACTGTTCTGTTTTGTTTGGCACAGGTTTTCTTGCGTAGGCAAGACAACCCTGAACTCTGATTCTCATACTTCTGCCTGTTCGGTGCTGAAGTCACAGACATGCAGCATCTATGTCTGATTTGCCCTACATCTAAGGTTATTCTGAGAATCTCTGTGACACGCTACTAAGAACCTCGGCAGGCAGAAGCACTCCAATCAGCCAGCCCTGTGCACTTCAGTCCTGCTGGAACACACAAAGGGGCAAAACAGGGCGGCCCCCGCCAAACCAAGTCAGGGATCTTGACATCTACTATCACGTCAGTAGCTGCCTGTATCTCAATCAGGCTGAGGATTCTTTTGTGGGCTATTTATTTCTGTATTCATAGATAGCTCCAATAACAACCTAGAAACGCCAGACTCCAGAGAACAATGTGAAAATGTACAGGAGCCAAGATAAAAAGCCTGGCATACGCAAAAATAATAATAAAATCAATTCACTTTCACAGATTACAAGTGGAAATTCCCAGGGGGGGTGAAAAGATTCTGGAAGAGGCAGAGAGATTATATTTTATGGGGAAAGATATGATAACCATTCTCTCCCCGTAAAGTCAGCGATGGAAGATTGTCTCTGCTCCATAGATACAGCCTGCACACTGTCAGGATAATCCTAACAGGAAATCAATAGCATCTTCTATATGCGAAAAGACACTATCTCAGCAGACCCAACCCAGCTAACCAGGCTACACAGGATCTTCACAAAAACTTGTCAGACAACATTAATCTTGGTCCTGGGACAAGATTAACCCAAATCTTGGTTTACTCTGAAACTGTCCGTATAATTTGTAAAGAGGCAGTTGTGTTGGAAAGCATTGTCCTTCCTTAGGGCCACAGAACCCCCAGGCGACTGCATGACAGTGTCTCCTTTGGTAAGCCAGATGCTCTTGAGAATCTTCCTTACATCTGTGCTGGGTGATGGTCATGTCATCAGCCACCGGACATGGCCTCTGACAGGGCATACTGTGGCAGTGAGGACAGCCTCAGTGGGATTTATGAGAACGCCTGAGGTTTTTGTTTGGTTTTTTTTTTTCTTTTCTTTCATTGATCTGAAACAGAACCCAAGTTAATATTAGCAAAAAACCATTTGGGGCCGGTGTCATCTTCCCACCACGGGAACCTGCTACTGGCGGCCTTGAACATTTCCTGAGCATTTCTAGCTGAGCCCAAGCAGGATGAGGCCCTGACAGGCCAAAGACTACACATCTTGACATCACCCCCATCCAGGGTTCTAACCACCCTCTTGCTAAATTGTCTTTCTTTCACAAGAAACTGATTTAATTGTTACAAAGTCCCACGCTCATTACTGTTGACTTTGGATTTAGCAATTGGTTGTGCCCTGGTATCGGTTTTCTTGGGCAGCAAAAATAAAGGAAGAGAAACTTGGAAGCTCAAACCTCAATTTCTTTCTTTTTCTTTTTCTTTTAAGATTTATTTTATCTATATGAGTACGCTGTCGCTGTCTTCCGACACACCAGGAGAGGGTATTGGATCCCATTAAGGAAGGTTGTGAGCGACAATGTGGGTGCTGGGAATTGAACTCAGGACCTCTAGGAAGAGCAGTCAGTGCTCTTAACTGCTGAGCCATCTCTCCAGCCCCAAACCCCAGTTTCTTAAACTGTATGCATGGCCCCAGAAATAAACGTGAGGGAGGAAAACAAAACTTGGCAGTAAGGAAGGTTTTCTGGACAGTCAGTGACGGAGAAGTTAACCCAAATGCACAATGAGTCTGAGGTGTTTTTGAGTGTGTTTGCCCACCTTGCACGCTGAAACTTCATTGTGGCCCTGGTTCTGAGCACACAACCATCAGGATACCCAAAGCTGAGGACACTGCCTGAGACCCAAAGCCAAAGGATGCTGCCTGACACCCCTCAGCTCAGACTCTGTGCTACTGTACATTGGAAACAGCAATGTTTTTACTGCAAAGTTTCCTACCCACACACAAACAGAACAGTCTAATTCAGAAAACAGGGCTTTTCAAAATCTCCTGTGGTTGCTCCTCAGGACACAAGCACCAAATTCATGTGGCCTCAGGTCAGACTGCGTCAGAGTGCTTAGATTTTAAAGTTGCTGTCTGAGTTGCTGACTTGAATTCCATAAGAAAGAAGTGTTCGCCGGGCAGTGGTGGTGCACGCCTTTAATCTCAGCGCTCGGGAGGCAGAGGCAGGTGGATTTCTGAGTTCGAGGCCAGCCTGGTCTACAGAGTCAGTGCCAGGACAGCCAGGGCTACACAGAGAAACCCCGTCTCAAAAAACCAAAAAAAAAAAAGAAAGAAAGAAAGAAGTGTTCAACATACTTTGGTTTTGGATTAGGATGGAGTTTTCAATCATTTCTGAAATGACCCCTGTGGTGGTTTGAGTATGCCTAGCCCAGGCAATGGCTCTATTAGGAGGTGGTGCCCGTTGGAGTGGGTGTGGCCTTGTTGGAGTAGGTGTGGCCTTGTTGGAATGGGTGTGGCCTTGTTGGAGTGGGTGTGGCCTTGTTGGAGTGGGTGTGTCATTGTGGGTGTGGGCTTTAAGATTCTCATCCTAGCTGCCTAGAAGCCAGTCTTCTCCTAGCTGCCTTCAGATGAAGATGTAGAACTCTCAGCTCCTCCTGCACCATGCCTGCCTGGATGCTGCCATGTCCCTGCCTTGATGATAATGGACTGAACCTCTGAACCTGTAAGCCAGCCCCAATTAAATGTTGTCTTTTATAAGAGTTGCCTTGGTCATGGTGTCTGTTCACAGCAGTAAAACCCTAACTAAGACAACCCCAAACATATCTTTGTCATTTTGTACTATGTACTTATGCCAAGCAGGCTCTCAACGTTGATATGTTTATAAAATCAAAGGATCAATAACTCTGAAGAACATTGATGATAGGCCACAGCCTGCAATATCAAACATCAAGCCAGGGCCTCTTAACATGAAAATAAGCACAGCTGTATCATTATTACATAAATATGCTTTTGTCTTTAGTAAATGGTAACATTATATGTATACCAAAGAATTATTTTCAAATAAATGTCCTGAGGGCTGGAGAGGTGGCTGGCTCGGCAGTTCAGAACATCTGTTGCTCATGCAGAGGACCTGGGTTTGCTTCTTGGCACACACATGATGGCTCACAGTTCGGGGGAATCTGATGCCCTCTTCTGGTTTCCACAGGCACCGGGTATACAGGTGATTTATAGACATGTGTGTAGGCAAAACACTCATACACATTAGATAGAGATAGGTGGGTAGGTAGATAGGTAGATAGGTAGATAGATAGATAGATAGATAGATAGATACATGGATAGATAAATTAGATGATAGATACATAGATAGATACATATGTAAATAGATAAATAGATACATAGGTAGATGAATAGATAGATACACAGATAGATACAGATACATAGATACAGATACATAGATACAGATACATAGATACAGATACATAGATACAGATACATAGATATAGATACATAGATACATAGATAGATGTCATTTCTTTTTAAAAAAAAAATTGGGCCCATCACCTTCCGTCATAGGTAAGGGGGGGCTTCATAAGGCCCCACCCCTCCCTGAATCTACAGGCATCGAAGTTACTAGGACACAAAGACATTTTCTTTTTGTTTTTTCTTTTCTTTTCTTTCTTTGGTATTTCAAGACAGGGTTTCTCTGTGTAGCAATCCCTGGCTATCCTGGACTCACTTTGTAGACCAGGCTGGCCTCGAACTCACAGACAACCATCCGCTTGCCTCTGCCTCCCAAGTGCTGGAATTCAAGGTGTGCACCACCACTGCCTGGCAAGTATGGGTAACTTACCAGTGGCTACACTACTAAAGAACATGTCTGTCTTTCTGGGCATGGTAGTGCACGCCTTGAATCCCAGCACTTGGGAGGCAGAGGTAGGCGGATTTCTGAGTTCGAGGCCAGCCTGGTCTACAGAGTGAGTTCCAGGACAGCCAGGGATACACAGAGAAACCCTGTCTCAAAAAACAAAAACAAAAACGAAAACAAAGTTACCCATACTCCCGTGAGCAACCCCTCACCCCAGCTACTGTAAATAAATCCAGTTAAGCTAAGTGGTTCACAGAGCGGGGCAGAGAGGGGTGGAAGGAGTAGCTAGCTGCGGAAGGAAGGAGATAATTGGGAGAAGACCTGGGGCTATAATCAAAATACATTATGTACACACATGGAAACGCCATGACGAGATACAAGACTGTGTACAATGGTCAATGCTAACAAAAACTTTTAAAAAGAGTTCTGGGGTGAGAAGAGTCATGAGGGGAGAAGCCTAAGAATCCCCGGCTTAGGCAATGGAAACGGCTTCTCTCCAGTTTCTGCAGGCAGAAAATTCAGTTCTAGGTGTTGGCACAGTTGTGCTTGCCCTGGCTCTGAGGGACAGCTCCTCCTGAGTCCTCCATTTCTGCGGCTTGCCTGGTGTCTCTCGGCCTCTAGCTGGATTGCTTCTGCCTGCCGCGTAGCCAGCTTCTCCTTGCGTTGTCTCCGCACTGTCTTCCCTCTGCCTGTGCCTGTCTCCAAGTTTTCCACTTTGTAAGGACGCCATTCAGTTTGGACTAGGGCCCACTCCAGTGACCTCATTTTAATTATTTAATTAATTTCTATTAATTATTTAATTAATTAATTAGTTTCTAACACTCCCAAGGACTTCCTTCAAGGTATGAATTTGGGGGACCCGAGTCAATCTAGAATAGCCTGTCCCCAGGACGCTTCCATCCTGCTAAGTGAAATTAAATGACTCCAAACATGAGAAGGCTGTACCGAAGTTTCTAGACCTTCACATTGTTGTCCATATAATCTTGTCTTTTTTTTTTTTTTTTTTGGTTTTTCGAGACAGGGTTTCTCTGTGTAGCCCTGGCTGTCCTGGAACTCACTCTGTAGACCAGGCTGGCCTCAAACTCAGAAATCTGCCTGCCTCTGCCTCCCAAGTGCTGGGATTAAATGCGTGCGCCACCACTGCCCAGCTTAATCTTGTTTTATATAGTGAGTATTCTGTGAACTGTAGGAGCTCTGGAAAGGATCTCTGGTCTTTACACACCATGTGTGCGCATGCATGTAGGCCATGTAGTTCTCCTAGGAACCTCAAATATCTCCATATATTGCCAGATATCCTCTTGGGGGACAAAATCACACACACACACACACACACACACACACACACACACACACAGCAGTAGAGGCACCCTATTCTCCATGGAATGCAAGCCAAGTTTCTCAACACTATAAGAAGACTCGAACACTCAGGAAAGGCCCAGGTGATCCGAGCAATGGACCCCGATCGATTCTCTGTGCGTCTGCACGCAGCAGGCATCGATCAATTCAACAAGTATTCGCCAAGTACCAAGTATGTTCCAGGGCTGATGTGGGAACTACAGGAAAAGCATCGGACAAAGGAGATGTTTTAAATCTCTGTCTTAACTATCATACATTTCAGTGGGAAGGCAGTAAATAAAATATATAGTCAACTGGCTGTGCGGTATGTGACTGAGGAAATGCATAGCAAGGGAGACGAATGGGAAATGTTGGGAGGGGGCAGTGTTGACATGTACAGCTGGGGGCCTAAAAGTGACTCAGATGGAACAGACCTAGGAAGAGAGGGCCCTGAAGTCACCGAGCAGCTGCTGAGGAGAGCCTCCTAAGGAGTGGGAACTGCCAGGACAAAGGCAGAAAGGTCTCAGGAATTCCTGAAAAGCAGGAGGCAGAGCCTAAAGAGAGGATGACCGGAGGAACCTGGGAAACTGTCAACGGGGAAAGGTGGGAAGGGCACAGTGGTCCCCTCTTGTCCATGTTCCAAGACATCAGTGAGTGCCTAACCTAGCACATAGCGACCTCTGCATTTGCTAGGCCTCCTCTATATCTTTACCATGGTAAAGTTGATTGCTCAGGGCTGGAGAGATGGCTCATCAGTTACAAGCACTGACTGCTGTTGCAGAGGACCCAGATTCAGGTCATTGCATCCAAGCAAGACAGCTCACAACCACCTGTAACTCTACTTCCAGAGGATACAAAGCCTTCTTCTGACTCATGTGGTTCCCGACCATGTGGTGCAGATACATGCATCAAGCACGCATGTATGCACATACAATTAAAAACACATTCTTTCAAAAATTTAATTTGTGAATTAGGCCCAGTGAAGCCCTGTCTCGGAAAGTGGGAAGCAAGAGAGAGATGGGGATCTGGGGTGTTGGGGGTGGACACCACCATTCATGAGCCGGGCAGGCTGGCATATGGTTAGAGATCAGAGAGTTGGAGATACCTATCCCAAAGTCCCTTGGGGTGTGCACACAATGCATGGAAAACAACAACAGGCAAAATCAATGGCACTGCTTCGTTTCATTCTGAAGTTTACACTTACATTGGCACCAGTCTACCCCAGCCTTTTGTATCCATGGAAACCGGTTATGATGCTACGAAAGAGAATGCTGGCCTAGAGCAAGGAAGGAATAGTAGCAACGGAAATGAGCTGTGGGCAGCGGGAAAGACAGGGGACCCCAGGAGCTACCCCCCGGGCTCTGGACAGCAACGTGAGTCTAGAGAAAACCAAGGACAAAGCTGTGACCTAAGCAGAGCTGATGTCTCAGTTTGCTTTTTACTGCTGGGATAAACACCACAGCTAAAAGCATCTTGGGGAGGAAAGAGTTTATTTGGCTTGCACATCCAGATCACAGTCAATCATGGAGACAAGACTAGGCAGAAATGCAAGCGGGAACTTGGAGTCAGAAACTGAAGCAGAGGCCGTGGTGGAGTGCTGTTTATTGGCTTGCTCCTCACAGATTGCTTAGCCTGCTTTCTTATAGCACCCAGGATCTCAGCGTGGGGATGACACCACCCAAAGTGGGCTGCACCCTCTCAATCGGGCAATCAAGCTGGGTGGGGGTGACCCACACTTTTAGTCCCAGCACTCAAGAGGCAGAGGTAGGCAAATCTTTGAGTTGAGGCCAGCCTGGTCTATAGAGAGAGTTCCAGGACAGCCTGAGCTACACAGAGAAACCCTGTCTCAAAACCAAAGTGGGGTGGGGAAAAAAGAAATTAAGAAAATGCCCTACAGGTTTGCTTACAGGCCAGTCTGCTGGAGGCGTTTTCTCAATTGAGGTTTGTAGCAGGACCGGCCAGGCCACCTCTATGTAAATCCCATAGGGGTGGGGTGGGGGGCACAGCCGCAAAAGCATCTTCTGCAGGAGGACCTAAATGAGGACTGCCTGAGAAACCAAGGATTGCTGGTGCAGACAATGCCAGCCGATCGGAAACTGCTGTTCAGAAGAGATGCTTTCTTGGGACCAATGGGGCGAGGGTGGAGGGCGTTAAAGGCGCTTGAAGCAGCGTTCAGAGGAGCTTGCTGTGGGTTTCTCGCCTGCTCCCAGAGTCTGTGTCTTTGACTCAGCACCACCTCACCTCCAAACCCCAAGGGCAGATAGGGTCAGGCCATGAGTAGTCCAGGGCACAGGCAAAATCTTGCGCCCAGGTTCCTTCTTCTTGGATGACCCTGGCTGTGTCAGGTTGATTTAAAACAAAAACAAAGCAAAAACCAAAAACCAAAAACAAAACACAAGAAAACCACCACCAGCCAGTGCAGCTCATTCATCCTAGGTTTAATTCTGAAGCTCTGGGCAGTTGGGCGGCCCACACCTGCACCTTTCTGCTTTGTTTTCAAGATTACAAAAAAAAAAAAAAAAAAAGACAACAGAGTTTTTCTCTGATCACAGGAAAAGGACTCTCCCATGGAGCAATGGGCTGGAGGGCAGAGGTCATACTTGGGATACGGTGCCAAACCTGGGTATCAATCAGGACCACAATCTTTCAGAAGGTTCTGGAAGGGACTCCTTGCCTCTTCCTGGCTCTGGGGACAAATGTCCTTGGTTTCAGGTCACGTTGCTCCTATCTCTACCTTTACCCCATAGTCTTTGTCTTACCCAATAGATTTAAGGTCACCCCTAAATCCAGGGTAATTTAATCTTGAGCTCCTTTGGGATATCTGCAGAAATGTTCCCAAATTAGAATCACATTCCCAGGTTCTGGGGGTCAGGAATGAAATGGACCCCCGGGATGCCAACATCCAATCCACTGCATCTTTTTCCAGGGGACTTTATCTGGCAGCTTTGGTAGTTTGTAACCTAAGCCTGCATGGGTGACCCTCTGGGCCTCCAGGCTTTGGCTGATTTCAGAGGATGCGGAAGACCAGTTCCTAGTGTTCTAAGACCGGGGGATGGCACGGAAGCCTGAGCACTGCTGTGGTGATCCTAAACACTGAAACTTTGACCGCTTTGTTCCTTTGCCCACTTACCAGAACCTGGTGGGCGACGGGCAGACTGACTCTGGAGGTGCACCTAGCTCGGGGTGAGGACTCCCTTTGGCCTTCCTTGAGAAAATGTATCTGTGAATCCTTGGATCCACCCCCCTCAAATGACCCCTGCCGTTGGCTTAGCAACCAGCTTATACTTCCAACACAATCAGACAGGTTTGCAGTCAGGAGGATTGAAGAATTAGGAGGAGACAGAAATGTTCTCACACTTACCAGCCTCCGCCACTCCAGCTCAGAAGAGATTTTCAGAATGCCATACAGCACAGAGAAGGGAAGGGCTGCACTCAAGGCTTGCCATGATTGATACGACCCTGCCAAGCCCCTATCTAGTTCTGGGGGCTGGCAGAAGGACCAGGCAGCAGGAGAGAGCCTATTTCTCCGGGACGCTGAATAATCTTGGAGAAGCCCCCACTTTGGTGGCCCTTCCTAGGGCCTTCCTGCGGGGAAGCAGGTAAATGTGAAGCCTTAGCCAAGTTCATTAGCTTGGACAGGGTTTTGGCATAGGGTTCTGGTGGTAATTTCCTTCTCTGTGAAATAAAGACCTGGGTGACAAGCCGCCTGTTAGTACATCCATCACTGCCTTCAGGACTCAGCATTGTGCCTCCAGGAGCATGCTGGGCCCTTGTGTAGCACAGTGCCCTGAGCACATGGTGGCTTTGCAGTTGTGGCACTGAGCCCCTGAGAACCTACCAGTTAGGAGAATGTGGAAGAAACCTCTTGGCATCTTGACTGCCACAGCAGAAGCACTCTCTGTTCCTGTGACCTACAGGACCCATGGCACCGTCTCAGTCAACAGTACTTCTAGGACCCAGGCCATGTAAGCCTGATCAGCTTAATGCTAGAAACCAGGACCAGGAAAGCAAAGCCAGGTGGAATTTTAACTTCCTGATAGATGGCTATCGAGGAGGGGGTAGAGGGAGGGGGAAAGAGAGGGGAGGGACAGGGAGGGGGTCAGGGAAGGGAATGGGGAGAGGAAGGGGGAGGGAGGGGAGAGGGAGACAGGGAGGGGGAGGGACAGGGGGAAGGAGGGGAGGGGAAGAAAGAAGAGGAGGGGGAGACAGAGAAAGAAACAGAGAGACTGTGAGAGAATGTGTGTGCACCCGTGTGTGGGGTGTGCCTGTTGAGGCCAGCTGCCAGCGTCCTCCTTTCTCACTGTCCACCTCATTTTTTGAGACAGTGCCTCTCACTGAATCTGGAGCTTGCTGATACCGCTGGCCAGCAAGCTCCAGGGACGCTCCTGCCTCTGTTTCCCCAGTGTTGAGATCAGATGCGGCACCTGGCTTTTTACATGGGTGCTGGGGATCTGAACTCACACCTCAAGCTTGCACACTAAGCACTTTACCAGCTGAGCCATCTCGCCAGCCCCACGTGAGTTTTCCACAGACTAAGAATGTCAAGTGCAGCCACATAGCCTACAAATGGTCCATCCCTCTCGGGACAAGCCTCTGAGAGGGGTGCACTTTCCCACAAATCATTCCCCCTCTCTATACTAAACCTCCATGTGCAGTTTTCTTTGCCTAGTTCTGCTCTCTGGGCCCACAAGTCTGCCCTCTGCTGGTGAAGGGACGCTTAAGCAGTTCCACAACTAGGAAGCAGGTTTTGGCCCAGAAATCAGCTTCCTTCCCCAGTGCAACGTCCTTATCTCAAACTCAGAGATGTTATCTGGGAGTCAGAGCTGTTGAGTGGACCTCTAACATTCTCCTACCTTGAGGGATCATAGATAACATCTTTCCACACCACATACCCCAAGGAATAATAAAGTAAAGCTCATGTTATCAAACACAGCTAAAAGTCCTCTGAAACGTCACCGTGCAAATTAATCTAAAAGACTAAATAACTAGAAGCCAGCGGTGAAAAGAAACAACCAAGTCTGGGTCCCCGTTCCTCTGCTCCGATGCCCATGGACTTCACTTCTCCAAGCCTAGCTTGCTTAAATGTGAAACGAGGCCGTTCCTAATTACATCAGAATTGTTGAAAAGATTAAATGAGATCGTTAATCAAGTAGCATAACACTTGACCCCGTGCAAACGTTCTTTACATGACACCACAAGTTTTTTCCTTTGGGGTTGGGGATGCGGTCAGAGGTAGAGTGTCTGCTATAGCATGCCCAAGGCTCTGGGTTCAGTACCAGAACCACAACACACACACACACACACACACACACACACACCACACACACACACACCTCACACACACACCACATACACACACACACCACACATACACAACACATACACACACACACACATACACACACACACTCACCCCACAAAGATTTTCTGTTTCATCTTAAAAGCTGCTAAATGTCGGAGGAGACACTGACTGGGGAAATGGGTAGAGAGATTCCTACTGTCTGTGAACAGCTTCACTACCCCTAGCCTAGGAGAGCCCGAGTCACTCAAAGTGGGCTGTGTGTATGGATGGTGACAGCTAAATTTGATTTTCAACTTGATGGGGCTTAGGATCTCTACAGAAGCCAATCTTTGAGCATACCTGTGAGAGATTTCGTAGATTAAGTTAACAGAGGTCCACTCATCCTGATTGTGGGAATTGCCGTACGCTTCTGCCCTGGACTGAATAAGGGAGGAGGAAAGGGAGGAGTGGTCAGGTTAGAGCACTCATGGCTCCTTCAGGGAACTCGCTGGTTTCTTACACCCATATCATGTGGCTCACAACTGCCAGCAACAAATCTTTTCTTAGTGAGAAAGCAAGGTAGGCACCAGCAAGTACCTCTCTCCGCTTTCGGACTGCAGCTGCGGTGTGACAAGCTGCCTCCTGCTCCTGTCACAGTGTCTTCCCTGCCATGATGACTAGTAGTACCTTCAAACTGTGAGCCAAAATGACCCCTTCATGACATTTCTTTGTATTGTGTTACAGCAATGCAAAAGTAACTAGCCTGGGGAGGGACCTCCGCCTGGGACTTCTACCACACCTGACATGTGCGTCCTTGTCACAAGTAGAGAGTGTTGCTTCTGGAGACCAGCGTGCTGGTGGAAACCAGGGATACTCAGCACCGCCAAGGCAGAGGGCTTGTGCCAGATTCAGCAGAGCTGGAGATGAAACCCCACTCCTCCTTAGGAAAGACATCTTCATCTGTCATAGGGACCAAAGCCACTTCCCTAAAGCAGAGCCCAAGCTGGGAGAACCAGCTGTGAACCACACTGAACAATGGTGACACTCCGGGAATTCTAGAACATTCTACTGCTGACTTCCTAGAAGCACTTCTGCTTGTAGCTTGGCTTTCTAGATGACAGTAAAGACAGAAATTTGAAGTCTCTGAATTCAAAAGCTCCCAGAAGCGAGAGGTCAGAGCTCCAGAACCATCTCTCTTCCTTCCCCCTCCCGCCTCTCTTCCCTGCCTATCTGCCTGTCTGTCTGTCTGTCTGTCCTCCACGTATGCACGTGTAGAAGCAGACGTCCACGTCAGGCATCTTCCTCTATTCCTCTCCATGTTGTTTTTTGTGACACCTAGAGCTCACTGGCTTGGCTAAGCTGGCTTACAGAGCACCGGGGGTCCACCTGTTTCTGCTAATTCTCAGCGTGCGGTCATAAGCATGCACATCGCACCTGACTTTCACACGGACACCAGAAACCCAAACCCAGGTGCTCTGCTTGAGTGGCAAACACCACCCACTAAGCATTTCCACAGTCTTTATATTACTTATGTCTTTATTTATTTCATGTTTGCCTGCACGTATGTCAGTATATCACCTGCATGCCTCGTACCCATAGGGGCCAGAAGAAGGTGAGGGGTCCCCTAGAACTGCAGCTACAGACAGTTGTGAGAGGTCAGGGGCTGCTGGGAATTGAACCCGGTCTTCTGGAGGAGCAGCCAGTGCTCCTAACTCCTGAGCCATCCCTCCAGCCCTAAGAGTGCCTATGTTTGATGGTAATAAAGTATACAGGACATAACTTGCCACCTTTTATTTGGGATTTTTGTTTGTTTTTTTGGAGGCAGGGTCTCACTTTGTAGCCCAGGCTGGACTCATACCCACAGTCCTTTTGCCTGTGACCACGGGAATGCTACTGTAAGCATCTTGAAGTGTGCACTTCAGCAGCTATGTCCACCTCATATGTGACCAGCATCCAGGACGCTTCACCTTGCATATCCAGACACTCAACTCAACTCGTTCAACAGCTTTTCCCAGACTCCCTCCTTTCAAGGACCCCCCCCAAATATTTTTGTAAAATAAATGATGTAAAATCAAGATACAAACTAATCAGCCAACATAAAAATTGGAAGATTTTCTTTCAGGTTGATAGTTAAAAGGAAACTTCTTCAAAGCTGACCTGACTTTGTGAATAACACAGGTCCCTATTCAGCCATCAACAAAGTTGCCTTGACCAGTCTCTTGTTGGAACTCCCACTGGGTAGGGAAGGGAGGCAGTCATTTCTGTGGTTCAGACGTCTGTGCTTACCCTAGTCAAATGCTGGAACCCTAGCCAAGGGCGATGGAATTGGGAACAAGGCTTCTGTCCCTAAAGAAGGGCACCAGTGAGAAACACAAAGAAACAACCAACAACAAATGAGGAAGAGGGTCCCATTGACATGGAATCTGCCATGCCTGTATTCCCTGTACTCTGGACACTGAGCAAGAAGATTCCTATGACCTTGAGGCCAACCTGGACTACATAGGGAATTCCAGACCAGCCTGGGCTAGAGTGAAACCCCATGTCTTTATTTATTTTTATGTACATTGATGATTTGACTGCATGTATGCCTGTGTGAGGGTGTCAGATACCCTTGAACAGGAGTTACAGACAGTTGTAGCTACCATATGGGTGCTAGGAAGTGAACTCTGGTCCTCTGGAAGAGCAGCCATGTTCTAAACTGTTGACCTATCTCTTAAGCCTCAGGAGCCCGTGTCTTAAGATAACAAGGCAGAGTCTGGAGAGGTGGCTGAGCAGTTAAAAGCTCTTTTTGCTCTTCCTGAGGACTCTGGTTTTATTCTAAGCTACCCACAAGGCAGCTCACAATTGTCAGGAACTTCAGTTCCAGGCGGATCTCTAAGTTCTAGACCAGCTTGGTCTACAGAGTGAGTTCCAGGGCCACAGAGAGAAACCTTGTCTCAAAAAAAACAAAACAAACAAACAAAACAAAACAGAACAACAATGTTTCCCCCTAGTTTACTCAGCCCAGAACACTACCACCCAATCTTACAGGTGGCTTAATAAGCAAAGAAGTCCAATCAAAGTGAGTCTAAGTATCAGAGACACTCTGTATACATGATTCAGTAATAAAAAGAAGAGCTATTTTGTGAATTCTTTTCTGGTTGGTTGGTTGGTTGATTCCTTTTGTTTTGTTGATACTGAGTCTCTGTCTAAAGCTCTAGCTGTCCTGGAAGTCTCTGTAGACCAGGTTGTCCTGGAAGTCTCTGTAGACCAGGTTGTCCTGGAACTCATAGAGATCAGCCTGCTTCTACCTCCCAAGTGCTGGGATTAAAAGTGTGCACCACCACTGCCCGGCTTTAAATTTAAAAATAATAATAAAAGAAAAACTACGTGCATTTTATTTCATATTAACTATACTTCAATAAAACGGTACGAGAAAAAAAGAACGTAAGCAAATTTGTGAGAGACTTAAATTGGAGGAGGAGGGAGAGGCAGCAAAAGGGAGGATAAATGGATCTTAGGCTCTAATATGCTTAATTGGGGTCCCGAAAGTCAAAAGAAAAGCATTTTCAAAGTCCATACTAGAAACCCAGGGGGATGAAATTGCATCGGCCAAATTCCAGAGAACAAAACAATAGTCTAAGTAAAATTTCCTGCCTTTCAGTGTTCTTTACTGACAGAAAAAGATTTTTCTGGTAAACAAAATGGGAGTGAGCTCCCCAAGAGCAATCTGCACCCAGAGAATTCCACACGGAGTGTTGAGGCTGAGGGTCAATGACCCCAGAAATTCAACACGGGATCCAGAGCAAAGACGTTCAGGGAGCATTCGGAGAAAAGGCAAAAAAAGAAAAATTCTCTCCCTGGAACCGACGATTCGGGAAGGAAAGTCAGGGGCAGGCCCTGAAAGACACATGCATCAGATCGCCCGTGGCAGTTAATATTGCTTGCCAGCTTGATAGGATGTAGACTCAGGTAGGAGATCAGCCATCTTAGCAACTCACGTAGGGAAAACCCATCTTAAATGTGGACAGCACCATCCACGCCTGGGGTCCTGGACTGCGTTCGCTAAGCTGAGCCTGAGGGTGAGCCAGCAAGCTGCATCTGCCATGGTTTCTGCTTCAGGCTCCTGCTGGGGCTCCTGCCCTGACTTCCCTCAGATGGACTGTGACTCTGCCTGCCGAATAAACCCTTTCCTCCCTAATTGCTTTTGTTCAGAGTCTTCTATTCCAGCAACAGGATGAAACTAGAACAGTGGGAAAATACAGACTGGAGGAGAAGGCTGAAGCCTTGTCATCACAGAGGGAGAAGGCTGGTAACATTGTTGATATGCGGGGAGTCAGGTGGGAGCCATTGGGTCTGGGTGACTTACTGAAGTGATAGGCACGCTCCTGGAAACCAGCAGCTACAGAGTGGGTATATAGGCAGCGGGGTTAAAACCATATCCTACTCAAGCCTGTTCAAGCTACATCAAAGATGTTGCTCCCCTCCCAAGGCTTCCAAGCTTCCAAGGCTTCCCCAGGTCTGCAACGGGCCTTACTACAAAGTAGCTCAAACTGGAATGCAGACTGGCTTTTCTCATGCCCCCGTCTCTCAAATCCATTCTGCCAGCAGCTCCAGCTCGTCCCAGTCCAGTGAGATGATGTCAGTCAGCTCTCTGTTGCTGTAATTCCTGGACCAGCAACTGTGGTCCAGATAGACCACAAAGAAGTGAGGGTCACACAGCTTACAGGTAGGGTTGTAGGCCATGTCCGCTCTGCCACTGGGCATGGCGGCCACATTGGGAGGCAGAACTCGGGGAGTTTGACTGTGATTATCCTGTGCCACAGGGGTGGGTGACAGGCTGCAAGGACACTCTGGGGCACTGAAGTGGGAAAGCACAGTCTGAGCACTGAGAAAGCCGGAGCTGGTTAGGGGGTCCGTGGGCCTGTGATGAGGTCAGGGTCTTGGGGTTCTCAGACTCTTGGAAATCTGGGTGCCACTGGGAGTTTCTTGGAAGAGCAGAGAACGGTGTGTGTGTGTGTGTGTGTGTGTGTGTGTGCGCGCGCGCGCGCGCACGCGCGCGCGCTCTGACTTGTCCCAGCAGAGTGATTGTTCTTATCTTGATGGTGGCAAGCTTGGTGGCAGTTGTGGCTGGGAGCACAGAGAGGCCTTCTGTGGGAGATTAGGCTGCAGCTCTGTTGGTGAAGGCCTTGATGGCTCCCCATGGTGGAAAATGGATTCATAAATTTCAGGGTGGGCCTGAGATTAAATAACTTTTACAGGGAGGAATGTCTGGGAAGGGAAGCTTATTGGCTAAGCCCTCCGGGCCTCTAGGTACCTCATTAACATGAAGAACTCGGTTTTGGGCCCATGTGACCATAGGACACGTTTCTTTTATGTGAGAAGCATGGTACATGTTCCAAGTCAGGAGTCTGGCAGGGAGCTGGGAGTTGCCTAAGCCTCAGATGTGTGCCCACCGAGTCTCGGCCTGCCCTCCCTTACCAAACTTCCTGGCATGGTTTTACATCCCACACTTACAGTTCAGGAGGGTGAACATCTAGGGTTTAGTGCTGGCCCTGGTGAGGGTCTTCTAGACAAGCCACATCAAGGCAGACGGAATCGCAGCAGAAACACCAGTGAGAAGAGAGATCTTGACGTGAGACGGGAGGCTTGAGACTGCCCCAAAAGAGCTACATCCTTCCTTCTGGGATAGCACTGCCAGGTGACCAGTGCTCTCCCACATCATCCCAATGAGGACCAAGCTTCTAACACACATGCCCTTGAGGAACAAACAACATGCAAGCCATAGGAGCAGGTAGCCTGTGTCTGACCATTCACATTGCTCCGGTCTCAATCCAAGGCCACCATCATCCCACCCCCAAGACACATCAATAACCTCCCTACACACAGTAACAGGGTATTTCCACTCCATGTCCAACCCATGACCCACAAGCCTCACGCATCACAGATGGCTGTGAATATGCCCAACATATTTGTAAATAAATGACTATATATCTCAAGGTCAAGAGGTTGGATACCCTTGCTCTAATTTATCATTTTAGGTGTTGCGACTTAAAACCCTTCAATGGCTTCTCGGTTGCAGTGGGGTGGGGCAACATTTCAGTTCCTCATTAGCATATTGAAGCCCCGCCCCATGACTCACCCCAGTTCAGCTCTCTAATTTTATACATACTTCCTCTGCCTACATCAGCTGCATGTGCGGGCCCAGTCCCTGCCTGCATTGGCTGCATGCGCCCCGTCCCAGCCTGCATCCGCTGCATGTGCCCTGGCTTTCCACCTGGCCCCAAGGCACACCAACTCCGCCTCTCTCACAGCCTCTGCACAGGCAGGTTCTTCCTCTAGGGCTTGTTAAGTTGGCAGTTCAAAATTTCCTCTTTGGACAGGTTTTCCCTGACCTAGGCAGTTGGTCTTTTGCATAGAGCACTGAGTGCCATAAATCACCTTGCATATGAACTGACTTGGGTTTTGTATGTATGCACACACACAAAGATAAGTGGGGCAAACACTGTGAGAAAACTCGGGATTTTAAGAAGTGCACATGAAAGCATTGTCACCTGACACTGAGCACAACAGAAGTCAGATAACACGAACTTCATACTTGCCAAGACTCTAGCTACTCCTGACAGCCTGGGAGGAGTCAGACGGAGATGACAGAGACAGACAGAATAAATGGGGACAGATGTGGCAGTCAGGACCAAAGGTGAAAGTGCTGGATCACTGACTGTCCAAGAAGGCACACTGGAAAGCTACCTGCCTGGGTCTTCCCAAAGGAGGTGACAGACTTGGGTAAAGGTACCTGCCTCTGTGCGGGAGGACCGGAGTTCAATCCTTGGGAGCCATGTGAAAGAAGGAGGTCCCCTGGATACTTGGAACAGATGACATTGAAGGTGAAATGCTGATCCCCAAGGGCAGAGGTTGGGGACTAGAGATTTGGGATGTGTGTGCTTCATGCCAAACTGGTCAGTTTGGGAATGTCTAGCATATCCCCCACCTTGATTCCATGTCTCCAGAGCCACTGAGGCTGCCACTGGGGTTAGGTTCTCAGCCAGTGTGGTTCAGCCTCTCTGTGTGGCTGGCAGAGACAGGTGTGACTCTTCGTCTGGGTGACCCCACTGCAATTATCACCGTGGCTAAAGATGTCCGTGACAAGTCACTGAATGCTCGGAGAACTGATAACATCAGGAAAATTTAATTCTTGAGTGCCTGCAAATTCCCTCTCCTCTTCTGTAGCTAAGGCTTTCCCCTATCTGTCGGTTAACAGAGTTATCAGCCCTTGTGAGGGAGAGGAAGAATGGGCTGTGAAGCAAGCAAGCACTAAATCCCAGCCCAGACTCGATGACAGAGGAATAATATAAAAAGATTATAGGTAATTCCTCCTCCCAAGCTATAGACAGAGAATGGGGGTTCATCAGCTGGAGAAAGGGCAGAGAGGGCCAGCTGTTCGTCTCTTCACTCAGGACTAATGAAAGTGAGGAAGGACCAGGGAGCCTCTAGTTGGAGACTATGTGGTCGCATTAGCTTCATGCGACCACAAGCCTACAGAGAGGAAAGTTTACTTTGGCTCACCGTTCTCAAAGTTTCTATCCATGACATTTTGGGGTCTGTCCGTGACAAAAGTATGTGTCACCAAAAGCCTACTGACTCACAGAAAGGAAGAAAATGTTGGGGTCCCTGTCTTAGTTAGGGTTTCTATTGCTGTGATAAAACACCATGACCAAAAGCAAACTGGGGAGGAAAGGGTTTATTCTGCTTACACTTCCATGTCACTGCCCATCCTTAAAGGAAGTCAGGACAGGAACTCAAACAGGACAGAAACCTGGAGGCAGGAGCTGATGCAGAGGCCATGGAGGGGTGCTGCTTAGTGCTTGCTTCCTATGGCTTGCTCAGCCTGCTTTTGTTATAGAACCCAGGACTGCCAACCCAGGGGCAGCACTACCTACCATGGGCTGGGACCTCCCCCATTGATCACTAATTAAGAAAAGCTTGTGTTGCTGGGCAGTGGTGGCGCACGCCTTTAATCCCAGCACTTGGGAGGCAGAGACAGGCAGATTTCTGAGTTCGAGGACAGCCTGGTCTACAGAGTGAGTTCCAGGACAGCCAGGGCTATACAGAGAAACCCTGTCTTGAAAAAAAAACAAAAAAGAAAAAAAGAAAAGAAAGAAAGAAAGAAGAGAAAAGAAAAGCTTGTGTCAAGTTGACATAAGACTAGTCAGCAGAGTCCCATAATCCCTCTTGAGGGCACAATAAAGAACTATGCCTGCCCACACAGATCTGCCTCTGACAGTTCCCACTGATTCCCACCTACACCACAGTGGGGAACAAGCCTATATAACACATGAACACTGGGAACATTTCTAATCCAAACTCTCTCTCTCTCTCTCTCTCTCTCTCTCTCTCTTTCTCTCTCCCTCCCTCCCTCCCTCCCTCCCTCCCTCTCCTCTCTCTCTTCCTTGTGGGTTCTGGGGAATCAAACTCAAATCGTCAGACTTGGCAGCAAGCTCCTTCACTCACTGAGCCCTATTGCTGGCCTGTCCTGTGTTTCTTGACTGCAGATGCAATGTGACCAGCTACCTCCTCAGGTTCCTACCATCAGAACTTCTGCAGGATGGACCGTACCTGGAACCGTGAGTCGAAATGAACCTTTCTCCCTTAAGTTGCTCTGGTCCGGTGTTTTGTCTCAATGAGGAAAGTAGTTAATACAATCACACTTAAACTAAGTAAATACTGTTTTCTGAAATTAAATTTCAACTCACTAACTCCTTTATTTAATGTGGTAAACCTATCTCCAGAACATGCTAGAAGGGAGGATCCCAAATTTGGATTAAGTCATCAAACAAAAGAGACTCCGTAAGTATCTACAGAGTGGCTAAGTGAGAGCCAACCATTTTAGGGTCGTTGTAAATATGTGGCACTGGAGATGAGTGTCCTTAGATTTACTGCTTGAAAACGAGAGCCCAAGCATGGTGCTCACAGTAGAATCCCAGCATGTGTGAGGTTAAGCTGGGAGATCACAAGTTCAAGGTCCTCCTCTGATACATAAGCAGTTCAAGTCCCACCTGGGTTACACGAGACCCTGTCTCAAAAAAGAAAAAGAAAAAAAGGAAAGGAAAGGAAAAATAAAATATAATAATAATAATAACAGTAATAGTGATAATAATAAATTAAGGTGCAAATGTTCAACAACAGTTGCACATGTGTGTTCCATATGTGCACTCATAATAGTTTTTGTGTGTGCATAAAATAGACATGTGTATCCCTAGGTAGCAAAACAAAGGTCTGGGGGGCTGGGAAGATGGCTCAGTGGTTAAGAGCACCGACTGCTCTTCCAAAGGTCCTGAGTTCAATTCCCAACAACCACATGGTGGCTCACAACCATCTGTAATGGGATCCGATGCCCTCTTCTGGGTGTCTGAAGACAGCTACAGTGTACTCACATACATAAAATAAATAAATAAAAACCTTTAAGTAAAAAACAAAACCAAAGGTCTGGAGAGATGGCTCAGTGGTTAAGAACACTGCCTGCCCTCGCTGAGGACCCAGGTTGGTTCCCAGCATTCACGTGGTGACTCACAACCCTCTGTAACTCTCATTCTAGAAGATCTGGTACCTTCTCTGACATCCTCAGGCACTAGGCATGCAGGCAGTGCACATACATACATGTATAAAAAGAAACCTCACACATAAAATGAATCTTTAAACTGCATCATGCATGTGTAGTTAATCTGAGTTTTGCTTTGCCCCTAAGTTACAGGTTGCTTCAGAGAGTTCCAGGCCCTGAATGACAGTGACTTTTCTGCACTTACTCTGGTTCCAGGAGTATGCTGGATATGTGTTTTTTAACTTATAAATTTGTACAGCCCTTGGTTCCCATTATTTTGCCATAAGCATATCAGGGATTTTTGGAGGGAAGAAAAGAAAACCGTCAACCTTGGAAATAAATACACCCTGAGCTTGTGGCATATGGAAGCTAGCTCTCCATTTGTCACAGCCACTTTCCAAGGAACCATCATACAAAATATCGTGGGCCCGAGAGAGGGAGGACAGGCCCAGAGCATCCCTGAGCCATTATTTATTTTGTCTGAGTGGTGATAAAAACCAGGTCATTCTCAATCATAGAAACACAGACCTGGGCGTCCTGAAACATACCTTATGTTCCCCTTACGTAACGCCTACAGGCTGTGTTTTCTTTCCCAAGCAAAGGAGGAACTGCAAGAATTCCTCTGCCCAAGTGAGTACTGCAGCCCAGTTAATATCTACAAGCCTAAGGAAAACAGAGACATCTCAACACTGTGCGCACACACACACACACACACACACACACAGCCTCTGTATGAAATTTTCAAAAACCAGAAAATGTCAGCAGGTAGTTTAGCCCTAACCACAGCTCTGCAAAGGAAGAAGGAAAGCCTATGAAGCTGCAGGAAGAGAGCTGACGGATCGTGGCTGTGGGTGCTGTCGTGCAGAAGCCTGTCAAGCTTTAAAAAAACAAACAAACAAACAAAAACTATTAATGTACAACCTAGGCCAACAGCCTACTGCAGACGGATTCCACACACCTAGATGTCTCCAGCCAAAAGATCCTAAGAGGAGTGGGCAACTTGGAAGGGATACGGCATGGGCCCAGATGGCGCACATCTGGCTAAAAATTAGGATGAGAAAGAAATCAACCTCTCCTATCTACAGACAGGTGTTGGGGTTTCCCAGGATACCAGCTTATGAAGGGCAAGAGAATGGCTGTGCGGAGGGACAATAAGGACCCCTGAGAGAAGATACAGGTCGTGTGAACCAACAGGTGGAGGAGCTACTGCTGCCCACCGCTTGATAACATAATTTCAAAGACATTTAAAATATTTAGATTATTGTAACCAAGACGTTTTTAATAAGGCACCGAACAGCAGGCACCAGGTTGAAATCAATTAGACTCCACTGCTAAATTATACGGGAGAAATTTCCAGCAGGATGGCTCTGAGGTAGGAACCATAGGTAGAGATGCACGGCCGACACAATTAAGAACCGAATGGATATTGCCTCTCCATTTACGCGGCAGAAAAAAAGAAATGGCCAGATGCTTTCCTAAATTCAGGGCAACAGTTAAGAGAAAACAAAACAAAATAAAAACGGGAGATGAGGCAGCTTCTGTGGACCACAAAGGGTGTGGGCAACCATTTTGGAGGTGTCCTGAGCACAGGGAAGTCAGCAAGGGGTCCACCAGCAGCTTCCCTCGGTGGTGGGCCAGGAGATGCGCGCCTGGGCTGGGGGTGGCTTTACAACAGACTCCAAACCAGGGGAAGGAGCTCAGGCATCCCCACGGCCACCCAGAGCCCAGCCCCTGCCATAAGGGTGAATGTGTGTGCCGCAGCCCTGCTGGATGCCAACCCCGTCCACACATGTACACGTACACACCACATACCCCCCCCGCTCTCTCAACCGTACACCTCCCCTACACACAAACACACCCACACCCACTCACACACCACACCCCCACCACACTCTCACAAACCCCACAGACGCTCATACATACACACACACTCACGCACATACACACCTCACACTCTCACACACCCCACGCGCTCGTACACACACCCCAGAATCCACTCAGACACAAACACTACACACTTGTATACTCCCATGCATGCTCGTACACTCCCACACATGCTCATACACACGCATGCTCGTACACACCCACGCGCACCCCATGCATCCACTCATACACAAACACCACACACTCATCGCACCCACGCATGCTCGTACACTCCCACGCATGCTTGTACACACCCACACTCACACTCCTACACACCACAACCCCACTCACATACACACATACCCACATACACACACCATGCATCCACTCATACACAAACACCACACACTCGTCACACCCACACATGCTCGTGTACACACACAGACAGACAGGCAGGCAGGCAGACACACACACACACACACACACACAGAGGCTGTAAGCCTGGGTCTGGTTCACAAGCACGTGCAAGGCTCCCAGCCTGGGCCACGCGGGGGCGCAATGGGCAGGCGCATCCCGAGGGCTGCGGTGCGGCTCCGGGCCGCCAGGGGCCGCTGTGGCGTGGGCGGGAGACGCGCGGGGAGCACCGCGCAGCGCCGGACCCTCTTAACCACGGCCTCGCCGGTTTGGCGGGGTGAAAGGTTGCGAAGATGGCGACGGCCTTGAGCGAGGAGGAGCTGGACAATGAAGACTATTACTCACTGCTGAACGTGCGCAGGGAGGTGAGGCCCGCGGCTCGGCGTCGGCGGGGCTGAGGCCCGGCTCGGTGGTTCTGGACGGTCGGACGGGCGGCTCTGGCCCCGCAGCCGCCCCGGCAAGGCCACGGCCCGGCCCGGAGGCCGCGTGACCCCGCCGCCGTGCGCGCCTGCCAGCCGTCGAGCTGCCCGCATCGCCGCGACCCTCTTGCCCTGGCGCGGGTCCAGCGTCCGCCCGGCGCTCCGCGTGTTGTGCGTGGCGTGCACCGTGCCCAAGCTTTGCCCGGACCCGCGCCCTCGCCGAAGGGGGACGAGGGCCCCGGGGAAGCCGCTGCAATGGGGTATCCGGTCCCCGCGACCCGGTCCCACGCTCCCCCTACACACTCCTGCCATAGACTAGGGTTTAGGGTCATAAGCCTGAGCCAGCAGGTGGGCGAACAGAATCTGGGACACCAAGGTCAAAGCCACATGGGAGCCTCTCCAGGGCTCAGTCAGACCCCTTAATCTCTGATGCTACCAAAGCTGAGTCTACCCTCACAGGCTAGCATTTCGTGCCCTCCTTCGATCCCTTGAGCCTTCGCCCACAAATTAGAGAGCAGAACCTCCCCAGCCTCAACTCAAGGGGCCTTGGGTGAGCAAGAAGTGCCAGGCCAGAGACGCACCGGTGCTCTGACCGGACTTCAGCATCCAGGTCAAGTGGATTCACGAGGTGTCCTCGAGAATAAAAAGTCACCCGGAGAGGCCGGCCCGCACTGTCTGGGACATGTGTATTTCTCATACGTTCTTACTCTCGATGACTAGTCCGCACTTGAGGTCGCTCAGAGAAGGGTTTCCGGAAAGGCTTCCAAGGTCAGGTCATAGGGTGCATTCGTGATGCCTGTGGCTGCTGGGTACAGGCTTTCAGCCCTGCCAGACAAGTCCCAATCCTGTCTTTTAGATTTTCTGGTAGTGATCAAAAGTAACCGGATTGGGCTATCCTCAGCAAAGCTAGTCCAGTTGCCAGTAAACGTTGGTCTGTGTGCTAATAACCGACATCTTTCTGAGTGTTTTGTGCACAGCCACCTGCTGAAAGACCTGTCTCCGTGATAGCCACCCTCATAACAATCCAGTATTTATAATCGAGGGAACAAACAGGTGTAATTCGTCCCTGGGCAGTCTGACTCCAGCTCTTGAACTCTGATGCTGCCTCAGTTTACCACTCCACACACAGCAAAGCTCTTTGTCCTGATACTGCACCCTGTATCAGCCACTACTTAATACATAAACTCCCCAGGAAATGTTTCCTGGACTTTTGGATCTTGTTAAACTACAGTGGGGTACCTGGGAGATTCTCATTCTGGGTTTATAGTGAAGGACTCTCAGACTTTGAGCAAATCGTTTCTTTGACTCTTAGTCACTTAGCAGTTGAATGAAGCTATAAAATTTCTTTTGGGTTGTTTTGTTTTTGTTTGTTTTTTTTCTGACACAGGGCCTCACTCTGTAGTGCTGTCAAGAACTCACTGTGTAGACTAGGCTAGCCTTGAACTCAAAGAGATCAGCCTCTGCCTCTCAAATGCTTAGATATAAAGGCAAGAACCACAATGGCAAGACATTTCCTGGTTCCTGGGAACAGAGTGGTAAAAGGAGCTGACCTTTCTGTGATGGGTTTGTTTTCTTTCGTTTTAAATCTCTCAGAGTCCTGACTAGTCTGGGTTGTCAGCAATTAAGCAGCCATTTCCCTGTTTGCCAGAGCTACTGAACCTATGCAGGTGCAAGTGTTCAGAAGGACATGTGAACCCTCTGGGATTTTAGGGCCTTTCATTGCTATTGCACTGGGATAGGAGCCAAAGAAATACTTCTTTTAAAGGAATGCTTTACTTCTGCCAGCGAGTGCAGACGCTTGCTACATTTCTAACTAAATGAAGTCCTCACCAGACAAACCTCTGTCTCGGGCTGTTGTTGTCAACACATTCAGTGTTGAGTGGCTGCTTGCTGACTTTGTGGCTGCTGCTTCTACTGGAAAGAAAGTTGGGTTTTTTTTTTTGTTTTTGTTTTTTTTTTTTGTTTTTTTGAGACAGGGTTTCTCTGTAGCCCTGGCTGTCCTGGAACTCACTCTGTAGACCAGGCTGGCCTCGAACTCAGAAATCTGCCTGCCTCTGCCTCCCAAGTGCTGGGACTAAAGGCGTGCGCCACCACTGCCCTGCAGAAAGAAAGCTTTGAAGATGATGACACTGGTGTTTACCTGAGATTTCTGTTTGCTTTACTTTTTTCAAACTGAAGTTGAAATAGCATGCTTTAGCCAGAAAACAAAACAGAAGAAATCCTTGTTCTTGTGCTTGCATGTCAGAGTGTGTTTGTGTTGTGTGTTAGATTGTCTGAGCAGCTGCTGTGTTTGCTGCCTGTTCTCACCTTGGTTAAGTTACTGCAGGAATCCACTCCTCTTCCCACCAGCACTCAGAAGCACCGTCAAAGGGCATCTTCAGAATGATAGAGTTCCACCAAGTTCAGTCTTCTCCCTAGAAAAGTTGCAAGTGGAAGCAGCTCTCCAGAACCAGGACATTCTGTTTACAGCTTATAAGCACTGAGCTGGGCTGTAGCTCCTTCCGTAGAATGTTTGTCTAACGTTCATGAAACCGTGATCTATGCCAGGCACTACATTTACTGAATAAACTGGGCATAGTGGCACTTGGGACGTAGAAGCAGGAGGTTTAGTCATTTAAGGTCATCCTTGGCTACACAATTAGTTTGAGGTCAGCCTGGGCTGCATGAGACCACATGTCAAAAAGGTAAAGAGAAAGTTAGATGCAGAAGAGAACTACATAAAGTAGTACATGCCAGAGACCTCCTAAGAATCTCCTGTCTCGGGTTTTAAACTGCACAATATCACTCTGAATTTCTGTGTCAGGGGTAGCCAGGACCACCAAATCCTGCTGTAAACAAAACCCATGGCCCTAGTGAGGCCCCGCTCACCGCTGTTGTGGAGTTTCTGTTGGTACAGCGGCACCCTCACTCTCCAGGCTGATTTACCAAACCCAGGTTAGCTGTGTGGTTTTGTGGTGTTAGATGCATGATCAGGACTAAAATCAAACTCATCTGATTTCTGGGGTGATTTTTCCAAACTATTTGGAGAAAGAATTCCTTGACAGCCAATTTATTGATTGTTAGCTTTTTATAGAATTTTTTTTCTCTTAGATTTGCTTGAGTGTTGTGCATGAATGTAAGTATGCACAGCGCATGCATTCCTGTGGATGGCTGGGGGCTGCTGGGAGGTGCTGGGAATTGAACTTTGCTCCTCTGCAAGAACAGCAAGTGTGCTTAACCACTGAGCTATTTCTGTGGCCCTTTTTATAGAATTCTTAAACTGATATAATTTAAACCCAGTTTATTCCTAAATAATGTGGCCTGGTTTCTTCTTTATCACTCCCATGTTACACTTTAAAGAACTTCATTTTAGCAATGCATTCTGAAACAGTAAAATTATGATGAGTTCAAGACCAGTCAGGTCTACATTTAAAAAAACAAAACAAAACAAAACCCCGTCTAAAGAAACCTGACTGGTCTTAGCATAGTTTTTTGATCAGCCAACCTCTTTTTCAAAGCTGTTGGAATGTTTGGGGTACTGATGTTTGTTTTTCCTTTGTTCGTTACTGCACTGTCTGTCAGTTGTGTCTGTGGTGCTTTGTTTGTGTGAAGACTGGAGAACAGCCTGCAGGAGCTGGTTCTCGCCTTCTGGGATGTGGGTTTCTCTTCATGAGGTCAGTAAGGAGTCTGGGGTTGATCCTCTGGAGTTTTCTGTGGATGCATGTTCAAAGTGTGACATTTGTGGCAGTGATTGTGAGTCAGTGCTTGCTTTGGGCGTGTAGGGTTGGGCCTGGCTGTCCACAACCAGAATTGTCCAGGTAGCTACATTCTTTCTGTAAGCCAGGAGGCCCCGGGGCCAGGAATTACATGCAGCTCATTCTGCCTGCACCTAGCCTGCAAGTTGTTGGCAGTGGAGGTCCAGTGCTGGAGAGAGCTCGTGGCTTTTGTCCTGGTGCCTCTGTCGGGAGGTGCACTGCTCTGCCCATTTTCGATTTCATGTAATTATGTGTAGTGTAGTGTTTATTGTGTGTGTGCATGTGCATCATGTAATTACATGTACAGGAGTCAGTTCTGGCCTTTCATTGTGTGTGAACTCAAGGCGTCAGGCTTGGCAGCAAGCTCCTTTACCCACCAAGCCAGCTTACATGCCAGGCTTGTTTCCTTTGACACAAGGCTGGATATGGTAGCACATGCCTTTAAGTCCAGGACTCCACAAACGGGCCAGCCTGAAAGGGGGAGGGGGCTAATAACACTGTATTAAGCACTTACTGTAAGCTAGGGTTTCACACATTGCCGTTTGGGTAGAATGTGTGTAAAGTGTTAGACATAGGTAGTTATCCAGGTGATGGGGGTGAGGCTCTGCTTATTGTGAAGATATACACATAGCATGGTGAAGCATGCCTGTGATCCTAGCACTTGGAGGGTAAACACAAGGTCAGGAGTTCAGGGTCCACATCGGCTCTGTAGTGAGTTTGAGGATACCCTGGGCCACATGATACCTTGTTATAAAAGACAAACCAAAAAGGTGTGCGTGCATGCGCATGTGTGCGTACAGCCTTAGTATGCCTTGCACTGACGAAGTTGCTCATCTGGTGTACCATAGCACAGGAAGAGAGAGAGTGTCAGTATGTGTGGCCAAAGTTTTCCATGCTCCTTCTTGTGCAAAGATCTGAGTTTATTCTTTGTAAAAGGTATCGCTGTCCATCAGACCGGCGCTTCCTGCAGCATTGACTTAGGGTGGGGGCTCTGCTGGAAGGGGAACCCAAGCACAGGGTGGACCACAGAGGGCAGCTAGAAATTGAAGACACAAATGGAAGGGGACACAAAGGTGCTCCAAGAGAGGCAGGACGAAAGGAGGTGAGGAGCATGAGGTGGCCAGGGTGACTAGGAGGCGGACCTGAGGGAGGTGGCCTGTGGAGTGGAGAGCTATGGAGGATGCTTGGCCAGGTTCAGGGTCATCTCAGTGTAAGTAGCCAGCAATACAAAGTTAAATTTACTTGTTAATGAACCATAAGCCAGAAGGTACCTTCCTGCTTTGGGCATTGCAGTAATAGCTTCTTGAAATTTTTATGCTCTGATTTCGCATTACCCAGATAAAGACTTTACTTTTCCCTCAGAGATTTCAGTTGAAAGCTTTTGTGTTTGTTGTAAATTTGGTAACAAAACAATAGAGAAGAAAATATGGGGCCGTGCTTTGCTTAGCTGTGTGGCTGGACATTCACTTTTATTAACTGTCTGTTTTAGTTTTGCTTATTTCATTTATAGCTTTCTTGTTCAAGTAAGGATTCAAAACAACAGATTAATAAATTGTACACGTTTCAAAGAGAAGCCAGGGACACGTCTCTGACAGGGAGAGATGGCTGCTGGGAATGTTGCTTCCTTGCTGCTGTAAGGACACACTGTTATTCCACTCTGAAAGGAACAGCCACCTTTGAGTCTCCTGAACCGTGAGAACTCCTCCATGTCAGGCGTATACAGTGCTCCTTCCCTGGTGTACAGAAGCCAAAGACCTCTCCAAAGGAAAATGCCAGGCTAACAGAGATGGGCTACTAGGAGTGTGCCTGAGTGGGCAGGGTGGGGCAGATACTCACAGAGGAGATTAAGTCCTTCTGGGGGAGATAGGATCTGAACTGTCTCTGTTGATGGAGCCCAGAAATTCCTTCAACAGTAAATGCGGAGCATGTTTCAAAAGACCATTCTTGTTCATTTGCTCTGGTGCTTCAAGGCCCTAGATAAACATTCAGGCATGACCCGGAAGAGTAATGAAACCCAGGGTGTGTCACAGTAGAGAGTGGTGTGTCCACTTGAGCCCTGACCCTGGTGACAGAGTTCAGACACAGAGGTGGTGGAGGTGTAGCCCAGTATCTTGAACATTGAGATCCTCTGTGCATTTGTTGGTGCTGTCCACAGATTGTAATGAAGCCTCAAAGGATGGCATGAGAGCCAGCTCTAATGTCGACAGTCTCCCACGTGGGATCAGAAATGATGTAAGGCAGCTTAGCTGAAGGGAGGGTAACTTGTCTGAACCTGTTTCTTCATCCTTAAAAGTCAGGCAGGTCTACTGTCTCAAGGCTGAAGTCTGGTACATATCTGATACTAACTGTAGAGACGGGCACACGGTTCTCTGCACATGCCAGTCTGCCTGCCTGAGTTGTCTGAGGAGTTGGGTGTCACTGGATGGTGTAGGCTGCAGGATGGCGAGTCAGGGTCAGCCTAGGCTGTGTGGAGAGCTGGCAGATGTAGCAGTCAGCATACACCAGTGCTACCAATATTTGACCAGACTGCAAGGGCTGCTCCAAGTATAGGCCAGCATGTCTGAATAGGAAGACTTTGTCAAAAAAACAAAACAAAAAACCAGATTGTCTCAAAAAGAGATGTGTCTGTGCACGCATGTACACTCAGACTGTAATTAGCTGCTTGAGTGTGCAGAGAAGTCTCTGGCAGTTCCCTCTCTGTATATTTCCTTGAGTGGACAGGCAGGTCATTCGGATACCCTGCCCCTTGCTTTTAAGAATTCATCTTCTGCATCCTAGGCTGGCTTATGAACTCACTGTGCTCATATTGGAGGATGACTTTGAACTCCTGATCCTCTTGATGCCATCTCTCAGTGGCTGGGATTACAGGTGTGTGTCTGGTCTATTATTCCCTCTTATTTTCTGACTGTTGAAGTTGGGCTCCATTAAAGAAATTAGTGTGTGTTTGGGGGTGGGGGGTAGAGACACGAAGATACTCCCACATCACAGTGCCTGTGTGGAAGAGGTCAAAAGACACCCGTGAGGGTCATTTTTCTCCTTCAGGTTGTCAGCTTGGCAGCAAGTGTCCCATCCACTGAGCTATGTTACTGGCTCCTGGATTCATTGAAAGCCTTTAATAAACCAGATGTTTTGTGTTTCCTCTCTGCTTTGTGGAGACTTTTACCTCTTCTACTGCAAGGAAACTGTGATCGGTTACTCTATCTGTCACCACTGTGTGCCCTACACGGAGACAGGAAACAGTTGGCATGTTTTAGCCATCTTGCCAGAGCCCGTGCTGATGTTCAGGTGACTGTAATGGCCACAGTGTGTTTCTGTAGCACTTCCTTGTTGATCAGTGCAGGACTCTTCTTAACAAATGTCCACCAAAGGGATGAACAGGTGGACAGGTGTCCAAAATGAACTGCCTGGCCACTTTCTCCCTCCCGCTTACCCCGGTCCCCAGCAGCACTTCCTATCAGCTTGCTTCCTTTTCCCAGAACTGGAGTCACAAGTGGTTGTGAACTGCCAGGTGTGGGTGCTGGGACCTGCCCCTGGCTCCTCTACAAGAGCAGTACAAGAGCTTTTAACTGCTAAACCATCTCTCAGCCCTTGTTCATGGGTCTTAAGAATGGAACCACATCTAGTTTGCTGTCTCCTGAGGGTAGGGACCGTCTTGTGTTTTTGTTTCTTTGGTGGTACCCAGAACCTAGCTGACATTAGTCATCCTGCCGACAGGAGCGGTGTGCATCTGCTGCCTCCCCCCTCGCCTGTGTAGGTTGTTTTACTTTGTGGGACACCCACCCTTAGAGTTTTGTTTTGCATGGGTGTGTGTGTTCTTGTGGGTATGTTGTTGGGGGGACTGATGTTGGTGTTGAACCCAGAGATTGCTAATCCAGGTGTTTAGGTGGCCACCTTGTCCTGGGGGCCCTGACTCTATGTCCCGAGTACTGGGGTTAAACGGGCTGATACACCTACCTGCAGCTTACACAGTACAGAGGGAGGGTCTGAACTCTGGGTCTATTGCTCCATCCCCGGGGTCCCTAGGACCCCTGTATTGAGGCTCCAGTTGCCGGTACAGCCTTCTAGTTGCTTCAGGAACTGGCTGCTGGAAGGAATCTCTTCATCTTTGTTTTGGAAAATCTGTGCTTTCTCTTATGAAAATTGTCTGAAGTCACATACAAGAGGAAAAGAACAGATCATACAGAGGGTGCACTGGCCCGGGGCAGTGAGCTTGGGCATCTCTGTACAGGTCTGTGGAGAGCACCTGGAAGAGGAGGCTCTTTCCTACTGGCTTTGGCCTTTCCATCTGACAATGCTGATTGTCTCCTCTCGGGTTCTTTAATGCAGTGGGAAAGGTTGCCTCTTTGCCATCTTCTCACCAACACTAGTAATGATGTCTGGAAAAGAAAACCAGTTTCCCATGGTGGGGGAGAGGGATTTGCACGCTGTTTCTCTCGCCAGCCATGCACAGCCGCATTCTGCAGTGCACAGAGGCCATGCTGTCTGTCTTTTCCTGCTTGACAGGCTCTTCCCTCTGCATGCTTAAGGTGTTAGTGGTTATGGATAAGTCCCTCCCAAGAACCAGCCTTGGGTGTAGAATCTCACAGAGACAGAAAGAGGCAGATCTCCGAGTTCTAGGTTACCCAAGGCTAGCTATACAGTAGAAGAAAAGGGAAGAGTGTGTTGAGCGGGCAAATGGCCTCAATGTGTGGGGTCTGACTGTGTGAAGGGTCAGGCTGTACAGTAGGACGCTTTACAGAAGGTTGTGCTGCGTCCAGCTCCAGGGTTTTCCAACCCTGAGGAGAGCAGGGTTTGGTCTCTGCTGTCAGTATCTTAGTGACACTGTGAACCATGGCCTCTTTCTTCAGGCAGCAGCTCCTATCCAGCCCAGACCGGCACGGTATTCACTAGCTCCCAAATCAGCTTCTTCCCCCTGTAGGATCGTTTTCCAAAGTACATGCCTTTACAGGCATGCAGGTTTTTTCTTTTTCCTTTGAATATTGTGGAACATACAGGCCATGGTGTGTCCTCGGTTGCGGGGATTAGGTAGACTTCCCCTATTCAGTAGGGATACAGGCTTCAAAGAGAAAAAGCCTAAGCTCTGTTCTTACTAAAGTGATGTGTGGTTGAGGTGTGAGTCACTGTGCTGTGCATGCCCTGTTCACTCTTCACAGGATTAAATTCAGAGCATAAGTATTGCCATTGTAAGCACCTTGCAACAAGTATTACTGGCTCTTTGTTTGCCTGTCACATAGTAGGACTACTCGTCCTGGTCCCTCTTTGGTGTATGGAGACCGTGTCGCTTGTTCTAGGCTGTCAGTAGGAGCTGGACATTTCCAGCTTCAGATTTCAAGTGTCTCAAAACCAAACCAAACCAAACCAACAACCAAGCACTGAGTGTGGCTGCTGAGATGGCCAGTGAAAAGAGCTCTTGTTGACAGCCTGAGTTTGCTTCTCCCCTTCCGCCCAGGAGTCACATGGTGGAAGGAGAGAACAAACCTTAGAAAATGGTTCTCTGACACATGGGTGAACTCTGTGTTGAGTGTTCATGTGTGCACACACAGAAAATGTGGTAAGTGTTACAGTGGGGGAATCTTTTGAGGTTTGTGGCTAGCCTGGACTATCCAGTGTGCGCCTGTCTCGGTGTTGCTGAGAGGGCATGTGCTGCCTCTCTGTTGCTTGTGCTGATGGTGGATGTTCTGTCCTCACTAAGGGGCATCTTTCTGATAGGTATGTCATTGCTTTCCCTTTTCAGATTATTCCTTATTGTCTCTGACATGCAGCTAGTTTTGTGTATTCTGTTACGGTACTAAATTTGTGTTCAGTTTGTAACAGGTTTTGTGTGTATGTGTATGTGTGTGTGTGTGTGTGTGTGTGTGTACATATATGTAGGGCATGTCATCCTGAAGACAGCTAATCTGTTCCTTTCTAACTGAGTGTGTTCTTTCATCTTGCAACAGCTGTTCTAGCGAGCACTTCCTTGTTCTAGATCCGTGAGGTGTGTGTGTGTGGTGTGTGCATGTGTGGGATCAGGTGTGGGGATGTCCTCACAGGCAGTTCTGCTGGTCAGAGCTGGTTCTCTTCACCCACGGAGCCACCCCTCAACCCTGGTCGTTTTTGTTTGGTGTCTTCTTGATCCGATGAGTGTGCTGCAGCCCTCCCAGGACACGGGCTTGCTTTGGAGGAAGCTTTGGCATGGGGAATGCCAGCTCTGCAGAATGGTTAAAATCATTCTTTCCTGTTCAGTTTTCAGAATATGTTGAGAAGAGTGAACCTGCATTGGCCGTGTTCTTATTTGTTGAGTGATTTTTGTCATTTGTTTGAGGGATGCTATTTGGTGTTTGAAATAGGATCTCATTTTATAGCCTAGGCTGGCCCAGAATTCATCCATGCCTCCTTTGTCTGGTCCTCCCTTGAGTGCTGGAATTACTGGCATGATCTGTTGTGCCTGGCTACATTAAGAGACCTTGATTTCTGACTCCTGTATCCTCAATAATTGTGAGCTTGTTCTGCCCTTTGTTTGTGATTTCATCTTTTAAAGGGTTTTTTCCTTTAGTTTTTGTGTTAGTCTATTTTCTGCTGCTATAATAAAATGCTTGAGGTTGGGGACTGTGAAGAATAGAAGATTGGTACAGCTTGTTGCTTGGGAGATAGATGCGGGGCACACCAGCAGCCTCTCTTCATCTCTAGTAAGGACAGACTTTGTGACGAATGGCATTGAAATGTGCAGAGCCCATGAGGGATGATCGTGGGGAGCTGGAGCAGCTGGGGTCCTGACCATTTCCCATGTTAATGTTTTAACATAAGCTCTGGGGACCAAGCTTCTAGCACACTCCGGGGACATTCTTGGTAGGTGGGTGGATGAGTGGGTGGGTGGATGAGTGGCTGGTTAGTTATGTGGATGTGTGCACGTGTGTGAGCATAGGCAAAGGTGCCTGTGCATTCCCAGAGGCTACAAGAGAAGAAGAATGACCAGCTTTTCAAATGAACGCTGGAATCCGAGCCCTGGTCCTCGTGGTTGAACTGTAAGTTCTCAACCACTGAGCCACTCCCCAGCAGGCTTCACGGCTTTAATGTAGTGGACCATAATCACAAATGTCTCCCCCAACACTCTTGGCTCCCCAATGCATGCCTGTAGGTTTTGGCATGTTGTCTTTGGCTCCCTGCTTTAAGTGTTTAAACTGCTTTACCCCGCCTCCTGGAGGCTGAGATGTGTCGTAGCCGCAGGCTTATGCAGTCTCTAGTCTCTGGAATGGGCTTCTAATTTATGTGGAGATAGAGTGATTCTTTGTGTGTCCATCTTTAAGATCTGTTGCAGGGCTGGACAGATGCCTCAGCTCACAATGTTTGCTGTTCTTCAGAGGCCCCAAGCTTAGTTCCTAGCACCCATGCTAGCCGCTCACAGCCACCTGTGGCCCTGGCTTCAAAGGAGCTGCATCTCTCTTTTCCGGCCTCTGTGGGCACTGCATACATGTGGCATAAACAGACAACCACACACATATGTGTGTGCTCACATGGAAGAATAGAAATCTTGTTAGAAGCTCTGTGGAGACTTAATTTGTGGCCTGACATATGTTCTTCCGACGACTGGGGATGTCAGACTTTCAGGTTTTAAACTTGGGGCATCTCTGGATTCTACTGGGGAAGTTTAGAGGTAAATGTAGCCGGGTGCCCTTCTTAATGACATCTCATTACCTTCCGAAATGGCATCAGGAGCCGAGTGGTAGTGAGAAAGGTTATCATTTATGAGATATCGAGCCAGTGACCTTAACTTCTCAGTTGTGATGAAAGGCCCAATCTAACCTTTATTGACTATGATATTTATTAAAAATGAAACTTCTCATTTCCATTACTTAATCAATAGCACTCTATGCCGTTTATTAATATGACTAAAGGTGGTGCCGTAGACTAGATTCCTGCTCCCCAGACACTTGGCTTAATTTTAATAACCAGGAAGCATCTTTCTAACCTAGAGTCAGTCAGATCCATTTAATCCTATACTGGTAACTTTCATAAGACACGAGAAAGAACAAAGTTGGCAGGAAGAAGGCAAGACAGTGTCTCTCACCTATAATCCCAACACTGAGGGAGATCACATGGAGGCCAGCCATGGGCTACAAGGTAAGACCCCTCTTCAAAAACCCAGGGAGCTGGTAAGATGGCTCTACAGGCAAAGGTGCCTGCTACCTGAGCCTGACAACCTGAGTGTGATCCTAGAACCCACGTAAAGGTGGCAGGAGAGAACAGACAACTCCACAGAATTATCCCGACCTCTGCGTGTGCACTGTGTCACCTTCATGGTCACACATGCCCCGTATAGAAGCATGCTTACACAATAATCTTTGTTTTCAAGTAAATGCAGAGCCTGAAGTGATCTGAGCTTAGTGGTTAATAGTGCTTGCTTCTCTTCCAGAGAACCAGAATTCAGTTTCTAGCACCCATGTCAGGTGGCTCACAATCATCTGTAACTCCAGCTCCAGAGAATTTCATGCTTTCTCCTGGCCTCCATGGACACCTTTACATGTATGTGTGCACACATGTGTATACAAACATGTAAATAATCTTTAAAAAACAACAGCAGCAACAAAAAAAAACTGCAGGGCAGTGGTGGCACACGCCTTTAATCCCAGCACTCGGGAGGCAGAGGCAGGCGGATCTGTGACCTTGAGGCCAGCCTGGTCTACAGAGTGAGTTCCAGGACAGCCAGGGCCGAGTGGAGGAACTCTGTCTCAAAACAGAAGAAAGAAAAACTTAGAGAAATGAATGTGTAGCTTCGTTTTAAGTCATAGTGTGAGCTACCAGAAGGACGTGTGTTTACTGTTGTGAGTCAAATGCAGGGTTTCCTGCAGTTGACATGTTAGTGCTGCAGGAAGTGTGTCGCAACGTTATTTGTGTGGGCGGGGAAAAGACAGGAAGAAGCAAGAGCAGGCTCAGCACTGGGACAGGGCGGCCTGAGCAGTCAGTGGGTGTGATGCGGGGCCACCCCGCTCTCACCGTTCTCACCACAGGGCGGTGTCCCTCCCACGGCCCAGTGCTGACAGGGATTGCCCTCTAGTGCTGTGTATTGCCTGGCTTGCATGTGAGTGAGCTGGTGTATGCCTCACTATAGCTAAGGGACAGTCTTGGCTCTAGGTTTCACAGGGAGGGAATGCAGGTTCTGAAGAGCTACCATTTGTAGGTTTTTCTGTCTCACTGCATTGTTAGAAAGCTCTCTCACCCAGCATCACCGAGTTTGGGAATGGCATAGGCTGGGTCTGGACACGGGCATTGGACTCCTGGAAGATCAGCATAGACCACCCAACAAATCACACAGGTAACCAGATGGAGAGGCAGGAGAGGCAGGCAGCTGAAAGCCCATTCCCAAGGCTACCCCGAAGAGAAGGTAGAGGAAGAGATTGGTGACAGAGGGACAGTCTGCCTAGCTTCCAGAGGCAGAGGGCTGTTCTGCTTGATCCTTGACCCTCTTCTGATGGATCGGGTAATGGGGGACCTCCTGGCAGCTCCTGATTGAGAGTGGCAGTGCACAGTCAAGTCAGTCTGTCCAGCAGCCAGCGGGGCTCTGTGGCTGGGCTAAAGGATAAGCTGCAGGCTCTAGCCTCGCCCTGCTTTTCTGAGTAACAGCCACATTGGGGTTTGGGGCGGTGGCCAGCAGACCTTGTGCCCCTTCACGCCTTCCCAACACCTTGTCTCCCTTTGGGGTGCCTCAGGGTCTGGATTTCAGCATCCGCCTGATGTACTGCTGGGAGATGTGTAGAAGTCATGCCACCAGAGATTATTACTGACGCACAGACCAGGGAATTTAGTCCTGGAATGAGAAGGTTCTTGATATTTCATAGAGAAATATCACATGACTTTTTCTTTCTCACTCTCTCCCTGAGCTCACTGTGTCCCTGGGACCTCTTTTTGAAGACCTACATGCTAGTACCTGACCCTAGGGTGTCATCATCCTTGGCGTTCCATCTCCACCTAGATGGTTGATCTCTTGTGTTCTTCTTGCATAGTCCAGTGACCCCACAGGGTGCTTCCCTTGTCAAGATTGTGTGTGTGTGTGTGTGTGTGTGTGTGTGTTGGGGGGGTATTTCCTCAGTATCACCTGTGATAGACAGCAGTGGTCTTAGATGCCTGTTCTGGGCCTTTCCAGAGACAGGCTGGCCAAACAGATGGTTCCCAGGGCCGTGGAAGGACTCTGGACGGGCTCTCGGTGGCTGCATAGCCAAGGAGAAGAAGATGGTTGTGTTGGCCTCTTCTTGCACTCCATCCTGTGTCTCATAGGTCTGTCAGGAAAGACCTGTTTACTGAAATTCCTGTATAAGCCCTAGCTGCTCTAGGCCAAATGGAACATTTTTCATGTTCACTGTCAGAGGCCGAGTTAGGAGGGTGTTGCTTTTACACCCTTGTCTTTGGCTTTCAGGAATCGGTATGTGCTAAGCCCTTTCTGTCAGAATTCAGTGGACATCTTGTGCCCATGGCACCTCACTGTTCTCTCCTGTGTGCTGTCTGCCGTGGGTGACTTAGTTGACATGGGACGAGGCAGCATTCTCATTCCCTCTGATAGCTTGTCCCCAGCAAACACAGTTGCTATTGATGTACATAATTGATCACTTTATTAACTGTGGAAATGAAGCCTTATTGGGGAATAAAGCATAACTTGATTATGTCCTTGCGGAGGGCAGAGTGGAATGCGGCTGGCAGTCCCCATGTTTAAGTGCCATTGATTGTCCTCTAATGGAATTTCTCTTCTTAGGCCTCTTCGGAAGAGCTGAAGGCTGCCTACCGGAGGCTGTGCATGCTTTACCATCCGGACAAGCACAGGGACCCAGAGCTCAAGTCACAGGCAGAACGGCTGTTTAACCTTGTACACCAGGCTTATGAAGGTCGGTGGGGGACTTGGCTTCATGCACATGGACATTGGCTTTTTAAGAGACTTGATTTGTAGAGGATAGAGAGCGGCGTCCTTAGAGGTGTATGAAAGAGGTGCTTGGCGTGCTGCCTTGTACTGACAGGGCCCTTCGAAGGGTTCTTTTTTTGCTTGAGAAATCAGTACGTGTCCAGTAAGAAGAAAATGAGAGTCCGGATGAAGAAACGGGTCGGATCTTGATGGAGGATGCCCAAGCTCCAGCCAGTTCCTAGTGGCTGCTTGCTGTGGGAGGGCAGACAGACTGATGCTTAGAAAGCCGTGTGTGTGTGTGTGTGTGTGTGTGTGTGTGTGTGTGTGAGAAGCTACGAGGACTTTTTGGTTTTATTGGTTTTGTGTCAGTCAGTGAAAGAGGGTCTAACAAACTGGTGTAAGCAGGCTGATGGGAATAATCATTCAGGAGCTTAGATTTGTGGCTTACACATAAAGAAGAAAACTTGGGATGTGTTTGTCTCTGGGAAGGTGGAAGGTTCTGGAAAGAATGATGGCTTCCTAATTCCAGGTGAGATTCATGCTACCAAATTACACATTTTAAAGTGAAATGGTAAAATGTTTTATATGGTTTTAAAAATAAAAGCTTAAATACATTGTCACTCTTGGTATTTACAGATTAAGAGAAATCAGTTCCTCATTCCAGACCCCTGTAATCTGTCCTTAACTAGATGCCAAAAGTTTGTTGTTTTGCTTTTTTGTTTTGTTTTTTCAAGACAGGGTTTCTCTGTGTAGCCCTGCCTGGCCTTGAACTCAGAAATCCACCTGCCTCTGCCTCCCAGGTTCTGGGATTAAAGGCGTGCGCCACCACTGCCCAGCTTAGAGGCCAAAAGTTATATAGTGTGTTTCAACATGGCAGGACTCCATCACCGGCCAAATAGTGGGTGGCATATTTTACCTTACCATTTTTTTTGCCAAGAAGCTAAATTTTGACCAGGAAGTGGTGGTACCTACCTTAAATCTCAGCACTCAGGAGTCAGGAACAGGTAGAGTTCAAGGCCAGCCTGGTCTACAGAATGAGTTCCAAGACACACTCTAGGGGAAAATTGAAAAGATTTAAATTTTAATGACTAGTAAAAGTTGGGCAGTGGCATGTGATAGTCAGGTGGTCTGTGGTGACCAAAGCCTGCGAAGTTCTGATGGGTAAGGGGCTGTGGTTCCTCTGTGTCTCAGGTGGGCACGTGGTATGCACGTGGCAGAAAGCCCGCCTACCTGTGCTCAGCAGAGTCCTGGGCGGGTGTTTCTTATCCAATCTGTTTAGCTCAACACGTTTGGCTCTGTGTTTTCCAGTGGCCCGCATTTCTTTCTTCTCCATTAGGTTTGAATATGGATAGACTTACTTACATCGCTTTCTAATTAGTCCTAAAAATGTGTGGAACCCCAGAGAAGAAATAATGCAAAGATTCCCCAGCAGAACTCTGAGTAGAGCAGGGGTGACAGACACAATCCACTTTGGGAGTCTGAGTGCCTCTCCCTCGCTGAGGGACCTTTCCTCATTAGCTGATGTGGCCAACGGGGTTGCAAATGATATTCACATGTTTTTAAACATTTCAAACGGGTGAGGTAGCACACATGTATGATCCCAGCACATGGCAGGTGGAGGCAGGAGGATTGGGATGTTCGCTCTGTTCTAAATTTGAGCCTGAGATACGTCATTGTCATTTTAAAATACTACAGTTAAAGACAAGTTCACCAGAAACAGCGGTCTCGGGGGTCAGTCGTGCTCCCCAGTAAATGACCTGTTGGAGGTGTGCTGCATAGTGCACCTCAGGGCAGAGAGGGCCGGGCAGTCTTCTCGGGGGGACTGGGGGGAGGGTGTACTGAGCTCCCGTCCTCCAGCACTCAGCATGGAAGCAGTGGACTGGGAAGTTTAGGACATGAAGCCAAAACCAAAAAATGTCTCTGCTTTAGAGCTGCTGGAGCCAGGCCCTGCAGAGCCAGGCCCTGTTCCTCCTTAGGAGGCAGCTGGACTCCACCTTCCCATCTACAGCCTGGGGAGGGGAAACAGTTGGGAGAACACAACAGGAGGAGGACAGGCCGGGGGGAGTTCGGGTCGTGTATTGTTTGATTGACCCGTTGTTTTCCATTGCAGTGCTTAGCGACCCCCAAACAAGGGCTATTTATGACATATACGGGAAGAGAGGCCTGGAGATGGAAGGATGGGAGGTAAGGAGCTGAGTAATGGAGTCCATGATGTCTGCGAGGTCATGGTGAAGCACACCAGCACAGTGGCCCGAGGGGCCTGTGACAGGCCTAGCTGGGACGCACCGAGATATCAGAACATCCCCTCTGCCCCTCCCTGGGGCAGGGGTACAGGCAAGCTATTGATTGTACTGTGAAACCCCAATTGCTACAGAATGTACAGGTGCTATTTCTTAATTTTGTTGGGAGGCCTGTGTGCTGGCACCCATGGGATCCCATCAGAAATCAGCAAGAGATGGGCGCATGCTGCCAGTTTCCTGTCATCTTCCTCATTCGTGTAGAACTCCCTCTGAAGTTCTTGTGGTGTTTGACCTCATGATGTCTTTCCCTCTGACCCTGACATGAAGCCAGTCTAAGGCTTAAGCTGTGGTGGGACAAAAGCAGAGCTGACTGGCTCTGGTGGGAGCTCGTGGCCACCTTCCATCTGTAGCTATGCTTTGATGGACACATCACAGTAGACTATAGTTACAGATTTGAGTCCTGGAGGTTTTGTGGAACTCTTCAGTGGCTTGTCTGAAGCACCAGCTTAGCAGCATTGGACCTGAGTCCCTGTGGGGAGCCCTGCCCTTTGAACGAGGCTGTGTTTACACTTTGTCCCATCCTCCACACCATATTGTCACCGGCTCTTCTCTGCAGCACAGGCTCCGTGTGTCCTGCCTGGCTCCCGTGGACATTTGATTTCGGGCCTATAGCTTACTGGAAAGCTCAGTAGTCCAGTATTGCTTTGCTTCATTTACCCAAATGAGAAATGACTCCAGTTGTTTCCAGGCTCTCGCCTCAGACTTTGTGCACTGCTCAGGTCAGTTACCAGAGCTGAGGGCTCCATTCGGGGCCATTGGCTACAGAGCCCTCGTCACAACCAGGGCTTTAATTTCTGGCATTGTTCCAGCACTCCTGGAATGGTGGAATCCTCTGGCAAAGTTGAACGTTACTACCTCTCACTAAAGCATAGTGTCTCCCCCTGGCATGAAGCAAAGGCAGACTCAGTCGCAGGTGTACCAGGGTAGCCAGGCGCTAGCGGTGAGAGAGTAGACTGTGCATTATTCTAGGAAACTAAGGAAATAAAATTCTCAGTAAATAAATAGCTGGGCATGGTTATTCTCGCAGGAGAATTCCCAGCTTTAGGGACAGAACCCGGAGAGTCATTAATTGGAGGCCAGCCTGGGGTACAGTAAGTTCCAGACCAGCCTTGGCTCCATAGAGGATCTTGCGTTATTAATGGTGCCGGAGATGCAGCAGGAGGCATGTTCTGTGTTCCCTAATTCCCGTGTTCCAGACATGCAGCAGGAGGCCTGCTTCCTAACCCCCGTGTTCCTTCAAGGAATGGCTGCATGGGTTGGAGTGTTTATGTGGCCTTTCTCCACAGTAGTGGCTTTTGCTCCATGAAGGACACTGTACTCTTCATTGTGTTATTAATGTTTTCAGAATACCAGTCTTTGTTGATGGCTGAAGGGTGTCTGTCACAGCCTGTTACCACAGTAGACTTTTCGATAGTTGGCAGAGGATGAAGGTCCTTATGGAGTATCGGAAGTACCTTCAGCCCAGAAGTCTCAAAGCACCTGGCCTCAGCTGTGATGTCACTTCCATTTAATGGAGGATATCATGGATGAAATTGAGGCTTTTTTTAAAGGCAGGATCTGACTATGAAGCTCTAGGAGGTATAGAACTTGCTGTGTAGACGGCCCCCAGCTTGTGATTCCAGCCACGAGTGCCTGGAGCTGGCTGGCAGTGTGATGCCAATGCCCAAGTTGAAGATGAGAAAGCTAGAGTGAGCTATGACCACTTGGACAGGCTCAGCACTCATGGCTGCAGGTGGAGGGGAAACCACACTCAGCCTGCCGGCAGACTGCTCACTAGCCCGAGTCATCGGCAGTCTTCAGCCCTGTACATTGTCCGTTCCCTAGGACAGTGTCTAAGAGAGTCTATGAAACACTGGAAAACAGCCAGTATTGGGAGAGGAGATTTCAAACCATCACAGAGCAGAGACAACTAACACAGTGTGAGAGTAAATGCAGGTTGTTCATTACTAGGAAACCCACAAAACCTGTAAAGTCTCAAGTTCTGTAAGCCACAGGGTACCTCATTGCAGTTGATTTCTTTCTTTCTTTCTTTCTTTTTTTTTTTTTTTTTGTTTGTTTGTTCATTTTTGTTTTTGTTTTTCGAGACAGGGTTTCTCTGTAGCTCTGGCTGTCCTGGAACTCACTCTGTAGACCAGGCTGGCCTCGAACTCAGAAATCCACCTGCCTCTGCCTCCAGAGTGCTGGAATTAAAGGCGTGCACCACCACTGCCCAGCATTGCAGTTGCTTTCTTGATACAGAGCTTGAACTGTAGAATTTCCTTTGATGGTTCCTACAGCCTCTGAGAGGTTACTAGAGTAAAGAATGTTGGTCTCTGGAGAGCCTTGCTCTCCTCACCGGGTTGGTAGAAGCTCTTTGCAGTTCCTTCCGTATCTTTTGGCCCCTAGCTAGTCTGCGCAGGTCAGGAGTGAGTCCAGCTCTCCAGGTGGCCTGGCCCTCAAGCTGTCTCCTCAATTCTGTTAACAGGTGGTGGAAAGGAAGAGAACCCCAGCCGAGATCAGAGAAGAGTTTGAGAGACTCCAGAGAGAGCGAGAGGAGAGGAGACTGCAGCAGCGGACGAACCCCAAGGTAGCCAGCGCCACCCACCTCAGAGGACCTAGGAAAGCCAGGTTGAAATGATAACATTTTGTGAATGGACAGCATATAAAACTAGGTGGGGCAAGGCCTTGATACTTATCCCAGAGCAGTGTTCCACGGGGCGACAGCTCGGGCTGCAGCAGAGACAAGTGCTCCGGCGCTGTTGTGGAGGAGAGAGAGTCAGAGAGCCCTCTAAGACCTGTCCTCCAGTTATGCAGCCTGCAGCTCAAGCACTGAGGCAGTGGTCCTCTGCCAGTTAGACGGCAGAGGGCTTGTACCAGACGGGGGCCTCTGCCCTTATTATCCCAGACATTGCTGAGAGGAGTCCCAGTCTCTAGACTGGAATCCTCAGTTGCGACCGTTTAGCCCACCTATATTACGGAGTCCGCCTCTTGTACAGTATCCTTTTCCTTCTCCTGGGGAGGTCATTCTGAGTTATACCCCAGCCAGGGGGCAAAAAGGGGTCTTATTGAGTTTGAGGTGCCCATTGTACTGAGTGGCTGACAGTCTGCCTCAGTCCTGTCCAGCAGTGAATGGATGCTGTTTGCTGTTCAGGCTGGGCCCTGTCAGTGTGTCTGGATAGCCCTGCTACAGCCTGTCCTGTCCTGATAGGGAGCTGGTAGCCTTTCCACGGCCTCTTGAGGTAGCCTATGGCTTGCAGTGAGGCAGAGTACTAGGAAGCATCCTTGCTTTCCTGAAGCTTTCCTGAATGAACAGCGGCAGCTGAGGTTCACAGGAGGTGACCCTCCGCTCAGGTTCATTCTAGCATGTGTGCTATAGGACATGGAAGTGGGAGAGGACTTTGTCTCCAGAGTACAACTGTCAGTTTGACTCTCGCCTCTCACAGTACATAAGAACCTGGTGTGGTAGCTGGTGCCTGTAATCCCAGCACTTGGAATGCTGAGGTGGACCTGCCATGAGTTCAAGACTACCCTGGGAAGCCCAGTGAGGCCCTGGCTGACAGTAAGGTTGACTGGGGCATGTCTGGGACTGTAGCTCAGTAGTACTGTTTGCCCGGTGTATACAGGGCCCTGGGTTCAGTCCCCAGCACTGTGAAACAAAGTGTATGAGGTAATTGACAGTTTCCCAAAGGACCTTTCCAGATACAGCCACAGGCATGTCATAGAACCTGTACGGGGCTTCCCTTGGGCCCAGATTTATTTCTAAGGCTGTGGGTGGAGCTCCTTACTAAAGCAGCACATGGCTGCCATGTGTGGGGTCATAGCTTCTGTCCACCCCTACAGATGCCATCTTTGGAGCACTTAAAATAATTGAGTGGTTTTCCTGCTGTTCCTGCTTAAGGGGTAACGGTAAGAATATGCAGCCGGGCGGGGTGGCCACGCCCTAGTCCCAGCACTCGGGCGGCAGAGGCAGGCGGGCCTGTGACCTGGAGGCCAGCCTGGGCTACAGAGGGAGTTCCAGGACAGCCAGGGCTACACAGAGAAACCCTGTCTCGGGAAAAAAAAAAAAAAAAAAAAAAAGAATATGGGAAATGAAATCTGTACATGTTCTTGAATATTTTAAATCCGTGCTTGGATCCATGGGTGTGGGTCTGTGGGTATAGCTACCCATTATGGACACGAACGCCTCCCCTCCCATCAAGCTCCAACACAAGTGGACTTCAGTCATACTGTCACCTGCATGAGTTAGGTGGGGTAATTGGAGTCAGAAGTCTAGGGTGCTCTGCTGCTGATCCTTCCCAGCAGCAGTCTCCCAGCCCTGGGGAGGGATTGGTGGTGAGCAGACAGCAGCAGGCTGAGACAGCTTAGCTATCCTGACTGGAGTTTGCCGCATCTGTAAATGTCGTTTGTGGGGATTTTACAGCAGAAAGGCTGAGTTGCACAAGTGAGAGATGTGACTGACAGGTGGGCGGGACTTGAAACAAGGTGTTTGTGTTCAGTAAGGGCAGCAGTCCCACCTACTGTGCCAAGTTACTGAAGGATTGACACAGAGTAACTCTGATCTCACCAGAAGGTGACCCTTCTGTGCAGAGATGAAGTGGCGCTGGTCACAGGGCGCAGGGCCTGACTGAGTGTCACATACTTGTGCCAAAGGCAACATGGTAGAGGGCTGGACTTGGAGGTGAAAGCCCTGGATCGAGCTTTAGACTCTGCTCTCTGGTCATCCAGGCATCTCCAGCCTCAGCTTCTCCCAGGATCAACTGGGAGGTTTTCCTGCAGGCTCTAGTGTTTGGATCCCATAGTCCCTTGTGCTCACTGCCTCTTATCTGCCTCACTTGCCTATACAGATAAAACCTCGTGTCTTCACTTCCCACTGAAAAAGCCCATCCATAATGAGCCAGTGTAGAGGGGGCTGTGGCTACCAGACCATGAGGTTCATTCCTATGGACTGGTGACGTTGGTCTTTTGACTGGGCCACTCTGCCCCTCCCTTCTGGTTTGGGTGTCTGGGTTGTATGATCCACCACACTGCCTTTTAGAGCCTGGAGCTGGGTGAGGTTCTCATGTCACGTGAGCTGGTGTGATTCCTGGCTGTCCATAAAGTTCCCAACCTGGCCATTGACCAGAGCAGCCGCTGCCTCCCTCACAGGCTTCTGTGGATCCCAGTGCCTGTGCTTACAGAGCTCCACTGCCTCTGAGAATGGTCGTGGGTTTCTTTTTTGATCCTGTTTGTGATAGTTACATAGAGATTGTTAAGTGTTCCTAGCCCATGCAGTTCTTTCCATGTTACATAGGCTGATAGAACTAGCCAAGTGTCCTTTCTTAGTTGGAACGTCTCCACTGTCTTCACAAGCATAATGGCTTAGAAGTATAATTCAGCTTTATCAGTAGGTACTTGAGAAGCAGTTATATCATGGAAAATAATCATACAAATACTCTGAGATCTTAGGATGGTTTCATAAGGACATAAATACATGGTTTCGCTCGCTTTTGTTTTCTGAGACAGTGTCTGTCTGTGTAGCTCTGGCTGTCCTGAAGTGGAACTCACTGTGTAGACCAGGCTGGCCTCAACTCACAGATACAACACGCCTGCCTCTGCCTTCTGACTCTGCCTCCAGTTGAGATTAAAGGCA
>JADRCH010000164.1:1640430-1861589 GCA_019843965.1 Rhynchomys soricoides
TGTCTCCTGACTTCCACATGCACATGAGCGTGTTCATGTGTGTGTTCATTCTCTCTCGCTCTCTCTCGCTCTCACTCTCTCACTCTTTTTTAAGATGATTGCTTAGTTTCCGAGGCAGAGCACAGCCGTCAGGATGAAGCTGCCATGGCTTCAGTCTATTCTGTGGATGTGGTCTTGGAGTCATAAAGCTAGCTGGCCTTAGCTACAGGACAGGAGGAAACCCCTTGGCACCCATGTTTGTTGTGCTCAGTAGCAGAGGGCTAGAGAGGGTCCCATGCAGAATGAAAATGTGGCTGTGGTGTGAGGGCTTGTTGTGGTAAAGAACTGGCTGCATTCCCTTTAGGCCTCCGATCCCTGTTATCATTTGAGTTACAGGCTGCAGTGGGTGGAGGCTCTTCCCATGCTGACACATTCCCGGCTGCTCCTCCCTACAATTGTACAGTCTAGATGGTCCTGGCTGTCACATACTGACCGGTCCTGTGGCTGCTCATCACCACCAGAGCTGCCTGTCCACTTACCATTTGCTGGTGTCATACACCACCACCACAGGGCACTTAGAGGAGCAGGAGTTAGTTGGGGTCTGTGGTTTAGAGGCTGAGAGTCCACAGAGGCCTGGCAGCATCCGAGTGAGGAGAGGTAGGCAGGACTGGGGCAGGAAGCCAAGAGGGCAAGCTGCAAGTGTTGGGAGACTTTCAGTTCCTCCAGCCAGGCTGGACATCTGAACCTCCTCAGTCAGTGCCGCCAGCTGGGGACCAAGTATCTGAATGCCCGAGCCTATTGCAGACATTCATTCAAGTCTGTGGTGACATTGCCTTTTGGGGAGACTTCCAGTTAATAAAGAGTCAACTGTTCAAATTGTAAGGTTCTGTCTCAAAAAGAAGCGGGGAGGGAGGTGTATTTATGCATAGCCATTAATGAGAAAGTGAAGATGGCTACAAGTCTGTCAGCTGCGCTTTCTCTCAGGAAGCAGTGTTGGCTAGCGGAGGCGAAAGGAGGCGAAAGAAGCCGGGGAGCATGCGGCTGTGAATGGCACGCTCTCTTGGCTGGGTGTGCTTGTTACATTCTTCCCATTGGCTTGGCTGAATAAACAGGAAACTGGGTGGAGTCCCATAGGCTAGTTATCACCAGCCTAAAGGGGGGATTAATAATCTCCTTACTGTAGGTTGGATCTTTTAGTCTGTACACACCCAGAGGTGCAGAGGTCTGAGTCAAGGATCTAGATCTGCCAGCTGCATGGCAGCTCAGTTTCCAGGAATCCTTCCTGCTGTGTGAGGGCTACATGTCACTTGTTTCTCTGGTGGCCATCTTTAGACACTGTGTTCTACAGCATGTCAGCAATGCACCCCATTCTATAGTGTGCAGTCTAGAACTAAGAATGATGCTTTCCTTTTGAGTTCTATAAAATTCAAAAGAAGAATGTTTTGATGTTGAGCATACTGGCACATGCCTTTCCCGGCACGTGGGAGGCAGAGGCAGGTCTGGTCTACAGAGTGAGTTCCAGGACAGCCAGGGCTACACAGAGAAACCCTGTCTCAAAAACAAACAAACAAAAAGAATATTTCATAACAGATCAGAGTCAGATTTTACACTCATGAGGTCGCCTAGAGCTCAGCAACACGCAAGCCACGTGCCTGGTTGTGGTTACAGCCCCAGAGAAGAGTACCCAGGTGTGCTCTCTGCTCTTTAAGTGTGACAGCTTCACGCTGGGAAACTGGGTATCAGAAAGATAAGCAATGTTAGGGCTTGCCTTGTAGGGACAGAAGGATATGCACAAGTTCAAGGTCAGGCTAGACTAATTGTGCTTAGCGGGCCATCTAGGGCTCCTTTCAAACAAATAAAATTACCAAAATTGTGGCCAGTTGTGGTGGCACACATCTTTAATTCCAGCACTAGGGAGGCAGAGACAGGTAGATCTCTGAGTTTGAGGCCAAGTCCGAGTATAGAACTACGTCTGTGGTTTAAAAATGATGGTAGAGGTTTAAACGGCCCTGTTCTTTGTACATGCTTTTTTGCTTTTACAAAAGTATGCTTTAGGTGCACACACTCAGCCAGAAGCTTCAGCAGACACCTGGCCACTCAGTCGGGTGCCCAGTGGTCCGTATTTGCTTTAGTCTCGTGTGTTGGAGACAGAACTCAGATGCGACTTTCACTCCTCTCGAACCTGTGACTTGTCATAAGAAAATATCTGGTGCTGTTAGAAATGAGTAGTTATGGTAAGCTGCAGCCTTGTGGGCACGTAGGGGAGAAACGCTTCAAGCCACCTGCCAAAGTTTACTTCCTGAAGATCGAAGGGCAGAAGGTGGCATCTGGGCCCTTGGGAATGAAGAGACACCTCTGTCAACTCAGGGTAACCTGAGTAGCCATTTCCAGGACAGTTAATTTCATCAATCGAGTTGTCACTGAGCCCAGCATTGTCCTTGGCTCATGTCACCTCTCCAGTTTATTGTTTGCCATAGATTTGGGTCAGAGCCAAGGCTGATGAGTCTCGTCACCAGCTGGAGCGCTCAGTCATCTTGCCTTGTTTAAGAAGAGCAGGCAGCAGCGACAGCTGCAGCTTAGGTTTCTAATGGCTACTCTCCCTTTGCTGAATCAGTCGTTGGTTGTCAGTGTGGAGTTAGTGTCTGTACTTTTGTTTATGAAAGATCTTGCTTATAGCTTGGGCTCACCTGGAAATGGTGATCCTCCTGTCTCAGTGTTCCTGTTGCTAAGATTTCAGGCCTGTATCATCACACCTTAGTGAGTAGATACTATTTGAAAAGCTTTCGGACCCAGCTGTGGTGCTGGGATTAAATCATGTCCACAGTAGTTGGCCTGCACCTGCACCAGTGCTGGTGGTGCTGGTGGTGCTGGTGATGCTGGTGGTGCTGGTGGTGCTGGTGGTTATGTAGCTGTAGTTGTAGAATTGTTGAAAAGGAACCCAGGGCCTTAGACATCCAGACTCTCCTAGTGAACTACATCCTCAGCCTGCAACATCTGAACTCTTCTCATCGTTTCTGGGGCTGACTAGACTCCACTGGCTAGCACTGGACTGACACCTCCCTGCAGGTGTAGTCACATGGTGTCTGGGTCCTATCACTCACAGATTTACTGGTCCAGACGGTGAAGAAAACTACGTTGTTTGTTTGGTTGACTGAGTTTCTTTTGAGCAAGGGTTTTCCTAGGTAGATCAGGTTGGCCTTGAACTCATACTAGTCTGGAACTTACTACAATCCTCCTGCCTCAGCTTCCCAAGTGCTAGTATTCCAGCATTCAGACAAGCGCAGAATTGACTGTAGCTTCTGCAAACAAGTCTCTGTTCATCTTGGGTAGCCGCAGAGTTGGATGTGGCCTGGCATCTTTTATTACAGCTTTTAGTCAGCTTGGAATTCCTCCCAGCATGTGATTCTTGGGGAGTTGCCTTGATTTGCGTATCTAGTCTCCCCCAAACAGCAGGGTCCCCAGATGAAGCAGTTTCTCATGTCTGACCAGCAGTCAGCACTAGCAAAGCCACGTCCCGCCCCTGCTTCTCCTTCCTTGTTTTTCAGTTGTGGTTATGCGTGTGTTACTGGGGGCCAGGGGGTACACATCAGCCATGGTGGTGAACACTTGTAATCCCAGCTCTTGAGAGGTAAGGCAAGAGAGTCAGCCTTGGCCACATAGCAAATCCAAAGCCGCTATGAAACTCTTGTTTCCAAAAAAAATTTCCATTTAAAATTTCTTCTTCTTAGAGTATGGAGGTGTTGCTGGTGGGCGTTGTCTCTTTGCCTCCATCCAGCAGTCTTCGGTGATTTTGTTGTTGTTGTTGTTGTTGTTTTTTGAAACAGGGTTTCTCTGTATAGCCCTGGCTGTCCTGGAACTCACTCTGTAGACCAGGCTGGCCTCGAACTCAGAAATCCACCTGTCTCTGCCTCCCGAGTGCTGGGATTAAAGGCATGCGCCACCACTGCCCGGCTAGTCTTCAGTGATTTTAAAACATTGTATTTATGATCTCTTGAATGTGTCAAGTGTAGACACTAACCCTGTGGGCTAACCCACTCCACTCCAGAATGAAATAGAAGTTTAACTAGTTGAAAGTGCCAGTCCCACCTACAGACTCTACCTTGTCCTAAATGGACATGCCAAAGCGCTGTCAGTAGCATTTGAGATACCGCTCAAACTATCCGAGAATGTGTTTGGTTCAGGTTTTCCCTCCTAAACTGGAGCCTTGGAATGTTCTTTGTTTTCAGTGACTGTAAATCCCTTGGTGTTTCAGACTGTTGAGCTCTTAAAACTGAGCGAGCAATGCACACACCTCTGATCTCAGGCCAGCCTGAACAACACAGTGAGACCCCCACCTCAGCAGTGGGGACATGCCCCTCTAATGTCAGCACTTGGAAAGCAGAGACAGAGGAGGGTTTATCTAAGTCTAAGACTGTCCTGGGTTTCACGTGTAGCAAGACCCTGTTTCAAAAGAAGAAACCCTAAAAAAATAAAAATAATAAATGACAATTTAGGAAGGAAGTGAGCCGGGCTTTACAGCTCGGGTATATAGTCCTTGGTGCTCAGGGGTCAAAGTTCAAGGCCAACCTGGACAACTTAGATCTTGTCTCCAACCATGACTCAAGTTATTGAGGTAGCTGAGTGGTGGAGAGCTTACCTAGCGTGTGCCAGGAAAGAGGAAGAGAGAAGATCATAAGTATAGTTTTCTGAGAAGATGGCATTTTAATGCATTAATTAATTAATTAACACATTAGTTCATTGGTGCATTAAAACATTAATAATTTGTAATGAAACCATCTAATTTTATTATTGTCTGAAGAATGTGTCATGACAGCACAAGTCCAGAGGTTCCCCTAGCTGCCAGACACAGCTATTGCCTCTTACTTACTTTTTATGGCATGCGAGGTGGGAGATTGTCAGAAAAATATCAAATAAAAAAAGACGGATTGAAGTGGAAAGGTCTGGTTTCTTTGGAAAGGCAGTTAAGTCATATGATGGTTTGCTGGGACACACGGGTGACAGGACATTTTGCTAAAGCAGCCATGGGAAGGACATGTGATTAACAAGGAGTATTAAGATGACCCCACAGGCAGTGGGGGCTCTAGCATTGGTTCACTTGGCTTTGCCTTTCTGTTCCTCGCTGACAGCACTCATGTATTGAAACGTTTGCCTTACATTGAGTTGTTGAGCTTCGCTTGTGGTGACGTCATGGGGAAACTCGGCAGAGAACTTCTCATGATGTTCCTGGGGCCGGTTGGCGAGCCTTGAGGTTTCTTCTGGATTGAACTGCCTTGTTATTTTCGGTGTCTGCCGAATGGACTGGGCTGCAGCTGCTGATTCATGTGTGGTGTCTGTTAGTGGACTGGACTGAGAACAATGAAGAGTGGAATCTCCCACATAACTATCTTGTGTCCTCTGTTGCTCTGTACCTGCACATGATGCCAGCAGTGACAGGAGGCACACTGAGGCTTGCAGCCTCCAGCCTAGCCAAGGCTCAGGGAGAGACCCTGCCTTAAAGGAGCAGATAGAGAGAAACAGGACACTTGATTCCCTCGCCTGGCTTCCCCGTGTGCATCGTGTGCGTGGGCACAGGGTGAATAAGTAAAGTCGGAAGTCAGTAGATGGGAGAGGACTGGGAGCCTTGCTGAGCGTTTCAGCTCCCTGCATGTTAGGTGGAAGAGACACGACAGATTCCCTAAAGGAGAGGTGAGTGTAATCTGTTAGGGCCACTCTGCCGTCTTCTGTAAATTACATTTTTATTTGGAGGGGATGCGGTGCATCTGTGTGGAAATCAGGATCACTTGCTCTGCTCGGTCCTTCCCTTCCATCATGGATTCTGGAGACTGAACTCAGACTTTAGCCATCTACCACCAGCTCCACTCTGAAATCTTAATTCAAAGCTTCTATCGCCGGGGTGATACTTCATGGAAAGCCTTGGTCAATGGGTAGGCCAACAAGAACAAGGCGAAAAACTCAGACAACTGGACGGCACACCCTCTGAGACCCCCGTCTGTTGTTCCCCTGTGTGAGTCTTCTCTTGCTGTAATGAACTCTTCTGGTAAAGTTACTTAACAAACACAAAGTGTTCATCTTAGCTGTTCATGGTTGCATGTGCCTGTAATCCTGGCATTCAGACGACAGAAGCAGAAGGATTGCCACAAGTTTGGGGCCAGCTAGTTTGAGTTTTAAATCATAGGCCAGCCAGGGCTCTAAAAGCAAAGCAAGAACAGGTCTTTCCTGTTCAGGGTTGGTTGTTGGCACTGCTCTGAGGCCCACAGCACATGTGGGAGACATGTGGAGTCCTTCACCTTGTAGCCAAGGGGCAGGGGTAGGTAGATCGATCCAGGCCCCACTCTGACAGTGCAAACCTGGGGATAACCATTGTTTTCGGGGTGCAGGTGCTTGATTTTGCCTAAGCTTCCTTGACCTTCTGGGTTCAAAAGATACTCCTGCCTCCAGCAGCTGGGGCTGTGGTTGTGGATCAGCAAACCAGGTCCTGATATTTAAAGGATCCAGCTCCAAACAGTAGCTCTCTTTGGTCCTTTGTAGCCCCAGGTGGCCTCTGTTAGGCTCCCACGAGGCTGTCACTTCTGTCTGTGCTTGCACAACCCCCCTTCTTGGGGGCACTGAGTTACTTCTGGGGTGATAGGAATATTCTGTCTTATTTTAGTGATGATTCAGTGAATGTCATCATCTGTCAAAACATTGAATCCTGCAGGCATGGTAGCACACCCATAATCCCAGCCTCTGGGGGTGGAGGCAGGAGGATCAGAAGTACAGAGCTGGTTGGTGCAGGTTGATCCCACTGAATGAGAGTAAAGACGATTTCCCAGAGTCTTTGGGTCAAATTATGCAGGTTTTCTTTTCTGTCGGGCAGGATTATTTCCCTGAAGTGTGGTTTGAGAAAATAGCATGAAGACAGGAGAAGGTGGGGTTCAGTTAGTCCAAAACGCGGAATGAAAGACTAGGGGTGGTTCAAGGGTTGGGGGTTTCCAGGGGAATTTTGGCTAGAAACTTGGCTAAACATTTCAGAATTATTTGGCAGAACATCTTACCAGGGTGGAGGTCAGGATATAGGGTGTGGAATATGTCAAATTCCAGAAAGTGGACATGATCAAACCAAAGTTTTACAGAAAACTGGAATGAACTTATAACAGTGACCTTGTAACAGCATAGTTGGAGCTGCTGTTGCTGCTGTTGTTGTTGTTGTTGTTGTTGTTGTTGTTGTTGTGTTTGAATCAGGGTTTCTCTGTGTTCCTGGAACTCAATCCATAAACTAGACTGGCCTAGAACTCAGAGAGATCTGTCTGCCTTTGCTTCCTGAGTGCTAGGATTAAAGGTGTGTGTCACCACTGCCTGATACAAGATAGTTTTTAATCTTAAAATGGAAGCTGGCCCATCAGTTTATTCCTATAATCCTAGCACTGGGGAATCAGAAAATGATTCTACATAGTGAATTTTAGACCAGCTAGTGAGTCCCTGTCTTGAAAAATAATAGGCTGAAGAGAAATTAATGAAAATGTGCATTTTTTTTGTGCAAGTATATGCGTGTGCGCGCTCAGGTGAACACACACACACACACACACACACACACACACACACACGGTTAAGATATATACCTATGAGAAAAGTCTTAGAACTTTGAAAGAAAATGATGAACATTGTTTTTCAGAATAAGCATTTTTTAAAAATCAGTGTGCTGTCTAATTTTATGTTAATTTGACACAGACTAGAGTCATTTGTGAGGCAAGAACCCCAATTAAGAAAATGCCTCCATAAGCTCGGGCTGTAGGCAAGCCTGTGGAACATTTTCTTGATTGGTGATTGATGGGGAGGGTGAAACCCATGGTGGGTGGAGCCGTCCCTGGGCTAGTGGTCCTCGGTTCTGTGAGAAAGCAGGTAGAGCAAGCCAGTCAGCAGCACCCTCCATGGCCTCTGCAGCAGCTCCTGCCTCCAGGCTCCTGCCCTGTGTGAGCTTCTGTCCTGACTTACCTTGGTGATGGACTGTGAGAGTGTAAGCCCAGTGAACCCTTTCCTTCCCAAGTCACTTTGGCTTGTGGAGTTTGATCACAGCCATTGGTACCCTAACCAAGACAGTCGTGAGCAAAAGTTTGGCTTAGCATTCCTTGTAAACATGCTCTTCTGTTGCTCAACTGAGTTTTCAGAGGCAGAGCAGTGTGTGAACGCGTGCACATCGAGTACCGCTTCTCGGTCCGGAGGGCACTCTTGAGTCTTGGAACGGTAACATGGTTTTAAAGTGAAGGTGCATAGTCCACAAAGCCAGTGTCTAGGTGATGTAGCCAGGATCCTGTGTGGTCCCTACACGGTCAAGTCATGTGGTTCTTGCCTCCATGTCTTGCCTCTGGTGCATGCTCCTTCTGTAGGTGGGCAGGCCAGCTCTTCCCATGGAACTGGTGTATTCTGGCTCTGATAGTCCAAGGCATTCTGCAGCCCTTTGTTTGAACTGTGACATTCATGCTGTGTGGGCTTCATGGAGCACAGTCCTTCCATGAAGTCAGATGCCTGAGCACTCTGCTTCAGTGCTTTTATTCCATGAATACCAGCACTTGGTGCTGACTGCCTGTTTTTCTGCCCCCAGGGAACCATCAGTGTCGGAGTAGACGCCACTGACCTTTTTGATCGCTATGATGAGGAGTATGAGGATGTGTCCGGAAGTGGCTTTCCGCAGATTGAGATTAATAAGATGCACATATCCCAGTCCATTGAGGTAAAGTGCACAGACACCTCTCCAAGTACAGCCTGGGCCTGAGTTAATGAGGCGCAATGCTGGAGCAGCTGGATAGGAGTCGGCACAGGGTTTCTCCTCATCTTTATTTATGAAAGGCTGCAATTAGCCACGGAGGGAGGGAGAACATGCAAGCATGTTCCATTTGGCCTTGTTTGTTACTGCTTTGCTCACCCACAAGGCAGCTGAGTGCCGGGGCGCCACTCCCAGGGGCCAGGTCTTACCAATTATGAATGCTAATGGTGTAAGCATAGAAGCCCAAGGTCATGGTAAGTTTAGGAGAGAAGGCGGCTCTGGCCAGCAGGTAATTCTCAGAGCTTTTCTCAGTCTACGTACTCGACTGTGTGGAAGACAGTAGCAGCTCTGGCCCTGAGCAGGGAACTAGAATGGCGTCCCTTACCCTGGATGCAATAGAGTTAGGCCATTCTACTCAGACACCAGGGTCTCTGCCTCCATTACTAAGTGCATGATTGCACCTCATGGAGTTAACTTCAGAAACTCACTCCCAGAACCCTAGTGGCAAGCTGGAACTAGGGAGCCCAAACAGCACATTATGGGATGGCACATGGTGGGTCTCCATTAGCTCCTGCCATGGTACGCTAGTCTCGGTGTTCAGCCATTCCCTGTGGGTTTTGTAGATTCTCCCCTTGAAATTCTGCAGCTCAGTGGGTAGCTCAGTGGGTTGCTCAGTGGGTAGAGTGTCTCCCTGATAAGAGCAGGCTGTGGGCTTGATCCCCAGGACTGCATAGATAGAGAACTGCATATGGCTGGGTATGATTTTACCTCTAAGCACTCAGGAGGCAGGGCAGGAGTCTCGTCTATGAGCCCTACAGCTAGAGCTACCTAGTTAGCCACTCTCAGAAACAAAGCTTCATAAAATGAAGTAACACCTTCGTAGTCACATGCATTGGTGTGAATCGAGAAGAGACCAGAGCAGTTGAGCAGGCCAGCGGTCCCTGTGTGCTGTGTGCTGACCTGCTGGGGGACCTGTGTGCCCATTGCTTCTGTTCACTTGCTACCAGCAGTTCTCTTCTTTTAGGCGCCCTTGACAGCTACAGACACAGCCATCCTCTCTGGAAGTCTCTCCACCCAGAACGGCAATGGCGGTGGCTCCATTAACTTTGCACTCCGACGTGTCACCTCTGCAAAGGGATGGGGAGAGGTAAGAGCAGCTGGACTCTGGTGTCCACACGTGGTCCTGCTAGTGGACAGTCACACTGCCTGAGGTGCTCATGCTACAGCATAACAGGGTTCTAAATGCCCGACGTCCCGACACCGCTTGCCACAAAAGAGAGATGTCTTGTATCGGGAGCCCCAGCGGTCACAGAACTATTTAAAGTTGGGATACAATCAGTGTCCTTTGCATCAGTGTCCTTTGCAGTGCTAACACAGCAATCCAGCCCTGGGAAGCCAGTGTCCTTGTTTGAGCTGACCCTTTGCTATACCAGCAGAAGGTGGTGTCAGTCACAATGTCTGGTCCATGGTTGGTGGCCATGAAAGAGCCAGCACTGCTGAGCAAATTTAGCTACAACAGAGACCTTGAAAGTCACCCAGGCTAGTCTAGGAAGCAGCCGGGACAGTATGGAAGTGCCCACCAGGGAGACCTTCCTAACAGGGAGCTGTGGAGTTGCACAGCTGCCCACAGCAGAGAGGCTGTGGACCACCAGTCTCCTTCCCCACTGACCTGAGCCAAGGGAGGTCAGAATGCAGGCTTGACTTTTCTTTGGAGGAGTTTCTGTCTACATTCGGGGCTCCCTGTGGATCTGGGGCTGCAGTCACCTCCAAGGGCAGAGAAAGCTGAAATATTAGGAGACTGTCAGCCCTCTCTCCAGAACCTGGCCGGGCGCACGCCAAGCCCTGGGCTGCTGCTCTAGGAGGGAGGGGCAACAGCAGTGATGCTTTCTCTGTTTATTTTTCCAAACAGTTGGAGTTTGGAGCTGGAGACCTCCAGGGGCCTTTATTTGGTCTCAAGCTGTTCCGTAATCTCACACCAAGATGGTAAATATACAAGAAAACTTCTCTTTGGTGCTGTGTTAACTTAGGATATTAGAGCCTGTGAATTCTGTGATCATGAACATTTGAAGTTACTTGTGTTCACTGGAAAGAGATCTGTATTGGAAAGCATAGCCCAGCCCCAGCAGACTTCCTTCTGTGCTGAGAGGCTTCCCAACTTGGGGCCGCTTGCCTTGGAATCTTGTGAGGACCATGAATCAGTGTTTGTAGATGCGTCCCTCCCACCGCCCAGTGGGACTGCCTGGTCTGGTGGACTTGGTCACACGGGGTTTTCATGGCCTCTGTACCTGACAGAGGTGACAGACTCTCAGGCTTCTGTCCTACTGTCCTTCCCAGCTGCTGGGACAGAGCACCCGGCCCTCAGCAGCTTAGTGGGGGAGGGTTTGTTTCTGCTCCCAGTTCCAGATAACAGTCCAGTATAGTGGGCAGTCACAGCAGCAGAAGCTTGAGGGAGCTGACGTCATCACAGCTATAATTGGGAACAGAGAAGCCAGGGTGGTGATCCCAGCACTTCAGAAGCAGAGGCAGGTGGATCTCTGTGAGGTTAAAGCCAGCCATCTCACTGATAGAGAACATCTAGATCAGCCATGTCTCCCTCCAGGACTCCTGACTCACTTCCAAACTCGGTCCTAAAAGTTGCTAGGTCGAACCAAGCATGTAGTAATGCAGAGACAAGAGAAAAGTCAGAAGTTGAGGGCTATTCTCAGCTATTCATGGAGAGTTTGAGGCCAGGGGACACAGAAGACTGTGTCACAACAAACAGAAAGTTGCTGGGTAAGGTCAGGTTTAGTGGTGTGTGCCTATGATCCCCACTGCTGTGGAGATTGCTGCAGGAGCATTACAAATTTGAGACTGGTGTGGACCTGTGGACCCATGCATGGTTGTAAATGCCTGTAATCCCATCATTTGAGAGGTAGAAGCTGGGGGATCAGGAGTCCAAAGCCAGCCTGTGGATTACGTGAGTCCATCCTCAGAGCAGACAGCCCTGTGGAACGCTCCCCCTCTCTGTCCCACTTGCTTATCTACCCACCAGATTGTTTCCCTCTCTTTGGCACAGGGTCAAACCCTAAATCTGTGGTAAGCCTGGGGTCGCATTCCGGTGTCTCTCAGTTTCTCTGAGCTTTTGGGATTCGAACTGTTTCATTCTCTCTGCTAGTTCCCTTAGCTCATGTCGGCTGAAGCACACATGACTGAGTTTCAGACAAATGGCAGACATCGGGCGGGTCCTGTAGAGACTAAGGATTTTCTCTTATTCTCTTAGCTGAGGGAAGTTCCTGGAAGGGAGTGTAAAGTGGTAATGATTAAAAGTTAGTGCTGGAGAGATGGCTCAGCGGTTAGAAGCACCGACTGCTCTGCCAGAGGTCTTGAGTTCAATTCCCAGCAACCACATGGTGGCTCACAACCGTCTGTAATAGGATCCGATGCCCTCTTCTGGGGTGTCTGAGGGCAGCTACAGTGTGCTCACATAAAATAAATAAATCAATCTTTTTAAAAATAAAAGTAAAAAAGTTAGTATATGGTCACCTTCATGGCACAGTGTTATCTCCAGAAGGAAGTGACTTAGACTTCGAAGCAAATGTTGAGCTGCATCTGAACAGCGGTTGCTGTCAGACTTCTTCCCGCCCTTGTTGAAACTCCTTGAACCAGAAGATGGGGCTGCTCTTCCTTTGCCACCAACTTCAGGTTCCTTCCTGGCAAGCTGCTTTTCGGTCTCAGTTAACTAGTTCACAGCAGGGATGAATATCAGGATCCCTTGGGAAGGTTTTAGAAATTGTTGGTGGCTAGAGAGATGGCTCAGCAGTGAGGAGCACTTGCTGCTCTTGACGGGGACCTGAGTTTAGGTCCTCACACCCACGCAGCGGCTCACAGTCGTCTGCAACCAACAGGCACGCATGTGGCACACACAGGTGAGTGTAGACACTTCCCCCATCATGTTGGTGTCACTTGGAGGCTGTCCACGCTCTAGCTCAGCAGTTTCAGGATCACTGTCTTGAGCCCCAGGACTGCCCTCTGATAGCTCAGCACACACATTTAGGGCTCTAACAGTGGACGGCAGGGAGGGTTCTAGAAGACTTCTGCTTCCTGTGCCTTGCGCTGCTGCTCTCCTGGCTTAGAGAGATGTTCAGCCTGATGAGAGGACCCCATAGAAGAGCTAACAGCCCGTAACAGCTGTACCCTTTCTGTCTGTGATCCCCCAGCTTTGTGACGACAAACTGTGCTCTGCAGTTTTCATCCCGTGGAATCCGGCCCGGCCTTACCACCGTCCTAGCTCGGAACCTGGACAAGAACACTGTGGGCTACCTGCAGTGGCGCTGGGGTATCCAGTCAGCCATGAACACTAGCATTGTCCGGGACACTAAGACCTGCCACTTCACTGTGGCCTTGCAGGTGAGACTAGAGGAGCTGCAATCTCGAGTCGAGGGGCATGGCTCCCCATGCTCCTAAGCCCTGAGGGGCAGCTCTGGACACTCAGCAGTGACCCCAAAGTAGTTTCACATCCCTGTATGAGAACGGTGCTCTTGGGTACTGTGGCAGGGGGCGGGGAGTGGGAGGGCAGAGAGAAGCTGGTGGGGAGTGTGTCTCTGGGAGCCAGTGCCTCTCAGCTCCTCCTAACTGCACCAGCTTGGTGTTGCCAGAGGTTTTTCATGAGAGGCTAATATACTGTACTCTGACTAGAAATCTCAGGTTTTTATAGTTATGTGCTCTGTAACATTCCTGCCTATGGTGGATTTCAGAGTAAGACCATGTCAGCCAGTGGTGTCTCTGGTTCCTTAGTTTGTGTGAAAATCATACACTGGCAGATAGCTGACATCTCTGAGGATATCATTACACAGCTAGTGGCTGAGTAGCTGCTGGTAAATGTTGACATGGCTGAAGCTCCCTGCCTGCAGATGCCCAGCGGGGTAGCCAACTAGGCATCGTCTTCACCATGGTGAGGTTGGGCCTACATTTTGCTCCTCTCCTCAGCTGGGGATCCCTCACTCCTTTGCACTCATCAGTTACCAGCACAAGTTCCAGGACGACGACCAGACGCGAGTGAAAGGATCCCTCAAGTAAGTCTCAGCCTTGCTGGCACCGCGGCTCTACGGACAGCACTCAGGGAGGAGCTGTGATGGACACCTGCATGTCATTTTCACATGTGATGCCCTGCCTGCCTCTTGCTAGGTGGGATTTGCTGCTCTATAGCCAGCCCTGAGAGGCTTACTGCTGGAGACCCTCCAGGGTATCCCAGGTCTGCTGATCCCCACAAGAGCATTGTGGTATCTGCTCCCGTGCTTGATGTGGATTGGGGAGAGGTGTAGGGACTCAGCTCTGTCTTCAGGCAGCTCACATGCTCGGACTGGTGGGCAGGAGGGAAACTGCCAGCAGCTGTGTTCTCCCCCACAGGGCAGGCTTCTTTGGGACAATAGTGGAGTACGGGGCTGAGAGGAAGATCTCCCGACACAGTGTCTTGGGTGCAGCTGTGAGCATTGGCGTCCCTCAGGGAGTGTCTCTGAAAGTCAAGTAAGTTGGGCCAGACTTGCTGACCAGGGTGTGGGATTTAATTCTTGAGTGTGTCACTGGTTCTGTCTCAGCTCCATGAGCAAAGGTCAGGGGAGCACAGACACAGCAGTGAGTTAGCAGAGCCCTGGTATCCGGATGCCTTCCCTGGTGATACATGACCACTGGGCCCTCACCTCACCAAGCCTGCCCAGTGCCACCCTGGGCACCTGCAGCATCAGACACCTTGTCTGACAGCATGTCAGCACACTCCCTTCCTCCATGCTGCTCGGTTCTTGAGTCATGCTATGTGAGTTTGCCTAGGGTTTGGATGTTTTGTTTGAGATACAGTCTCACATAGCCAAGGCTAGCCTGGAACTCAAACTTGGGATCCTCAGTATTGAGATTTCAGATGTGTACACTTCTAGCTTTCTGGTTTGCTCATTTGTCTTTTTTTTTTTTTTTTTTTTTTTTAAGATTTATTTTATGTACACGAGTACACTATTGCTCTCTTCAGATACCCCAGAAGAGGGCATCAGATCCCATTACAGACGGTTGTGAGCCACCATGTGGTTGCTGGGAATTGAACTCAGAACCTCTGGAAGAGCAGTCAGTGCTCCTAACCACTGAGGCATCTCTCCAGCCCCTGAAGGTAGCCTTTGAGCACCTGGAATCTTCCTTTGCATGCAGAGGGCAGCTAGCTATCCATGTTCTTCTGCCTTGGTGTCAGCAGCTTCTGCCTCTCCAACCTGCCTTAGACTGCTCTGCGCCAGGACTTGTGGACACCACATACAGCTCTGATTTCTTTCTGGCTGTCTCTTTCTGTCTCCTAAACAGGCAATTCTGTGGGACTCAGTCCTTGTCTGTGTGGGCTCTTCCCATGTGGCCCGTGTTTTAGTACCATAATCTACAGTTTTGGTATCTGGATGGAGTCCTAGAACCCATGCTTCATGGATCCCGGGGATGGCTGAGCTGTGTTTCCAACCTCCTCACCTCAAGAGCCCCATCATGGCCTGCTTCCTAAATATCTAGCTCGTGTGCACAGTGTTCCCTTGTATCCATGGATAATTGCATGTATGGACTTAAGCCAGCTGGGATCAGGAATAAGAGGAAGAGTTGTATAGATAGACAGTGCTTGCAGGCAGCTGTTTATACAGCTGTTTATACAGCTGTATTTATATCAGGCAGTCATGTCTGCATCAGTAAACCTGGAAGATGACTGTCAGTTAGGTGCTTGCAAGGAAAACTTGGTTTGATTCCCCCAGAACCCAGTCCAGTGTGACAGCATATGCTGCAATCCTAGTGTTGGGGCAGTAGAGTCAACAAACCCACCAGCCAGCCTAGACTGCTAGCCACTTTCCCGGCCAATGAAAAATCTTGTCTAAGGTAAAGAAAAGGGGAAGCAACACCTTAAGAATGACACCTGAGGTTGTGACCTCCACACACAGGTCCTATCCACACACACACACAAAAAAAAAAGTTTTGAGTACTAAATTCTATAAGTTCCAGTGAATCAAGCTTCCCCCTTCTGGCCTCTGCAGGTACTGCATGCACATGGTGCAGACATGATGCAGGCAAAACACTTGTCACATAAATAGTTTTTTAAAATATATTTACTGGTGAAGATGCATAGATTTTTGCAGAAACACTAGCATTTTACATTTCTGAGCTGGGATTCCTGGGCCCCAGTGGTCAGGTTATGTGTACTGTAGCCCCCTTCATCTGAATTTGAAAGTTCTGATGAGCCACGGAGACAGTTCAGGCCCTGTGTTCAGAGCTGGGCTTGGTCTGAATACTTGTGCGAATTCCCAGGGAGAGATTGCTGCCCTGTGTTTCCTATGATGATATTAAACTGCCCCAACGGAATTTTTTTTTTTTTTTTTTTTTTTTTTTTTTCCTGAGACATGGTTTCTCTGTGTAGCCCTAGCTGTCCTGGAACTCACTCTGTAGACCAGGCTGGCCTCCAACTCAGAAATCCACCTCCCTCTGCCTCCTGAGTGCTGGGATTTAAAGGCGTTCGCCACCACTGCCCGACCCCAGCTGAATTTATAATTACGTGTATGTGTGTGGCTCTGTACACATGAGTGCAAGAGGCCAGAGGTGCCGGGTCCCCTGGAGCTGGGCAGCCAAAAGCCTCCGGCTGTGGTTGCTGGGGAGTGAACTTGGAGGAAGGCCTCCACGTCAGTCTTAACTGCTGAGCTGCCTCTCCACCGTTAACTGTTGATGTGGTTTGGATGGCCCTTACTCTTGGCCTAAGTGTGCTAGAGCTCAGATTTCCAAGTATCTGTGTGTAATAGGGCTCTTGGGGCAGGCCCCAAATCTAAATGAATTCAATTTTTTTATGAACAGAACTTTTCTGTCACCTTCTGCTAACTCTGCTGTCCTGTTGACGAGGGCTGCGTAAGTCAGACCTCATGTCCTGTTGACCATGTTTCGAGGGCTGCGTAAGTCAGATCTCAGCGTTGGTCTGTTGCTGTCACCTGCCTGATCCTACTGGTGACGTCCTTCCCATCTTTTTCTAAGACAGGGTCTCATTAGGTAAACCATGCCAGTCTCACACAAGGATCCAAGGGCCTCTGCATCCCCAGTGCTGGGCTGAGCTTGAGTCCTTTCTGATGAAAACATTTTACAACCGTGAAGCCCCTTTATATTCTACTCGATCTTGCCAGTTTAATCTGGTGCCTTCTGAAGCCCTCTACTGGTCTAAAACACCTCACTTCCTGACACAGGCTGTCTCTAGGACTGCTTTCCTCTCCTCTGAGGCCTTTGACTTCAGTTAAGTATCACACACCCTCAGCTCATCCTTGGACCTGGTGTGCTGCTTGCTAAGAGGTGCCTTCCAATGGAGAGGGCCCACTTCTCCCTGGAAGACCTGACTCGTCCTGTGGGGTCCTCTTGTGTCCTCGCAAACTGACTCGTCCTGTGGGGTTTGCTCTTGTGTCCTCGCAGGCTGACTCGTCCTGTGGGGTTTGCTCTTGTGTCCTCACAGGCTGAACAGGGCCAGTCAGACCTACTTCTTCCCCATCCACCTGACGGATCAGCTGCTCCCCAGTGCTGTGTTCTACGCCACCGTGGGGCCGTTGGTCGTCTACTTGGCAGTGCACCGGCTGATCATCAGACCATACCTCAGGGCTCAGAAAGAGAAGTGAGTTTTATGTGGAAATCCCACGCCTCCATCTCGTCTAAACTGGAGAGAACTGGAAAAATGTCACAAGTTAATGCCTGGAAAGTGCTTAGCATGGTGCCTGGGTCCTGATAGGTACTAGTCAGCCAGCCGTAGCACAGCCTCAGGGAACTATGCTCCCCTCCCTGGCCAGCCAGGCCTATTTCAGGAGTGACTAGATCTGCTTTGTAAACTCGAGGCTCTAAGCAGGACCAGCAGAAATGCTATCAACCTCTTTTTAATCCTAGGCATATCACCCTGTCACTGAGCTTGAATTGGAATGGATCAGTTCTGTGTGCACAGAACAGCTGGCTTTGCAGTTTCTCATAGGGAGCCTCTGAGCCAAAACCGAGTCCAAGCATCCCTCAGAAAATGGCCAGGCCCTTTGTTAAGCTCAGAAATGCTAAGCTTGAGAGGAGGGACAGGGTACCCTTCTGGCTGCCTATGGCCTCCTTCATTACTACAATGTAGGGACCCAGTTCCTTGGATGTTTACGACCTAGAACGAAGACTATGCTCCATCAGATCTCTGACACGGCTGTGTGGGCTAACCTTGAGCCCTTGTCGTTTGCTGTAGGAACTAATAACAGGCGCATCCAAAGTAGTCTGAATCACCCCTGCTTGCCATAGCTGTCTTCCAAGGAAACAGCAGTTCAGGACACTCCATGGAGGAGGTGGACAGGGCAGGTGATCTCAGGCTAAAGGAAGATGCATAGTCTAGCCTGGGGTTGTGTCTTTTAGGTTCTAAAAGTAGAAATCCAGTAAGATCACAGGCTGCACTCTGGGCTCAGTCCAGCAGGGGGCTCAGTGTGCTTACTGTAGAGTGACTTGTGGTTGCTTTTCTGAAAGGGAACTGGAAAAACAGAGAGAGAACACAGCCAGCGACATCCTGCAGAAGAAGCAAGAGGCAGAGGCTGCCGTGAGTGTCCCACTGCCGATACACAGAGCACAGGGTGCAAGGCAAACCTCCACACCCTCACGGCCCATCCTACTGAAGCTGGGGCTGTGACCCCAAACACAGTCCAGGGGCTTTACTTCACTGACAGCCTCATTCACCCCTGAGCCAGCCTCTGTGTCTGAGGGACATGCTCTGGAGACTGCGGTCTGTGCCCTGTGATGCACACAGCTCCAGGGTCCCAGCAAAGCTCTGTGGCGTAGTGCCCTGGTTTTTGCCTCCTGTGTGGGAGCAAGGGAGCTTAATAGCAGGGTGCTATGGGGTTCTTGTGACGCAGGTGAGAGCCCACGTGAGCCCACGCGTGTCCCTAGGCAAACATGCCTGTTTGTGGGGCAGGCAGCACACAGCCCTACCCAGCTAAATGGCTCCACAAAGAACACAGGTCCTTCTCGAGAAAAGTAGGGGGTCCAGCTGCTCACTTGAAGTGTCTATTTTGAGGCAGGATCTCACAGTGTGTTCTAGATGACCCCATACTTATTATGTAGCCCAGGTTAGCCTTGAGTTCATCACTATGTATCTCTCTATTCTTAAACACTGCCCATGTTTTCAGTAATTTCTCATCCCATCTCCTGTATGTGCAAAATCACAGAGGAGGAAGAAGAGGTACCAAATCCCTTCCACTGGTGTCAAGTGGGGTCGGGTCTTGTTAGGTGACTTCCCCAACAATGTCTCAAATAGGTCTCAGGGCTTCAAACTTCTGAAGGGTGAGCTGAACCCACAGTTCAGCTTTCCCTTCGGTTCTTGACTGGATGTTTATCATGCTCTGACCAAAACAAGCCCAGGGTCCCCAACATCTTCCCTCACAGGTTCGGCTAATGCAGGAATCTGTCCGGAGAATAATTGAAGCAGAGGAGTCCAGAATGGGTGAGAAGGCGCACCCTCACTGGGCCAGGCGGGGCAGGGCTGGGCCCTGGGGCTCTCACATCAGCGGGAAGTGGCATGATGGCTCGTGTCATCCCCTGCTGCTCTGTCCCCAGGGCTCATCATCGTGAACGCCTGGTATGGGAAATTTGTCAATGACAAGAGCAGGAAGAACGAGAAGGTGAAAGTGATTGACGTGACCGTGCCCCTGCAGTGCCTGGTGAAGGACTCCAAGCTCATCCTCACCGAGGCTTCCAAGGTACAGCACCAGGCCACCTTGGCCACCTGCTCCCAGGATCCAGATCCATGTGACTAGGACAGTCAGGCCTTGGTGCCTGGATAGCTAGCTTCTGTGCAGGAGCCAGGTGCCAGCAAACATCCGGCAAAGCCTTTCTGGTGCTTGTATTTCCTCTGTCTGCTGGGTTGCAGAAAGAGGCTGTGGGCTCAAGTCATCTGTGGCCATGTCTGGCAGGCTTTGGGCTGGACTGAGCAAGGGGCTCACGCTCAGTCTGCCACTACCTAAGTAACCTCTAAATTGTCATTCCTTCATCAGGCTTCCAAGTGTGTGTCCTCGCCCAGGCTGTGCCCAGCTGGTGGTAGACAGGAGTGGTACTGGGCGTGGGACTGACCTGACTCTGTTTGTGTGCAGGCTGGGCTGCCGGGGTTCTATGACCCATGTGTTGGAGAGGAGAAGAGCCTGCGAGTCCTGTACCAGTTCCGAGGCGTGCTCCACCAGGTCATGGTGCCTGACAGTGAGGCCCTGAGGATACCAAAGCAGTGTGAGTACTGCCTCTTGCTCTCTACCACCTTCCCTGTGCAGGCAGGTTCATCAATGACAGACTCTGAGTGTGTGAAGGGACAGCTACTGGGGTCCCAAAGACGCAGAGATGCTTCGGGACCTGCCTGGAGCCAGTGTGTTAGAACACACTCTTGGCCGGGTGTGATCCTCAGAGCACCCGAGAAGCTGATCCCAAATGAGCCTGGGCTACACAGTAAGGCTCAAAAAAGAAAAAGAAAAGAGGCTGGGCTTGGCTCAGCAGTTCAGGGCACATGTCCCCTTTGCAGAAAACACAGGTTTAGTTCCTTGTGGCCACATGGTAGCTCACAACCATCTGTAACTCCAGTTTCAGGATCCGACGCCATCTTCTGACCATGGCACCAAGTGTGCATGTGGTTCATTCAGACAGAACACCATACACAGAAACTTTAAAATAGGATTGGGAGATGTGGCACCTGGCTGTAGCTGTGAATGACTGTGTAGAAGTGACTCCCTTTTTTCTGGGCAGACTTCAGTTTCTTAAAGTTGAGTGTGGTGGGACTCGGGGCAGGGGCCGGCGATCTCTGAGCTCCAGGCCAGCCAGGGCTAAAACTTGAGGAGGAGCAGCAGCAGCAGAAGCAGAAGGTGCTCCTAGCCCGGCCAGGGGCTGCCAAGGGAAGTGGAGGAAGCTTCCTTGGCCTTGCTGGCCTGACTGGTTCTTTTCTTTCCCAGCTCACAGGATCGATACAGATGGGTAAACCACTTGGGAACCTTGAGGAAAAAGAGGCCACGAAGACCTTTTCCTAGGAGGCTACAAATTTGGAAGCAGGGAAAACCCGGACATGAGATGTTTTTCGTTTATTTCTCCAGAAGGTGGCACTGTATCAATTATGTGAAGGGACATGCAGCCAGCCTAGCTTCGTTGTGCTGTAGGTAGGGACTGAGGAGCCCCCTGGCCAGACCACAGCACGGCCATGTCTTTCCCCAAGGATCATGTTCCTGGAGGGCAGGGCCTGAGCTGACTCTTGAGGTCACACCCCTGGTCCTCCTCATAAGTGGCTGTGCACAGCAGCTCTCTGGAGGTATTTGGAACATTCTGCCCTCACACATGGGACTGCACTTCCTGAAGCCCACGCTGCTCATGGGAAACATGGAAAGGAAGGAAGGTGTGCCATGTGCTGCTCAGTAGACTTCCCACAAGCCACCTCTCTCTTCTGAAACATCACTGAGTGGACTGGAGAGGACTGCGGGTTTATAAAACTGCTTTTTATCTGAGAACAACGAGTTTGGAAACTAGTCTCTTTTCTTCCCACTTTTACAGAGCTCAAGTCATTCCTCCAGGCCCTGGCTTGGAACAGATAGGGAGACCGACCCCAGGTCCCAACGTGCACTGTCCAGGCACACTGCCCACACTGCTAAGAGAAGAGGCCCTGCCCTGCTGCCAGTGGACCTTTCACCCCACACGAGACACCTGCCCTACCTTCAGGACACCCTCCTCTAGAGAGGGGTGTTGGAAGGAAGGGACCTTTGTAAGGAGTGGGGGCAGGCATGAATCTGCCAAATACTGGATATGATCCAAGGCTGGCCCAGGCACCTGCACTTCCAGTGAGTGCCCAGCAGGTGGTACTGTTGCCCGCCAGGCCTCACAGGTCCCTTTAGGGAGTCTGCTCCCAGATTCCTTCTGGTGCACACTTGCTGGATGTCCCTGCAAGCTCTACCCTCTGAGCAGGTGTCGCACCACAGTGGCTCTGACCCTGGCCCCACAGCGGTGACTGCTGAAGGCAGGCATCACCTCAGCCATTCTCAGACCCTTCCGTCCTTAAAGGCAGTTCGGTTCTATATTTATCTTTTTTTTCTTTTTTTTTCTTTTTTTGAGGATGTTTCATTGCCCCACAGACTGACTGCAGTGTGCACCATTGCATGAGCCCTGCCTCAGTGCCCTGTGGCTCCCTGGGCACTGCTGCCCCTTCTGTCTGAAGCTGACTGTGGCAGCACTGCCCAACAATAAAGCTGACCTAAAAGCTGAGGCCGCTTCTGTCCGTCTGTGCGTGTTACCGAGGGACAGTCAGCTACCATGTGCCAGGTGCTTCCCCCATCCCTGCCTTAGCTTAGAACATTGGGTGCAACTTGCAGGTGTGCTAAATGTCCACCTGAGGTACAGAGCCTCACGATAGGGGATTAGACTTAAGACTTCGTGTTTGCATTTGAATCAGTCTGGCTATGTGGTTTATTCTGGCCCAAAACTGATCCTCCTGCTGTGGCCTCCTGAGTGCCTCAGTTACAGGTATACCTCCAAGTCACAGATACTTTTTGAATATTCTTTGTGTGTATGGGTGTTTTGCCGGTGTGTGCTGTTTCCATGGAGCCCCCTGGAGCTGGAGTTAGTTATGGGCCATCATGTAAGTGCTGGGAACTGAACCCGGGTCCCTGCAAGGGCAAGTGCTCAACCACTGAGCCGCCTCTGTCAATGCAGCAGCCCCCACCCCACCTTTGTTTTCTTTAAGTCAGTTCTGTAGTCAAGGTACCCTGTCTATCCTTCATGGGGTAGAGAGCTCTAAGCACAACCAAGTTACAGCCTGCATGGAGACTTCAAAGGATTTATTCCACATTCACACAAACCAGGCAGAAAAGGAGTCACTCAAAATACAGGCTGATGTAGACCCTTGCCCTGCCTGCCATCAGACTGGCTCCCGTGGGGAGGTAATAAGGACCCCACAGGCTGTAAGACCACCTCTCCCTTGGGAAGTATTTCTGACAGGGTGGTTGGTCATTGTTGCTGCCCCACAGCTGACAGCTTCAGACCAGAACACCTGGGGCTGTGCCTCACTCCCCAGTGCTTGGGCCCCCACCTGACAACCACCAGTCACAGCATCCCTTCCTGCACATCTCAAGGGTCTCAAGGCACGGTGCAGCATCAGCAGCGAGTGGAAGCGGCCACAGCGAGGCTGAACACCACTTCCTGCCAGGGTGTTGCCACCCCCCCCACTCCCCACATCCATAGCCTGCTCAGGCTCAGCTTCCCTGTGCGGGCCGTCTGGCCCGCGGTCCCCTCGGTCCCCGCTGTCCCTCTCTGTAGGCTCTCAGGCGGCCACATGTCCTCCGCAACAGCAGCCTCTGGGCTTTCAGGCGCTTCCGGAGCCTCTTGTTTTCCTTCAGTGTGAGGAAGAGTTTTCTTTTGAGAGTATCCAAGTCCAAAAGGGCATAGCTGTGATCAGATGGCTGTCCGGGAAGGGGCGTCTTCAACCCCAGAGGGCTGGCGGGCCGGCCAGCGGCCTCCGTGGCCTCCATTGCTTCTCGATCTGGTAAGACCTGAGGACAGAGGTCAGTGAGTACTGAGGAAGAGCCTTGTGTCCTCGGCAGGAAGGCAAGAGCAGGGGCCACAGCTGCCCATGACCCTTCAGGTTTAGCCCCAGCCCGTTTCCCCTTCTGAAATCCTGATGAGCTGGCATGTGGTCTTACTGAGAAGCTCTGAAGCCCAGCCACCTATCCCGCTGCTCCTGTTCTGCTGGGTCCTCTGGGGCACTGGGTTTCTTCATTCCATTTGCAGCAAAATACGTCCCTCTGAGACCACCTTGTACCCAGGGTCTTACCTGTTGCACGGGGCCTTCCAGGTTTGGAGACTGAAGCTCTTCCAGTGTAGTGTCCATGTTCTTCCCTGAGCTGTCCCCACCAGCCCCCACCTCAGGGCAGACCTGGGAACGGCAGGCGGAGTCAGGCTGGCTGGCTGAGCTGGCAGACACCGAATCCTACAGCTGCCACTGTCCATCCCTGAGTAATCCGTGCACAGGGCCTCCGGCCCTGCCCTGTGCCTCTGCAGTCAAGAGCCTCCCTCCCACCAAGTCCAGGTCTCCAGCCTGTGATCCACTGAGCTCTCATGGCAGAAGGAGGAAGAAGTCTGAGGCCATGGCTTCCCCGAGGAAAGCACCCTGAACTTACAACCCTGCTGTCTTCAAGGAGTACCCTCACCTTTCACAAGACTCAAGCTTGTGAGCACTGCCTGACCAGGAAGCCGCCACAACACATCTGTCTGGGCTGCATCTCCTCTCTCCCATACCAATTGCAAGACATAGCTCTGCTTCAGGCAGGACACAGTGGAACCTAATGATGGGCCAGGCGGTGGCCTATGGGCACCCAAGTCTCCTTACTCAGCCTAAAGTGGGGCACACTTAACAATATTGACTGAATCCAGCTTTGCTCACGCTTGCTTTCACTAGATCAATTCCCAAATCCTGGGGCAGTGGCACCCTGACAGGTCCCTACAGCCCTAAAGACCTGAATCATTTGCAGCACCCTGAAGCCTGGTAACCACTCTCAATGGATGTTTGCCCTACAGCGCCATTGGATGGAAAGGTTCGAAGCAGATCCAAAGCCCTGCCACCTCCTGGCACTGACCACAGTGGCCATTTGTAGTTTCTCACCAATTCAGTGTGAGGGCACTGAGGACTATGAAGTTAAACTTGGGATCTGAGCATGCTCAAACCTCTTTCCAGCCCCTGTCCCTGCCTGTTCTTCTCATCACCACACTAAGAGCTGTCACTATATCTACAGACATGGCCTAGGACACACTGTGTGCTGCAAGCTGGAATCTGTGGCAATTCTTCTGCCTCTGCCTTCTAAGAGCTGAGATTACAGGCATGCACCATCACACCTGGCTGCCTTGTTCTGAGACAGGGTCTCCTGCACCTCAGACTAGCCTCAGACCCCAAGGTTGACTGAATATTTGATCTTCCTGCCCCCACCTCTGGAGTGGCAGGACTGCACACAGCCATGGCCACGGCCCGCAGCCACAGCCCAGATTTATATAGTGTTAGGGATCAAACCCAGGGCTTTGTGCATGCAAAACAAGTCCCTCTACTAAAACCTACCACCCCAGTCTTGAACACACATGCTTACTTTAGATTATTTTTCTTTCTACCAGGGTCTCATCCTGCATTTCTGTTGCTGTTGTTTTGGTTTTGGTTTTTCCAGACAGGGTTTCTCTGTGTAGCTCTGGCTGTCCTGGAACTCACTCTGTAGACCAGGCTGGCCTCGAACTCAGTAATCCCCCCACCTCTGTCCCCCAAGTGCTGGGATTAACGATGTGCACCACCACAGCCTGGCATACCCAGGGCTTCTTGCGTGCTAGGCCAGCACTATCAACTGAGCTACACGGTCAGTCCACCTACAATTCCTTTAATCTCCCCTCTAAGCACACACCCAGACCCACTGGCTGGACCGCAGACCAGCACCCTACCTGTGTGGGGCTCTGAAAAGCGAACACTGTGGGCACAGCATTGTGTTTCAGGTTCTTGCGGTTCCCAAAGGCGCTGAAGCACTCAGGTCTGAAGTGCTCAGAACAGATGACTGTGTGCTGCTTGGGCTTGAAGTCAGCCCTGCCGATGTTGAGCACCCACTCCCTCAGCAGCTCCGGGCGGCTAAACGGGAACCTATGGGCACAGCATCCAACAGCATGGCTTTGGAAACTCAGCAATCCACTTGTCAGTCATCCAGACACTCTCACTGTGGCTTCTACGCACATATATATGAATCCCAGGCTCATACACATGGGCAATGAGCCCAAGAGATCTACACTTCCAAAGCACATGCCAGGGGCCACCTCTGGTCCTTCCAGAGCTTGCCACTTGCCAGTCTCTGGTTTCTTGCCAGAAGGTGGCAGTGGATAGGACCAAGTCCCTGCCCTTCAGGAGCCTGCACCTCAAACCACTCTGAGGTGGTTGGGCTGTGCTAGGGAGCAGGTGAAAACAACAGGAAGAAGCCCTGTGGCAGGCAATCAGGGCCGGCCTAGATGACATTTGAACAGACCCTGCAGCAAGGGAGAAGATAAGCCCGTGGCCTTTACAAAGGATGGGTGGGGGCACGAGACCGAGATGTTGGTCTGGGTGGGGCACCTGGAGGAAGAAGGACCACGTGACACATCGCTTGACTTAGGTAGCAGGGGCATTACTGTAGGTTCTGGATGAGGAGAGGAGAAGAGAGAGGCGAGCCGGCAAAAAAGAGCAGAGGACAGAGCAGGGTACTGTGAGAGCAATACTAGGTTAGCAAGCGACTCTGCAATCCAGCACTTGGAAGGCTGACCAGGACTGAGGTGAGTTCAAGGGCATTCTGTGTTAGAGTGAGACCCAGTGTCAAAAGCAAAAACAGCCAGGTAGAGGTGTCGGTGCACGCCTTTAATCCCAACACTCGGGAGGCAGAGGCAGGGGAATCTCTGAGTTTGAGGCCAGCCTGGTGTACAGATTGAGCTCCAGGACAGCCAGGGGCTGGAGTCGGGAAGTTGGGGGTGAGGGGTACCTTGGAAAGAGAAAGAAGGAAAGGAATGAGCTTCATGTTTCTGAGGAGGGCCCTCGGAGGGCCAGGTCTGGGTGAACAGAAGCTTGATGAGTTGGTGTCAAGGTGCTCTTCAGACCAGCAGAGCTCAGAGCGGTAGATGGACACCTGTGATGTCCCTACAGAGCCTGCCAGCCTGGGAGATTCCAGCACTGGGGAGAAGCCCTGAACAGCTCCACCTTGAGCTGTAGGCATTCAGTGTAGATGGAGACTGACAAGGGAGATCTGGGACAAAGGTCAGGATGTGCCCAGGGAGTCACGTGGGAAGAGACCCGTCCAGTCAAAAGCGATTGATGAGTTCATTTAAGACAAAGCCAGAGACACTACCATAGGGGCAGGGCATGGTGGTGGATACCTGGAAAGGTCCAGTTCAAAGTCAGCCTGGGCTACATAAGACCCGGCCCTCTCAAATAAACAGAAACAAAGGAAGCAGACGGGTGGACACGGGAGAGATGTCAAAACATGGGATACACATAGATCAAAACTGTCCTCAGGAAGCCGTACATTGATTGTGTCAGAAACACTAAAACCCAGCAGTGATGGCACACACCTTTAATCCCAGCACTCAGGAGGCAGAGGCAGGCGGACTTCTGAGTTCGAGGTCAGCCTGGTCTACAGAGTGAGTTCCAGAACAGCCAGGGCTACACAGAGAAATCCTGTCTTGAAAACAAGAACAGTTTAAAGATGAAGGCCTGAGCTCCATCCCCAATATCAAAATAAAATACAAAAGTCTCCCAGACAGGATCCTAGCATTAAGGGAGCGGGTGTTTCCGAATGTGAAGCGGGCTTTGGCTATGTAGTGAGCTCCAGAGCAGTCAGAACTACAGAAAAGGGCCCTGTCTCAGAAGAAGGGAGGAGGTGGCTATTAAGGTAGGCACCTGGCAAAATGCCTGTGTGTCCTCTGACCAGCTCATGGGAGGCATGACAAGAACATGATTCTTCTACGCAAATAAATTTAATCTAAAAACAAAACATGAGATCGAATAGAGGTGAACGTATCCCTAAGCAGCACGACCACAATACTGGTCCCTCGATAACCACCCATACAGCCACCCTGAGACCCTTCAATGCAGAACATACATGCTGGCACACGTTCAATGCAATACTAAGCAGAAAAGAACTCAATGGTGCATGTGGGGCAAGAATGACTCTCGAAGGGCCCCAAAGTTAGTACACAGATGCCATTCTTTTTTTTTTTCTAGACAGGGTTTCTCTGTGTAGCCCTGGCTGTCCTGGAACTCACTCTGTAGACCAGGCTGGCCTCAAACTCAGAAACCCACCTGCCTCTGCCTCCCAAGTGCTGGGATTAAAGGCGTGGGCCACCACTGCCCTGCCCAGATTCCATTCCTTAAGGCCCAAACCTGGCCACAACAATCCAGGCCACATGCAGGCTATCTCCCTGAGGGCAGGTGAGAGAGACGAGAGACTGTAAATGAGTGCCAGCAGAGTCGTCTGTGGGCTGCCAACTGATGTGTGCATTTTTCTGTGGTTGCTACTTTTGAAGCATCAAAACAGTGTAACTGGGGAGAGGGGGGCAAGCACGCAGTGTTCGGGTGCCAGGACGTGGGGAACTGAGCCCTGAAGGCACAGACATCTCGAAGCTGGAGCCTTGAAGGGTGCTTCCCTGGAAAGGGCTCAGCACGAGTCGTGCTGGGAAAAGGGGTCCCGGGGCTGCAGCACCGGGGATCCACCACCTTCCCACAACCTAAGTCCCTGCCACGAGGCCGGGCCATTCTGGGAGCACTCATTCTTCCAGGCCTCCCGCGAGGTGACGCAGGCGCGAGGGGCCAGAGCAGGGACACGGCCAGACGCCACTCACGCTCATCTAGCTCGCACTGAGCATCCACTGCTTCCAGGCGAGAAGGGGGCGGCGGGGCTCAGGCTGCGAGGCCGAGCGCGGGAGCACCGCTGACGCCCGGCGCGTCCCCTCCCCGCAGTCCGGGTCCACCTCGCCCACAACCCTGGGCCTCCCGGAGCTCCCGCCCGGTGCACGGAGGCCCGCGAGCGTTCCGTAGGGTCGGGTCCCGGCTTCCCATCCCTCACCGGTGGAAGGTGAGCTGCTTCCTACGGCTGCTGTAGCGGTTGCAGCATTGCCGGGCCGCGCAAGACTTCGGCATCTCGGAGATGGGCCCACTGCCCCCAAAAAAGATGGCGGCTCCGCGGCCTCGGGGGGGCGGAGCCTGATGGGCGGGGTCTGCAGGCTCGGGGCGCAGGGAGCGGGACTTGCTCTGCTCCCTAATGAAGAGTTAGAATACCTCCTAGAACTTGTGCCCAAGTGACAACGTTGGAAACCTGGACTCCTAACTCGCCTATAGCTTCCAGGGCTGATGGGCTGGGCTTGTCACACTACATCTCAGCCTCCCAGACAAGGTTTGGATCCCACTGGAGGTACCACTTGACCACTATCTGCAGACAGAAGATGCCTAGCTCTGGACTGGCCTCAAACCAGATCCACCTGCCTCGGCTGGTCAAGAGCTGGGACTAAAGACCTGTGTAGCCAGTCCCAAACTCCAAGAGACTAAAGACTGTGCCTCTGAAGACTCACAAGTGCGGGGTGGAAGGGCTGGTCAGCACACCTGAATTGACAGGGAAGCCTTTCAAAAGGAATACACTGGGTCTAAGAGCTAAGAGAAGTGGATCAGGGGGTCATGGTTGATTTTCATTGTGCTACCATCAGTTCGCTTTGCCAGACCCACCATCTGGCAAGTGACTGGGGGACCCACAGCATTCTTCAGCACGGGACACCTAGGGAGAAACGGACCTCAAAGTAGCAATATCTTTATTTACAAAATATACAGTTTCACAGAAACAGCTTGCTTTATACACATAAACTTTATACACAGAACATGTAAACGATGTTGTGTCTGGCCTGGCCAAAGCCAACGGGAAGGGTCTGCTTGGGGATGACACCTTTCCCTCCCACCATCAGCCATCAACCAGGAGCCCCTAGAGGGTCATGCCCAGTTTGCATAAACAAGCTGATTGCAGCTGCCCAGCTCAACCTACCTCCAAACCAAGGTGTCTGATTTCTGACACCACCCAAAAAGAAAGATCCCCTTAAAAACAGAAAGCAAGCAAACAGAAACTGAGATGTCAAATGTATTCCAGAGGCATTGAATCTCTGAGCACATGTAATGGCCAGCTCCACCGTTCCACAACAAAACCACACATATTCTTAAATGCACTTAAAAAAAAAAACTACTGGAGCTTTGGTTATTCTCAGGGTGAAGACACTGGACAAGAACTGTCATGGGGCAGGTCTTTGGCAAATTCTTCTAACTTGTCCTGGGTATTTGCCCCTGTGAGAGCCACACAATAGCCTGGGGTTAAGACTGTTTCTGTCATAGCTCTTTCTCTTTAGCAGAGCTCTCCCTGAGGTCTGCACAACCAACAGAGCTCAGCAGTACTTCTCTGTACTTTAATACGAGCAACAGGGAGTAAAGAAAAGAAAAAGAAAGAAAAAAGGTCAACTGGGGAAGTGGGAAAGATGCTAAGACCAAAAAAAACAAAAAACAAAAAAAAAAAACCCAGGCTCTGATTAGCCAAATTATACTCTGAGCTCCTTTGGTGCTTAAGATAATGTGACAGAATGCCTGGTGACCCTGCAAAGGTGCTCCAGGAAGGGGAAGAAAGGTGACACACTTGGCCACTCTGCTGTCTAATGCCTAACAAAGAACACACGGTGATAAGTGGGTATGAAACACACCCACTGCTCTGCCAAACACTGCTGAGAAAGAGTAAGAACTGGAAATGCTAGAGCAAGGGCTGACACCCCTCTCGCCCCCTGCCCCAGGACCACCAGTGTCCAGGAGCCAAGCCAGCCCTCGCCCAGACCAGGGCTCTGGTTCACATCTTTGAAACTCTGTAAGCAGAGGTTACAGCACTAACTCAGAGCCTTGCCTCGCCCTGGAGCCCAGGGGGGTGGCCTGTACGGAAGGCAGAATGCCTTGATTGTTTTTACCCATTATATGAAGAACAGCACACAGGTCTCAAGGACAGTGTCTTCCGTGGACTGCTACTGGAGCAGTTGAAGAAGCACATGCTCCCACAGCACAATGCTGGGCACCCTGGGGCACTGACCACCAACAGCAGAGATGGGGCACTCAGTAGGGCAGTGGCCAATACTTTGGGCTGTATTGTTCCAGGGGGGAAAAAAAGAAGCTTTTTGTTTTTTACATCGTGCAAAACAAGAAACTGAGTCAGGAACACAGAACACCACCTCCACTGCAACCATCGCTCTGTGGAAAAGTGGCTACACTGTCCCTTTAAACAAACAGTGAAGACCAAACCACCACCACTCACCCCCCACCCAGGGCTCCTCTCAGGGGCACCAGACCTCTCAGAAAACAGCTCCCTGACTCAGTAACTACAACTGAAGCAGGGAAGTGAGACCACAAAGGGGCGGGCAACTTGGACAGCCGTTGTATAGACACTTCTGATAGAAAAGCAACACTGAGAATAAACACAGCCAGGGAAACACAACCCCTCCACTCCCAAGCACAGAGGAGACAGGACTGACAGCTAGCACCGGCTCCCAATGGTGGGAACTGGCTAATAATGACTGTGCGCCCTCACTGTTAGCAGAAGCAGACCTGGTGCTCAGTCTGCCTCCAATGCAGAGACCACAGCTGGAGCAGCAGCTCTGACCATTTATCTGCTCACTAGCTATGTACAGTTCTATCTGGACGGCTTGTCCTTTGCTTAGGCACCTGAGTGGCAGGGTCTGCCCGCATCAGAGCTGGAAGTTCTGTGCTCAACTAAGGGAGGCCAGAGCCCAGGCCCTTCCAGTCCTGCCTATCTCCTCGACAGCTCCAGATCAGTCCAGAAACAGCTTCCGGGAGCCCATTCGGGACCGGTTGGAACGACGGATATCGAACTTGGAGTCCCGGCACTTTTGGCAGACAAACACTTCCGGAACGTTGGACTTGCGGATCTTCGCACAGGATAGGTGGATCCAGGTGTGGCACTCGTTACACTCGATCATGGGGCGGCCAGCAAACGGCTTCATACAGAAACAGGTGACAAGATCCCAGGAATCATCATCTGGAAGGAAACCAACAACAGTTGAGAGGTGGGGACCTCCTGAGCCCTTCTCCCTGGGGGACTGCACATCCAAGAGACTCGTGGCTACGTGTGACCAAACCACTGCTTCGGCTATCACTCATGGGCCATTACTCGGCTTGCAGCGCAACCTGGCTGTCTCCAAGAGCTAACAACCCCCCCTCCTTTTTTTTTTTTTGGTTTTTCGAGACAGGGTTTCTCTGTGTAGCCCTGGCTGTCCTGGAACTCACTCTGTAGACCAGGCTAGCCCCGAACCCAGAAATCCACCTGCCTCTGCCTCCCGAGTGCTGGGATTAAAGGCGTGCGCCACCACTGCCCGGCTGAGCTGACAACTCCTTATGAGCATCTACGCGCCCTTCCCAAGCCCCTTCCTCCTTCAAACCCTAAGCCCTCTGGTCTGGTCCCACCAGGGGCTGGGCCGGGCCCTCTGCTCAGCACTCACCTGAGTCCACCATGATGTCTTCGTCATTGCCAGTGCTGTCCTCGTCTCGGAACACCACCTGCTTTCCCTGGCGGACAATAGTCCGTTTCCCTTCAGTTTTTATTTCTGTGACCTGATCAGGTGACACAGTAGCACAAGAGCCACTTGAGGGAGTGTCGGAGTCCCAGCCTGAGCAGGGGTCAGCAGCCGCCTGGGGGATATCCTGCACGGTGGGACTTGAGGGGGTCTCCACATACGGGTCTTCGGCTTCCAGCTTCAGCAGGCTCCCCCTGAACCCCTCCTTCACAGGCATGTCGCCGTCCCTGCGCTTCCTCTTCTTCTTCTTCTTCAGCTTGTCAGTTTTCTTCCTGTCCAGCAGGAAGTTACTGGGCTTAGCTCTCTGCAAGAGGGAGGGCTGCAGGTGGCTGAAGCATCGGTCTGGCACCGAAGATGTGATGTCAGAGAAACCAGTGTCCCAGCCGTCACTGTCAATGGTCCCGGCAGTGCTGTTGGCAGGGCTGGGGCTGCTCCTCAGGGGGAGCTCCTGAAATAAGAGACCAACCAGGCGCAGCGGGTGATCTAGCCAGCCCCAAAGACAGGGGCATCCCCAGGCCAGTCCGCCTGCCCCAGCAAACACAAACCTCATCAGCATATTAACCAGAGCAGACCACCTCACGGAACGCTCACTCCCTGCCCCAGAGCCAGGACTAAGCTCATAGTTAAATATGGGGGTACAGGCTAGAAGCGGAGTGCTCACCGAGCATGCAAGGAAGAGGGCCCCAAGTTTATCTTGCCTTCCTACATAAAACCAGGCCCCCCGTAGCCCCCCCATTTTTTCTCCCAATACTCTTTTAAGTAAGTGACTTTATTTCAAACTTTTGACCTTTTTAAAAACAAACAACAAAACCAGCTGGGCAAAACGGGACCTGCCTTTAAGGGAAGACAGGCAGATTTAAGCTCAAGGCCAGCCTGGTCTACAGAACAAACAAACCCTGTCTGGAGGGGGAAAAAAAAAACCTGAAGATGTTCCAAAATATTGGAAAAAATCTAAGTAGGTAATTAGTGCCCCAAACAGCAAGCTAAGTGCCGGACCTGAACATCCAGTGCTTTGCCAAGAGTGGCCGTGCTCTGTGGTACCAAGGATGCAGTGCACGGTAAGGAAGACTAAACCCTTCCGTGTGAAATCTTCCCAAAGAGCAGACTCTTTGCCTGATGTGCACAGGACTCCAGCAGCCTAAGCCACAGGGCTCCCTTCTGCCCTCTCCTTGGCAAGGAAACTGCGTCCATGGACATGGAATTTGAGGCATGGGTAAGAATCCTGCAAGGCCCAGTTTTGGTATTCCCGACAACCAGGCAAGACCTGGATCCTATGGCAAGAAAATGTCCACTTCTGTGGCCAGAGTGCTCTTCAAAGCAGAGGGAGAGAGACACAGCACCTAGCCCACTCTTTCTAAAGGCAGTCGGGCCTGGCCAAATACTGGCCCTTTAAAAAAAAAAAAACCAACAAAAAAACACAACCAGACCCAAGCAAGGTGTTTGTAAACACACCTTTGTCTGTTGTTTTGGGTTACTCTTTTCTTGAGATAGGGTCTTACTCTTAGGCCATGCTGGACTGGATTTTACTGTGTAGCCCAGACTGGTCTCAAACACATCTCCCTCATCCTTATGAGCGGAGGGATCAAAAGTGTGACTGAGAATAATCTTTAAGACAGTTAAATAAACAACAAAAACAAACAAGCAAACAAAAGGATGTTAAATCATTTCCAGACAAACCTACTAAAGCTTTGGCAATCACATCCCTGCCTGGGCTGATCTAGGTCTCAAAGAAACTGACTCCTGCCAGACATCGGCCCAAGGCTGGCACCAAGTGCTTCCAGACCACCACTGAAGAGGCACCTGCAGTAGGAACCCAAGGTGCAGAGCATGTCACTCCGAAACCCACAATCATTACCTCCTTTGGATAAGGGATGTAGCCCGCATAGGCCAAGACGAAGGTGCAGAATTTGTTGAAGTCTTCCACAGTCCTGCGCCTCTTACAAGTGGGGGAGTACTCCTGTTGAGAGAAACAAAGAGTCAGTGAGGGAGCCTCCCGCAGAGGGAACTGACCAAAACAAAGCAGGCTGTAACTTTTATTGCCAAGTCACAAAACACTGCAGGATTTAGTCTAGAAACGAGGTAAGGTAAATTGGGGGTCAAGAAACAACAATTTAAGCTGGAAAAGAGGAGTTTTAAGATTCTGCGCCAAGACCACTGGAAACTGGCTAGGAGATAAATAAATGCAGGTCTATAGTCCACCTCTTGGCATTCATCTTATCTGTTTGTCCCTGCAGGCCTATCAGGAGCTCCAACATCTACATTTTTGCCACAGATTTCCCACCCAGAAAACAAACCGAAGCTGTGGCTCTAAACAAACACATTCTAAGTGATTTCAAAGATCAGCTACTTAATCTTTCCTTGCTCTCTAAGCCTGACTCCCTCGAGGCCAAGGCAGGGAGGGGGGGCCGAGCGTTTGCAGCTCTGGGGACATCCTCACCCCAAGTAGGAGTGGGAAGTAGGAACACCGAAGAGTTCCTCGGACTGAATCAGAAGAGAAACTCGGTTTGGTTTCGGTGCGCCCGTAAGACAGACGACCTATGCGGGATCAGCGGGCTCAGGGGCCATTCTCAACGGCCGCCACGCACCCACCACAAAAAGGGATTTTCTCCCGAGAAGGCGGAGCATCGAGGCTCCGGGAACATTCCCTGCGGTGACTCCCCGCACCTTGTCGCCACCCCCACCCGTGCTCAGGTGCTCCGCCAGTTTGGGGGGGGGACACCGGGTCGACCTCCGAAAGCGTCCCGCAAAGCGGCGCGCAACGCAGCACTTTCAAACACGGTCCCAACTTGCTCCAGCAGGCCGCTCGCTCCCGCCTCTCGGCCAGCCCCGCAGGCGACCGGCAGCAGAGCGGGCCGCGCGCTCCCGGCACTCGGGCGGCCACGGGGCGGTCCAACCGGGCCCCAACTCGGGAAAAACTTTAATTTCGCCCAAGGGAACATCGCGGGGGGAGGGGGGATCAGGGCCTCGGACAGGAGTGCGGGGCGGCGCCGCGGCGGCGGCGGCCAGGGACCCGCCCTCCCTCCCGGAGCAGATGGCGCGCGCCGCCCGCCCGCGCAGGCCCCGGAAGGTGCGGGGCCCACCCGTGGGGTGCGGGACGCCCGCGGGACCCTGGTGGGTGTCCCGGCGCCGCGCAGGCCCCAGAGCCTCCCGCCCGCAGCTGCGACCCCGCGAACCCTTCGGGCCCCGCCCCGCCCCCGCCGCACACCCCGCACCGCGACCCCGGCCCCGAGGCTCTGCGCGGGGGCCGCTCCCCGGAAGGAGGGGGAGGGGCGGGCGGGCGCGGGAGACCGGCTCCAGAGTCCGGACCCCCCGGACGCGGGCGCCGTGGGGGCGGGGCGCGGCCTGGCCGGTGGAGGGGGCGGCAGGACCGCGCGCGTAGCCGTTCCGAGGGGGCCGGGCAGCACCGGGGAAGTGGGAAGGAGACCCCGCGAGCCCGAGGCAGGGCGGCGGAGAGCCATGTCCTCGGGGCGGAGGGTGGGCGCGGCGCCCGGGAGGACCGGCGGGGAGCAAAGGCGCGGGCCCGAGCTGGGGGCGCCGGCGAACGTGGGGGAGGGAGATCCGGCTCGAGACGGCTTCCCGGGGTCCGGCTCGGCCCGAGGTGCAGCGAAGGCCGGGGAGGGGGCGGCGAGGCGAAGCTCGTACTCACCTCGGGGTGGAAGGCGGCGGCGCAGGAGTCGGAGTCCATGTTCCGGGTGGGGGGCGACGGCGGTGGGAGTGCCGAGGCCGGAGTGCGGGAGCGGGCCCACGGGACGCTCAGGGTTAGGGGGCTCCGGCACCGCGCAAAGCGAGGGCGGACCCGGCCGGGGAGGGGTCGCCCGGACTGGAGGTGACGGGGGTGTCGGCGTGTCGCGTCGCAGGCTCGCTGATCCCGAACTGGAGTCTCCGCAGCGAACTGAGTGGAGGATGCAGCTCCCACGACCGGCGCTGGGGAGAGGCGGGAGAGGCACTGTGGGGGGGGGCGGCGGCGGCGGCGGCGGCGACAGCGAGCGGGAACCCGACCGGCTCTCCGACCTGACGCCCAGTTCGGCTCGTGTCTCGGGAGGGAGGGCGGGAGCACCGCGAGGGTCGTCGGGAACTGTAGTCCGGGTTGTCTGGACTTTCGTCATGCGGGGGTGGGACCCGCCCAGCGCGCAGCATTATGGGAGTGGTAGTCCCTAGCGTTGCGCCGCGGCGTCTAGAGACTGTCTCAGAACTCCAACTCCCAAGAGGCTCTGCGGCAGCGGACGAATGCGGAGGCGGTGCTGACAGGACTCCGGAGCCTCAGAGTGGGGGAGGTGCGGGGGCTCCCACCGCCCGGCTGGTGGGGGAGGGGCGGCAGTCCGCGGGCTACGCGGGGCGGGGTCGAGCAGCGGCCTGGGTCTCGGAGGGCGGTGGCCCGGGCTCCGCTTTCTCCCGTGGGGCCTCAGCTTCGGCCTTTGTGGGGCGGGGGTGTCCCGGCTGCTAAGGCAGGATGGGGGCGGGCCGCTGACGTCCGCGAGGGCGGAGCGCACTTGTTTTCGCGGCCGCGGGCGTTTAGCTGGAGGTTCCCGGCGACCGCGGCGTTGGGCCTGGCGGGGTCACTTGTGGGCACCCGGTGCGCGCAGCAGCGGAAGATGGAACCCAACTCCGGGACGGCGCAGCGCCGTCACACACACGCCGGTTTCACTTTTTGTTTCTCTCCTCGCTGTCCTCAGGGCTGCGGCGACGAGAAACGCCGCGCCTCCCGAGTTTCGCTTTCCTGGGATCCGAGGCGGTCGGTGCGGTGAAACGCGTGGTTCCCGCGGTGACTCCGAGGGTTGTTGATGGTTGAGTGGGCAGTGTTCTCCCGTGGGTGTGGAAGATCGACCCGGAACGCTTAGCCGAGTGCCTTGGTGACATTACCGTAAGGCTGCTACTGTTATTTTAACGTTCGTAATCGTTTAGAAGGAAAAATATACGTCTGTAAAATACACATTCGATATTAGACCTGATAACTTTAAGAACTGTCAAAGGAGCGACAAGCTTTTAAATTCGAATGAGAAGACATCCTGACACATCCGAAAGAGGAGTATATTTGAGAGCTTGTGAGTAGGTCTGTCAGTGACTATTGCTGTTTTCCAGGTTCAGCTAATTTTTACGTGAACAGTGATTAAGATAGGAGTAGGTGTGGTCAGGCGTGGTGGCCCCGTACCTTTATAGACAGGAGCAGACCGGGCTTGAGGCCACTCTGGTCTACACAGTGAGTTCCTGGCCAGTCAGGTCTTTTGTGAGTAGGGGGAAGGAAGGAGAGTTGTTGCCCGTCTGGGGACCACCAGCATGGGGTACATAAGACACTTTACCATAAGAACAAAAGTTGGGTTGATCAGAAATACTACCAGCCTCAGTTCCCTAAACCATAAAATACCTACCACTATGACTAACTCAATAAAGGTAGTTTGCCGCTGCCGCTGTTGTTTTTTCGTGATGTGTGTAATAGTGAGACCCTGTGGGGATGATACGGGGAAGTAATACACAGGTGAAACGCAGGTAAATGCAGAATTACAAGGCTACCGGATTTCTGTGGCCAGAGCAAAGTCTGGAGATTGACTCCTTTGCTCATGGTCAGAGTCACCCGAAGTGGCTTGGTTTTTTGTTTGTTTGTTTTTGTTTTGTTTTTCATGTATAAAAAAGGGACTTAAGAGCCAGGCGTGCTGTCTGTAAATCCAGCACCCAGAGGCTGAGGCAGGATTGCTGAAAGTTAAACCCCAACCCCTGGGTTGCAGAGAGATTCTAAGGTTGATTAGGACAGTTTAGGCAAACCCTATCTCAAAAAGGTTGGGGGTGGGGTGTCTAGAACTGTGGCCAAGATTACTGCACTTTCGAGCTGTGCAGAACGCTTTAGGTTAGGATATGGTCTCTTTAGTAGTTCAAAGGTAGAACAACAGCAGTTGTGATCACTTCTTATTATTGCAGAAGACCAGGGTTCAACTCCCAACACCCACATAAGAGCTTACAACCCTCCATAACTCCGTTCCTTGGAACCTAACACCCTCATCTGTCCCTGAGGTCACCAATTACACACATAGCGCACAGACATACATGCTAGCAGAACGATTAAAACAGTGCCACACCATATGAGCATGGTAATGCATACCTGTAAGCCCAGAGTCTGGGAGATGAGGGGAGAGAGTTAGGAGCACAGGTCAGCTTGATTCCCTAAGAAGCCCCGATGTCCCAAGACCCCATCTCAAGATGCAGATACAAACCAAGAAGTAAATGACCACACCTGATCTTTATTCCTTGTGCTAAAAATTTCTCAGTAAACAGCCAAGTTGTTTTTACACCAAGAAACTGGCTGAAGGCCTGGGCTCATGGTTGAGAGCAAGCTCTGCGCTTCCCCAGGACTTGAGCTCAGTTCCCTGTGCCCACAGCAGACAACCCACATTGAGTGTAACTTCAGGTTTAGGGGACCCGATGCTTCCACTGGCTCCCGTGGGCAGTGCTTCCATATATACAAACTCACACTCAGAAACACACATATTTTACAGTAGAAATGAGTTGTGGGACTCGGTGTCCCACGCATTTAATCCCAGCAGTTGCTGGGGCAGAGGCAGGCACTGTCTCGAAAAAAATCAGTAAAATAATAGTAATGGAGCAAAGAAATGTGATGAGCGCCTTTACTTCCAGCAACTCATCACAAGTGGGACCCCGCAAGGCCAGCTAGAGCTACATTGTGAGACCCTTGTAATCATAAAGTCGTGTAAAAATAGAAATGGGGCTAAAAAGATAGCTCTGCTGTTGAGAGCACTTACTGCTTTTACAGAGAACCCAGGTTCAATTCTTGGCACCCACATGGTGGCTCTCAACCATCTGTAACTCCAGTTGCAGCTGATCCTGTGAGCTCTTTTAACCTCCATAGACACCACGCATGAATGTGATGCAGGAGTGTGTGTGTGTGTGTGTGTGTGTGTGTATATATATATATATGCAAGCAAAATACTCGTGCACATAAATCTAGAAAATAAAAGCAAATGAGGCCAGGCATGATTGCTCATGGCTCCAATGCCAACTTCTGGGAACCTGAGTCTGGGCTATGTATGGAGTTCTGAGACTGCTTAGGTGACACATACACTGAGGTTGCCTCAGGCCCCCTCCAAAAGAAAAACAGGAAGTTAATGTCCTTGGGGGCTGTTTAGCATGTGAAAGCCCTTCATTTATCTCCGAACTGCTTAAGAGTCAGCAGATCTCCAGGTCATGGGGTAGCACACACCTTTAATCCCAGCACTCAGAGGCAGAGGTAAATTGAACTCTGAATTCAAAGCCAGCCTGGTCTGCCCAGAGTTCCAGGATAGCCAGCCAGGACTGTATAGAGAAACCCTGTCTCAAAAGAACAAATAAAGCTGGGCAATGGTGGCGCACGCCTCTAATCCCAGCACTTGGGAGGCAGAAGCAGGTCGATTTCTGAGTTGGAGGCCAGCCTGGTCTACAGAGTGAGTTCCAGGACAGCCAGGGCTACACAGAGAAACCCTATCTCAAAAAAGCAAAAGCAAACAAAAAAAAGAACAAATAAAAAAAAATAGATAATTAGACTGGAGAGATGGCTCAGAGGTTAAGAACACTGACTGCTCTCCCAGAGGTCCTGAGTTCAATTCCCAGCAACCACGTGGTGGCTCACAACCATAGTATCCAGTGTCCTCTTCTGGTGTGCTCAGTGTATACTCACATAGATAAATAAATAAATCTTTAAAAAAAAAAAAACCCACTTGTCTCTACTTGGGGATATAGGTCCATGTTGGGGTACTTGCCTAACGGACGTGAGATGAGGTCCTAGGTTCTTACCACAACCATCTAGGAGCTGGAAAGATGGCTATTATGGTTGTCAAGAAGAAGGGCCTGCTGTTAGAACTCTAGTACTGTTCCCAATACCTGAGTCGGGATCTGCATGGGGGGGGGAGCGCATGCGCGTGCATGCCAGTACCATTTGCACGTCCACCTGTAGAGGAGCCAGGTGCCTCCTTTGCCATTGCTCTCAAGTGTACTGACCCCCACACAGGTGTATACATTTTTCTGAAAGTATTTTAAAATCTTCTAAAGGTATAAATGGTTTTGCTTTCGTGGCTGTCTACACCATGTGTCCGGTGCCCCTGGAGGTCAGGAGAGGGTGTCAGTCATGTGGTCCTCTGCAAATGCAGCCGGGGCTCTCAACTGCTCCCTAAATTTACTGAAGTGTTTTAACCCAAGCTGCCTCAGAGCATGCAGCTACGTTGAAGGGTCCCCCGCTGGGAAGCGATCTACCTTCTTCCATGCTGCCTTATTTTTAGGTGCACTGTCCAGCTCCCACGGTGAGTGACCCAGAGCTCCTGAAGTAACAGGTTAGCCATGGTGTCCAGACCCTGGGAGTCACCGGTTTTTAACTTTCCACCGGGGCTTGGGAAGGTCGAAGTGTGCAGGTTGAATGTCAGACAGTTGTGATTACTCAGGAAAGGAGGGAGGGAGCCCAACACCAGCCCAGCAGGCAACAAGTTAAAAATACTAAGAACACCATGATTTTCCAGGAAGTAATTTGAGAATGCGTTTATTTTAATTGGGTTTCCAAATACAGCCCCTCCTACCTAACCCTCACTGGCTCCTTCACTTGGGGAGCCTTTTGGGGAACACTCTCTGCCTCCAGGCCGGGCAGTGGTGGCGCACCCCTTTGATCCCAGCACTCTGAAGAGAGAGGCAGGTGGATTTCTGAGTTGGAGGCCAGCCTGGTTTACAGAGTGAGTTCCAGGACAGCCAGGGCTACACAGAGAAACCCTGTCTCGAAAAAACAAAACAAAAAACTCTGCCTCCAGGTTTCACTGTGTAGTTGGAGTGGATGCAAATTTCGCCAGAGGCTTGTCTCGCCCAGAGTGGTTCTCTGATGCCACCGCACTTGATCCAACCACAGTATGTTCTTAGGAATCCTCCTGTTGGTGGATTTCTGAGTTTGAGGCTAGCCTGGTCTACAGAGTGAGTTCCAGGACAGCCAGGGCTACACAGAGAAACCCTGTCTCGAAAAACCATAAAAAAAAAGAAAAACAAAAAAAACCCAGGAATCCTCCTGTCCTCCTTGCTTAGGAGACTCTATGTGTATGTGTGTGTGTGTCTGTGTAAGTCCATGTGTGTGCCTCTCTTATCTGTGTATGTCTCTGTGTGTATGTGTGTCTCTGTGCATGTCTGGTTTTTTCTGTGTGTATGCGTACCTATGTACGTGTGTATGTGTGTGTTTGTGTGTGTGTATTCCTTAGAATCATACTGTTCTCAGCTTGCAGCATGTGAGCTGCAGCATGAGCACATGTGTGAGTAATTAATTCACCAGTACTTTGCAGACTGAATCATCAGTGGGTGAACAGTCATGAAGAAATCAAGTCAGCTTCCTAGGTTAGGTTCATACTGGTAGATTTTACAAAAAGGCCAAAGTTGGATAACTGACTCAGCAGTCACTGTGCTTGCAGGGGCCAGAGTTCAGCTCCCAGCGCCCACCTAGATCAGGGAGCTCTGACACCTGTTACTCCAGCCACCGGGCCTCTGCCCTCTCTTCCAGCCTCCTGGGACTCACACCAGTGAGTACAAACACATGCCCGGCAGTGGTGGTGCACGCCTTTAATCTCAGCACTCGGGAGGCAGAGGCAGGCGGATTTCTTAGTTCAAGGCCAGCCTGGTCAACAGAGTGAGTTCTAGGACAGCCAGGGCTACACAGAGAAACCCTGTCTAAAAAACAAAACAAAACAAAAAACCCACAAACACATCAAATTAAAGTTTAAAAAATTTTCTATTGGGGGTAGAGAGATGGCTCAGAGGTTAAGAGCATTTTCTGCTCTTCCAAAGGTCCTGGGTTCAATCCCCAGCAACCACATGGTAGCTTACAACCATCTAGATAGTGAGATCTGATGCCCTCTTCTGGCATGCAGGCGTACATGCAGATAGAGCACTTACATACATTAAATAAGAAAATAAATGTTTTTATTGTGTGTGTATTTAGATTTTCGTCTGTGTAAGTCTGTATACCACCTGTGTGCTTGGAGCACCTGGAGTCCAGAAGAAGACATCAGATCTTCTGAAACTGGACTTAAAAAAGATTGTGAGCGCCATGGGGGTGCTGGTAGTCAAGCCTAGGTTCTAAAGTCATTGCTCGTAACCACTGAGCAATCTCTGCAGCTATTAAAAAACAAAAAAGGCGGGCTGAGGTGGTGGCAGTGCACACCTCTATGACCTGCACTCAGACAGAGGCGAGTGGATCTCTGTGAGTTTGAAGCCAGCCTGGTCTACAGAGTGAGCTCTAGGGCAGGCAGCCAGAGCTGCATGGTGAGACTCCTCTCAAGGAAAAAACACTGAGACAAAACCCAACCTAACAGTTTTCACAATGATCCAGGTTACCCCTTGCCTATCAAAAATTAGATCTGAACACCAAATGGAGTGCTGTTTTTCTTTTAACCAGGGATTGCCAGGCAAGTAGTTTGCCCTGGGTTTGAAGTGTGAGTCGATGTGAGTTTGGGACAGTTTTGCTGTGTAACCCAACCTGGGCTCAAACCCAAAATCTCCTTGATTTAGACGCCTAATGCTGAAATTCCATCATTTAATTAATTAATTAATTGTCTGCACGCCTGTGAGCAGCTTAAGCATCATGGTGGGGTGGGGAGAGAGGGGGTAGGTCAGCTGGTTCCCTCTCCCCTCCCACAGCGTGAGCTCCAAGGATTAAACTCAGGTCACCAGTCTTAGGGACAAACATCCTGACACTGAGCCACTGCCTCACAGGCCCAGAACTTTTGTTTGTTGTTTGGTTTGGTTTGGTTTGATTTAGGTAGTACCATTGGTTAAATCACACAGATTAAATTCACATTATCACAACCAAGTTACTTAGGCTAGGCGCAGTGACACATGCCTCCGATTTCAGCATTTGAGAGGCAGATGCAGGCAGCTCTGAGTTCAAAGCTAGCCTGATCTACATAGCAAGCTCTAGGCCAGCCAAGGCTACCTAGTGAAACCCTGCTTCAAAAAAAAAAAAAAAAAAAAAGGGAGGAGGAGGAGGAGGAAGAAGCTACAGCTTGTACAGATTTTTTGATAATTTTCCCCCAGGACTGGCATTTGAACCTAGGGCCCATGCATGCTAAGCAACTGTTCTTCCCACTGGACTACATAACTCCAGCACTGCTTGTTTTCTCTTTAGAAGAGGTGAACTAGAATTTTCATGAAATTTAAAATCTATAAACACCTACTTACCCTCTCCAAAGAGAAGCCTGTGCCACACCAGGGATAGCCCAAGGTCTAAATCACCTTAGTACAGGCAAAATGTGCTCACATTCAGTCTCACTGTGTGGCTGATATTGTCACACTGCGTGGAGCGAATGTCTCACATTCCCATGTTGAGCCCTTGAGCCTCCGAGAAGGAGGACTAGCTAGCAAGCATGCGTTGGAAGGCCGTTCAGAATTCCACACACAGCTGAGAGGTCTAAATCTGGGCCTGTCTCTTCTCACCACATTCCGGCTCTCCAAGGTTGATGGTGTCATAATGAGCTAAAAAAGATTTACATTTACTTACTATTCTACCTGTATCGTTTCACCTGCATATGTGTGTGTAGTGTGTGTCTGCACCATGTGTTGGCCTGGTATCCTTAGAAGTCAGGAGAGGATATTGGGTCCTCTGTAAGAGCAACAAGTGCCCCTAGCTTCTGAACCATCTTTCCACTTGTTCTCATTGCAAAGGACCCAGGTTCCTCAAGGCCCAGCACGCGAGGTGCCAGGTACACATGAAGAAAAAACCCTCACACATAAAGCAATAAGAACATTTTAAATATTTTTAAAATAAATAAGTAAACACACCTAAATACCTCGAGGAAAATGTTAACCTCAGCTAGTAGTAATGGCTAATGCCCATAATCCAACAACTTGATAGAGCAAGGAAGAAAACAAGTTCTAGGCTAGCCTGAGCAACTTAGCAACTGCCTGCCAGAAAAAAACCAAAACAAAAGGGCTGTGGTTTGAGTTCAGAGGTAGGTGCTCCTCTAGCCAACTATAAGGCTAAAGACCAGTTCCTAGCACTGCAAAGCAAAAAAGAAAATCCACAAGGTTTCTGTGTTTGTTCGTTTGCCTAGGTCTCACTATGTAGCCCAAGCTGGCCTCAAAACTCAGGGTGTGGGGCTGGAGAGCTGGCTCGGCAGCAGCTCTTTCAGAAAAGCTCGGTTCGATTCCCAGCATCATTCTCCCAAGATGGTTCACAACCACCTGTAACTGGTTCAGTGCGTGCCTTCTGAGCTCAGGCACCGAGGGAGTGAGCGTGTAGAGCTCAGAGAGACAGCAAGGCAGATCACTCATGCAGTGTAAATACATCTGAAAAGACGTTTAAAGAAGAAAAGCCAGGCAGTGGTGGTGCACGCCTTTAGTCCCAGCACTCGGGAGGCAGAGGCAGGTGGATTTCTGAGTTCGAGACCAGCTTGGTCTACAGAATGAGTTCCAGGGCAGCCAGGGCTACACAGAGAACCCTGTCTCGAAAAACCAAAAAAATAAAATAAAATTAAATAAATAGAAGAAAAGCCCAGTATAGTTTAGATAGCTGTGTATATTTAATGTTTAAGGAAAGTACCTTGTTTTAATTAAGCTTTACACGTTGTCGATGACAGTACAGTTACCTCTCCCTCCTTTTCTGTCACCCCTCCAAACCCCTCACTCTCAAATTGATAGTCTCTCTTTCCTCAGTCACTATTGCTATATGTGAGTTTATGTGTGTGCAAAAATATACAAATAAAAACTGCTGAATCTGTTTCTGTTGATTGTGTGCATATGGTTTTAGGGCTGACCAGTTTGTACTGGACAGCCAGTTAGGGGAGCCATCCGTGGGAAGGACTAGCCCTAAGCCATTGACAGCTGCCTGTATCTCTTTGTCTAAGGCCGAGACTGGGGGAAATCTTCCCCATTGCTTCAGTCTTGTTTATGTAGCCATTTCTAGCGGAGGCTGCTTGACAGCTGAGTTCCTGGTATTCTGGCTCTTAAAATCTTCCTCCCCCCTCTTCCAGGATGCTCCCTAAGCCTTAGATGTAGGAGCTGTGATGTAGATGTATCCACTGGGGCTGCTTTCTGCACTGTGTGCCGGACAGTCTCCATTTGCTGTAAAGGGAAAGTCTCTCTGACTAGGGGAGGGAGAGGTAATGCCAAACTTACCCACCCGGTCAAGATAGCTCAAGAACCAAGAGGAATCTGTAAGCCACCGGTCTGAAGCTAAACTTGAGGGCATAGAAATTAGTGGCTGGGGTATAATTAATTTTTTTGAGACAGTGTCTCATTGTAATCTTACCTGTCCTGGAACTTGCTGTGTAGACCAGATTGACCTGGAACTAACAGAGATATACCCTTTCCTGCCTCCCAGGTATTGGGATTAAAAGCCTGGCTGAGCTTAATTTATTCTTCTCTTTATTTGTGTTTGTGTGGTGCTAGGAATTGAACCAGTGTCTCATGTATGGTAGGTAGCTGCTCTACCATTGAACTGTTTCCCCTACCTAGGTCTTCTTTTTACATGCCTGCATTTTCTTTCTGTAACAAAAGTGCTACATACATCTTAGAGAAAGAACACAGGATGGACATGGTGACTCATGTCTACAATCCCAGCTCTTAGGAGATCATCAGCCTGGCCAGCCTGGGCTACATAATGATTTCTAGCACACACCTTTAATCCCAGCACTCAGGAGGCAGAAGCAGGTGGATCTCTGAGTTCAAGGCCAGCCTGGTCTACAGAGTGAGTTCCAGGACAGCCAGGACTACACAGAGGAATCCCATCTTGAAAAAAAAATTCCCAGAATCCACATCAAGGCTGATTTAATGGAAGCCACTGCAATCCTAGCACTGCTACCCAGGAGATGGACGGTGGAGAAAAGCAAATTCTTGCAAGTCTAAAGTCCACCTACTCTGGATTTTTGTGGTGAAAAACTAACAAAGAGACTGTTTTAGGCAAGGTGCTAGGCCAGTAGGTTTGGTTACTTTTTAATTCCTGCACTGGGGAGGCAGAAGCAGGTGGGACTCTGTGAGATCCAAGCAGCCTCAAAAAGAAGGCAAGTCAAGGGTCAGCACCTGAGGCTATTGTCCCCTGACCTCAGACACAGTGGTACTCCTGTGAACTCACAGGGGTGAAGACACATCTAACACACAAAAGCAAAACCACAAGAAAGTTCAAACTAAAACAATTCTAGAGCTAAATGCAGCAAGAGCCAGGCCCTGGGCTCAAACCTGAGAAGCACCAAGAAAGAGAACAGAAAAGGCTCATTTCCCCCTCTAGGTGATGTGTACAATTGGGTCCCACTATGTTCAATCCGACTTGACAGAACTAGCAAGGGTCCCACTGTGTGCAGTCTGACTTGACAGACTAGCATGGGTCCCACTGTGTGCAATCAGACTTGACCTAGCATGCACACATGCATGTCTTCCCATCTCAATAAGTATCTACATAATCATTCTTAAAGGGTGCATTATGGGGCTCACACATGGCGTCCTAATTTTTGATGTTGGGCGCGAGGGGAGCAGAGAGCAGGGAATTGAACTCAGTTGGTAAAGTGCTTGCCTTGTGTGCCCGAGGCCCTGGATTCCACCTTCAGCAGAAACAAACAGAATCCATACTTAGTTCTCAGCTGTAGCGTTTAATCCTAAGGCTTCCTGCTGAGTGGAGCTGACTCCATAGGACTTCCTACCAGCATCCCACTTCCTGGCTGCTCAGCCTGTCAGAAGGGCTGTGTGTAAGCTATCGGCCAGCCTCCTGGGCCCAGGAATGCTGCTCTGCCTTTAATAGCTGTGTGAACAGTCCTTCTATGGGCAACAGGCGGTTGCCTGGGTACCTGCATGTTTGCTTCCCAGGCTAACCCTGAAATTTAGACCAGATGCATTCTCACTGGAAAAGGAGGAGAGGGTCCTTGAGTGGAAAGCATGAGAGGTTTTAGAAATGGAATAAAACGTAATGTCTCCAGCCATGGCTAGGTCAACCCAGCAGCCCAGGAATGACAGAGGACTGACTCCAGGGTGCTTGGCCCTCCTTGGGGCCAATAGGCAGGCTTGAGGCTGGAGTGCTTTCAGAAAGGAGGTGGGGGACAGTTAACTAGAAAACGCCGATGCCATGCCGGATGTTTCTCTCACCACACTTGCCTAAAACTAAGCAAAGCAAAACCCAAATATGGCTTCTAAGTGGGGGCGGGGCTCCTTTTCCGAGAGTACATACATTACATTACACACATACACATACAAACAGCCCCCACTGCATGAACATTCAACTGTGACTGCTGACCGGCTCTCTTTTCAAGGTGCTTCCGTGACAGACCTCGAGCTGGACCCGTTGAGTCACCAGGAGGGCTGGGAGCCTCAGTGCTCCCCAGCAGACCTGCTGCCCCTGCCCTTTTTGAGAAGCCTGCTCGGAAAGTAAAGCTACTACTTTGCTGACTAAACTTGAGTGCTGATGCGCTAGAAACTCAGGCAGAAACACAGTGGAGCACATTCCTGAAGTCTGGCCCCAACTGGCTTAAACGCGCCAAGAAAAGACGACGACAACGAAAACCCTTCGACTTGTTCGTGTTTTGGTGCTGAATTGTGAAAATACTGTTTGGAATCTGCCTGGATTAAGTAGCTACTCCTGGAGCCACTGAAACTAAAACAGGGTCGTCGCTCCCAGATGTCCTGAGCTTCCCAGGGGCGCAATAAAGAATCTGGGACCGAAGGGGTGATTACGGATTCTGGCGCCGAGCTTGCCTCTCCAGGCCTCTTTCTGCAAACCACTGGGTTGGGGAGTGGTTAGCCCTCACTTGTCACCCGCCGATCCCGGCGCCGCGTCAGCTGGAGACTTCTGGAACCCCCGGAAGGGGGGAAAGGGAACGACGTAGGCGGCGGTGACTCAGACCGCAGTGCTGGGAACAGAAGGGTTAAATGGGCAGGGTTAGTGGCGCTCCGCCCCGACAGGCCCCGCCCACGGAGGCCGCGGCTGGCCTGCGTATTTATAGAGGCGGTGCCGGGCGCGCCGGGGCGTCCCTGTGACCCGCAGCCCCCGCGTCATGGAGCGGCCGGCGCCTCTGGCCGTGCTGCCCTTCTCCGATCCCGCGCACGCCCTGAGCCTGCTGCGCGGCCTGAGCCAGCTGCGCGCCGAGCGCAAGTTCCTGGACGTGACCCTGGAGGCGGCGGGCGGCCGCGACTTCCCCGCGCACCGCGCCGTGCTGGCGGCCGCTAGTCCCTACTTCCGCGCCATGTTCGCGGGCCAGCTGCGCGAGAGCCGCGCCGAGCGCGTGCGCCTGCACGGGGTGCCGCCCGACATGCTGCAGCTGCTCCTGGACTTCAGCTACACCGGCCGAGTGGCGGTGAGCGGCGACAACGCCGAGCCGCTGCTGCGCGCCGCCGACCTGCTGCAGTTCCCCGCCGTGAAGGAGGCGTGCGGCGCCTTCCTGCAGCAGCAGCTCGACCTGGCTAACTGCCTGGACATGCAGGACTTCGCCGAGGCCTTCAGCTGCTCGGGGCTGGCGAGTGCGGCGCAGCGCTTCATCCTGCGCCACGTGGGCGAGCTGGGCGCCGAGCAGCTGGAGAGGCTGCCGCTGGCGCGCCTGCTGCGCTACCTGCGCGACGACGGGCTGTGCGTGCCCAAGGAGGAGGCGGCCTACCAGCTGGCGCTGCGCTGGGTCCGCGCCGACCCGCCGCGCCGCGCGGCGCACTGGCCGCAGTTGCTGGAGGCTGTGCGCCTGCCCTTCGTGCGCCGCTTCTACCTGCTGGCACACGTGGAGGCCGAGCCGTTGGTGGCGCGCTGCCCGCCTTGCCTGCGCCTGCTGCGCGAGGCCCGCGACTTCCAGGCGGCTCGCTACGACAGGCACGATCGCGGGCCCTGCCCCCGCATGCGTCCGCGCCCGTCCACCGGCCTGGCCGAGATCCTGGTGCTGGTGGGAGGTTGCGACCAGGACTGCGACGAGCTGGTCACGGTCGACTGCTACAATCCGCAGACCGGCCAATGGCGCTACCTGGCCGAGTTCCCCGATCACTTAGGCGGGGGCTATAGTATCGTGGCGCTGGGCAACGACATCTACGTGACGGGTGAGTGCGCTGGTGGATTTCCAAGAGAGATAGACTCTGGACCTGGCATTCTAGGGCCCGACCTAGCCCTTGGCAGGGCGACTGCGTTAATTTCTCCATTTTCTTTCAAGCTAGAAGAGCCCCCTATACGAGCAGAGAGACATAGCTCCTTTGTGGGTCTCTGCCCCGTGTGTACTGCCTGCCTTGCCTAGCCAACTCCTTGCCCCGAGGTACCTCCCTCTTTTGGGACAGAAAAGACCGGGCTTTGACCTGGCACAATGGGTGCTTTCTTTTAATCCCCAAGGAATGCGGGGACAGGATGCAGGCTGGCGCCTGGTGAGGCATCTCTCCCTCCCCAAAGCAGGGACATTTCTCCCTCCCTGCTAAACCACAGGGGCCTCCTGACTCACGGCTTTGTCACCAGTGACAAGGTTTCTTAGAGCCTGCACCTTGGCGGTGCACTGTGGATCACATGGTGTTTAGGCTGCGCTAGTCTACGACTGTAAACATGGTCACATGTTGAGAGATTTTCTTCCAGTTACTTGGCTGAAACCCCAAAACACTGCCGACTCACGGTAGGCGGGCCCCAGCCTGCCCCTGTACTGGACTTCTCCCACGTTTCTCACTGAGGATGAATCCCTGATCAAACGGGAGAGAGACTACAGGAGTCCAACAGGGATAGCCTCTGGAACAGCTATATAAGGAAAGACCATAGAGGCCTCTGGCCCTTTTATCAGGCAGGCAGGCAGGCATGAGGCTGGGTGGTCACGGGGGCTGTGCCTAGCGTGGCACATTCCACATAAAGCCTACTCTGATGTTGCTATGTAGGGCAGAAGAGGTGACAGATCCCGACTCGGTCAGTATCAGCTCTGGTCTCAGGGTTCCTGACCATCCACCCTGAAGCCAGCCCTCTGCTGACCCCTGCCAGAATGTATCCCTCTTAAACAACCTGAGGCTGACCCTGAATTGTTTGGGGCTCCTCCCTTGCCACCCTGCCCCCATCGCCTCTGAAATCCAGCTAGTGATTTTGAGCAGAGAACGCCTTCCCAGAACTGGCCAGACTCGCCCTTGAATAAATGTCACAGCTGAACACCTAATCAGGTTTAGGTGAAGGCAGGTGGCACCGTCCTTGCCTTCAGCTGCTGGTAGGGGATTTTCCTGAGGGTCAGGAAGCTGCTTCAGCTGCTTTGTAGTGTCCCTGTAAAAGACCCAAAGTTACCTCAGACCTTCCTTCCTCAAAAGCTCTGGGCTGAGAGACAGACAGAATGTCTCTGTCCTGTGCAAGGTGCCCAGCAGAGAAAGCCAAGGGGCACAGCCCCCAGGATTCCTGCAGTCTCCTGATAGCATGAGAGTTTCATGGTCTTAGACCTCCTTTACATTTCTGCTTTGTTTTGTAAGACGGGGTTTCTCTGTATCACCCTGGCTGTCCTAGAACTCTCTCTGTAGGCCAGGCTGGCCTGAACCTCACAGAGATCTTCCTTAATGGCCTTTAAAAAAAGACTTTTGTTAACCCACGTAACCCACATGGGCACACACATCAGTGTCCGTCACACTTGTATAACTTGATAAGAATTTCAAGTGAAACACGCCCTGTGCCCTCCACTAAAGTGCCAATCAGAACCCCAGAGTGTATGGAGGTGTGGCTTGCTGTGTTAGATCTCTTGGGGGACAGTGTGGATTCTCATCTTGTCCTGGCACAATCCTGGTTTGAAAGTGCCCAGGAAGTCTAGGATTTGGTGGCCAAGCCCTATGAAGAGCTGCCCAGACCCAAGGTTGACCGTCCTTAGTTAAGTGCAGTGGTTTGGGTGGAGAAACCTAAGGCTGTGTGTGGGAAGGATGCTTTTCGTTTTATTTTGCTTTTTATGTGTATGGGTGTTTTGCCTGGGTGTAATCTGCACTACACTCACACCAAGGCCAGAAGAGGACATCAGATCCCCTAGGACTAGAGTCACAGATGCTTATGAGCTGCTGTGTGAGTGCTGGGAATGGAACCCGGGTCCTCGAAAGGATAGCCAGTGGTTTCTGCCCTCATTTTGTTTCTTGGGATGGGGTCTCATGTAGCCCAGGGTAACCCGAACCCCTGGGTGCTGAGATTATAGATATGTGACTATCTGAGGAGCAAATCCAGACTTCAGGCATGCTATGGTGAGCTCTCTACCAGCTTAGCTGAAACCGCAGTCCAGGACTGTTGAGAATGGCCTCCTTAGGCCTTGGTTTGATGACAATTAAAAGGGTTTGTTCAGTGCCTCAATGACAGCTTGTTGGAGCCTTCAAGAGGACAGACGTATTTTGGGTGACAGAGGTGAGACTAATTCCTCCGTGGGGAGAGGCCAACCCAGAAGTCCAGGAAGGTACAGGTGGGTGACTCACCGCACGTGGGCTGACCATCTGTCCTTTGTATGCCGCGGCAGGCGGGTCTGACGGTTCCCGGCTCTATGACTGCGTGTGGAGGTACAACTCGAGTGTGAACGAGTGGACAGAGGTGGCACCCATGCTCAAGGCCCGAGAGTACCACAGTTCCTCAGTGCTAGATGGGCTTCTGTACGTGGTGGCAGCTGACAGCACGGAGCGCTATGACCATGCCACCGACTCGTGGGAGGCCCTGCAGCCCATGACCTACCCCATGGACAACTGCTCCACCACTGCCTGCCGAGGCCGGCTCTATGCCATTGGCTCCCTGGCGGGCAAGGAGACCATGGTGATACAGTGCTATGACCCGGACACCGATCTGTGGTCGCTGGTGGACTGTGGACAGCTCCCACCCTGGTCCTTTGCACCCAAGACTGTGACTTTGAATGGACTCATGTACTTCGTCAGGTGAGGCCATGATGCACTGGTTTTCTTTGGCTCCTCATCCTTGTGCCCATTCCATGGATGAGTACTGGGGAGGGGGGCAAGCTAGGATCAGGCTAGGCATACCCCTTAGACCATTGCTGTGGGCTTTAGGTTTTCTTAATCAGGCCCCATCAAGGAGAGTGGAGTCTTGGTAGTGCCTAGCTAAGCAGCCAGTGGCTTACCATGCATCTACCAGCCACATATGTGCAGGCACATGCATGTGTCTGAGTGAGACCCAAGATCTTGAGAGATCTCAGCTCTACCCTAGCCCCATCTTTTTGATGACTGGTCTGGTCACAGTCCAATACACCTTGACTACGTGGCTACTGAGCATCTTGGAGAAAAATTGGGTGCCTGTGTCCTGTGTGTACCTGCCCACATGTGTATTCACTGCTTTCCTTCCTGGTCCAGAGTCTGCCAGCTGCTGTGGGGGCTGGAGCAGATGGAGGGATGGAAGGAGGGGAATGACAGACATTGCCCTTTTGGTCACAGACTTTGATCTGGGATCCCACAGGTTGGATGCCCTCTGCTTCTGGGCCTGGGAACAACAACGACCTTTGCCTGCCCTGCCCCTCCAAACAGGGGACACACGGGTTTCGCTTGTCATCTAAGTGGCTGAGGGGCCTGGTGTCTTTAAATCCCAGGACCTGAAGATCTGCTTTGAGACTGCCCTGGAACCTTCCTGAATCCTATTCTGAAACTGCCTGGCCCTTCCCTAGTTTGCCCCACCTCCTGTGGTATCTTTAAGAAGTGGGAGGGTCTAGCTATAAATACCACTTTGAAGAGTGCCCGGTCTTTGCTTCAGCCCCTCTACAGTGGCTGCCAGCCCAGTACCTTTGAGAATGCCCTGCCTGTCCTAAGGTTCTAGGGCAGGATGTTCCCCATGGCTGTTCTGGGTCCTGACACCTGCTGGCTCTCCTTGTGATGGGAGTCTGTGTTAATTGCTGGCCCTCCACATGGAAGTGGGGGGGCTTTGCCCAGCTAGTGGCTTGCTTCTGTGCCATCCACACAGGAAGCTGGTTCAGCCTGACCTCGATGCCTGGAGAAAGGAAGGCAGTGTTTCATACTCCGTATAACCTTGTGCCCAGGGTGCTCCTGTGTCCTGAGAGCCCTGTCAGGGACACAGCCAGTGCTCTGTGAAGGCCACAGCATTTTGTAGCTATTTTCAGTGACGTGAAGGAGCTGCTGTCTGGGGCCTCCTGCCGTTCAACGACTGCATGCCGCTTTCTCGAAATGGCAAAGATGTTGTCTGTGGCTAGGGGGTAGCAGCCTTGAAGAGAGGAGATAGGGAGCCCTGTCCAGCCCAGCCCCTTCATGCTGTGGCTCTTTGTTTGGTCTCTGCTGGAAAGAAGGCAGAGTGTGTGGGGATACCCAGTGGGGTCAAAGCCAGCCTGGACTAGAAACCAAGACCCTGTCTCAAAAATACACATACAGGTTTCACGGGAAGAGTCAACAATTTGAGGGCCCTCTGGCCCTTCACACCCGAGTCGCTGCTTCTGTCTAACTGGCCATCTCTTCCTCCATTGCTCCCCAGGGATGACTCTGCTGAGGTGGATGTGTACAACCCCACTAAGGATGAATGGGACAAGATCCCATCGATGAATCAGGTAAATCTGAGGTGTGGCAGCACCTGTAAGCTCAGGCTAGCCCCGCTTTTGCAACTGAACTCATTAGATCGTTTGGGGGACAGTCATGGTAGGTGGAGCTTCTATAAAGTCCTCTCCAGGTGCTCTCTGAGTTAATGGAAGGCTGTTGTTACTGTCTACCTTTGAAACTTGCTGATACCAAATGTTAGATAGGACCTAGGGACCAGGCTAGGGGTTGCCACACCCTTACTGTGAGCCACCAGGCAGAGGAAGTGAGGAATTAGATGAGTTTTCCACAGAGAGACAGCAAACACAGAGGCCTGAGGACTGGTGTGTTTGTGTGAACACCAGCCGCCATTGTGGCTACAGGTAATGAGCTCAGACAGGTCTCTGGGTACTGTAAACCCCTACTTGCTTCCTGAGGAATTGGCCTTCGTGGCGTAATACATTTATTGGACACACACTGTGTGCTGTGAATGGGGGCCACCCTCACTGCTGCTGCCAACAGGATCTCCTGTCTCTGCTTGCTGAGAAGAAAGGTCTAAGTCTAAGGTCTGATGGTGTAGTGACCTTGGAAGGCTCCGTAGCATCTAACCATATCTATACATATAGCAAGCTAGCTGAAGATGGTTCTCAGTGCTGTGATTTGTGACAAGCCGGGCTGTTTCCTGGAAATTACTAGAACAAACGGGAAGAGAGGTCTGCCCAGCTTCAGTTGCTTGCCTCTCTCACTCCTCCGCCTTGACCCACAGGTACACGTCGGGGGCAGCTTGGCCGTCCTGGGAGGCAAGCTCTATGTCTCTGGGGGGTATGACAACACCTTTGAACTCTCGGACGTGGTGGAGGCATATGACCCAGAGACCCGGGCATGGAGTGTGGTGGGGCGGCTTCCAGAGCCTACCTTCTGGCATGGCAGCGTGAGCATCTTCCGCCAGTTCATGCCACAGACACCGGCAGGGGGCCGTGGCTTCGAGCTGAACAGTGGCAGCAATGACGTGGATGCAGGCCACCACAGGCTGCCACAGAACCCTGAGGAGTTACACTAGTCCAGGCCTGGCCCAGGGGAGAGCCTTGGTGCAAGGGGCCTGGCACCTGCATGGGAGTGGCTCTAGGGTGCTTAGTGAGCCCCTAGATGCACTGTGTAAAGGCATCTGTGCATTCAGAGCCTATGTCACAGATTCTGGGGGCTAAGCCTGTGGTGACCACCATTGTGTATCTGCCTTCAGAAGTCACCTCTAGCTCGTAGCATCCAGCTCACCGTGCAGCGTACCTCTCTCCTCACTGCCCCCTCCTGGGCCCGTGTGCTCCCAGAGCAGAGGGTCCTGTAATGGTCAGAAAGTGGCCTGGCCTGGAGCATTGGGAATCCAGGAAGACAAAGGCTACAGTGGAGTGCTAAACTCCCCAATCCAGTACTTCCAGTGCTGTAGGTAGAGGGGTGTCCATGCCACTGTTGGGGTCTCACCATACAGGAGTTAAGTACTGAGACTGAGCTGGAGGACTGTCACAGTGTGAGCCCAAGCTCTGTTCCCACAGCACATGTTCTGGCCTGGCGAGGAGGCCCTCCCTGGGACGCTCTCCTGGAGGACAGAAGCTCACACAGCTGGCTTGCTGTGGCTCGTTGTCAGGAGCCTCACTAACGTTGTCAGGAGCCTCACTAACGCTTGGCTAAGTGGGCCTGGGAGCAGAGACTCTGACTCTCGCCGAGTGGGGAGGCCCCACCACTTGGCTGTAGGTTTGAAATGTTTGTGGTTTGACCTCAAAACGAGGCAGAGTTGGGAGAGTAAGAGACAAGTCAGCTTTGTCTGACTTGAAGACGTACAAGCCAGCATTGGGAGAATTTTTCTGCCATGTGTGGGAAACCTATGGATTTCTAGGGTCGTAGGCCCAGGGACACAAGTATTCGAGCACCTGGACCACAGCTTAGGGGATCCCTGGGTTTCTTTGTGACTTTGAGTGCTTTCATGGGTTTGGGAGCTGAGACCCCTTTGTACCCAGTGGGGTTTGTTATCTTCCCGGGGCAGAGGCCATTAGGATGTTTTGTTACGGACAGAGCCAAAGTTCAGAGTTGCCTTTTCTTAGTGAACTCGAGGGCGGGTGAGGCTCGAGGAACAGAGGTCTCCATCCTGTCACCTGCCTACTGCCCTCTTGGCCAGCTGACAGAGGAGGCCGCCTTAATCCCAGCTACCCACCTGCCTCCTGTCTGACGCCATGCACTGCAGATGTTAACCCTGGTGGGTTTGAAAGCCATGTTCTAGAATGCTCTGCTGGGCACCTGACCCTGGGAAAGACCAGGTATGGGGGCAGTGCTGTCCCAGCCCAGGCCCACTGGTGACCTAGGGTTCCCTTGGGGGTGTGCAGCTGTGGCTTGTTTTGTTCTCTGGTGTGGCCAGCCCATCCCTCAAGTGCCTCTTCTCTAAACCTTAAAGAGCTGCCACCCAGAGGGGTTGGTGCTATGCTATGGGGTGCCTTGGCACAGCAGGGTGGGGCCCTGTGTATGTGTGTCAGGCACTAATCTCAGTGCTGGGGACAGTGTTGTTCAGTCCTCTTGGGGACATGGCCATCACTGTCAGGTCCTCTTGGATAGGCTAGGAGGCTTTCCAGAGGAAGAGCCGCATTGCTGCACCCCTGCAACCTGCAGAAATTACTGCATTATAGTGCACACTTGCACAGGACACCTCTGCCTGCCTGTGCTCCAGAGCTACTCAGGTTTCCACATCAGGGGCCCCATGAAAACTAAGGATAGGAAAAAGTAGGCACTTCCTGTGGACCCACTGGGAGTCCTGTGGACCCACTGGGAGTCCAGGACTGTCCCTCCCTTGGCTTCACCTTCGCCACTGGCTCTGGGCTGCAACCCACCGCTTAACTCACGTCTCTCCACTAACAGGAATTGAAGCTGGGCCACCTGGGTATGGGACTGTCCCTGTCATAGGTATAAAGTTTCTGTATGTTAGGACAGAATTAAGTTATGAGAAGTTCCGTGCCTGGTATGTGATGCTGATCTAGAAGGGATTTTTCTTATATTTATGACTTCAGAGACTTATGAAGACCGCCTTCCTTAGGAGGGGAGTGCTCAGTCACCAGTGGCTGGGCAGATTTGTATATTTATTTTTGTCTGTTCTGTAGCTTCTGTGTCCAGCACCCTAAGGTTTTAGGATGCTTCCCTCATTTTTGAAATAAAGTGTTTCCTATATGCTGGGTGTCATGGCCTTCATCTCTTTGACAGGGTTTCTCTCTCCTGGAACTAACTTTGTAGACCAGGCTGGCCTCAAACTCACAGAGATCCACCTGTCTCTACCTCCCAACTGCTGGGATTAAAGGCGTGTGCCCCCAACACATCCTGCTGCTCTGTCTTCTGGGAATCCTTTGTTCAAAGGTCCACACTGGTGCCGGAGGCAGGGGTGGTAGGAAGGATCGGGGTAAGGATGCAGTGTGGCAGGTGTAAGTTTGGGGAGCCCAGCATCTGAGGGAGCTTGCCTCACAGAGCCTTTCAGGCCCTTTCTTACATCAGTGGGTGAGACATGTGCAAAGGTAGGCTTCTGCCCATAAAGATGGACCCTGTGCCTGGGAGGGTACCTTCAGCACTGGGCACTGGTTCTCCACCTGTGGGTGGCGAACCCCAAAAGGCTGAAAACCACAGATATGTACATTATAGTTCATAACAAACAGAATTACAGTTAGGAAGTAACAGTGAAGACAGCTTTATCATTGGAGGTTACTACAGCAGGAGGAGCTGCTGAAGGGTTGCAGCATTCAGAAGTTTGAGAACCAGGGGAGGTGCCTGGGCTGGATCCCTGAAGATGGATGGGTGATCTCCCGTGCTAAGTGCTACACCACTGAGCCACACACCCCAGCCCTGTCTGTATCCAGAACAGATCTGAAGCACCTTAATGACTGCACATTGCCTCTACCCTATCTGCTTCAAGGGATGAAAGGGAGTCACGTGGGTGTGTAAGTTCTGAGTGAAACCCATTTTCCTAGTCTCCCAGTTCCAGTGGGGATCAGTGGGGGTGGGAGAGAATGGATATGCCATCCCATGGAGCAGGGCTAAGCCATCTCCAGCTACCAGAGCCATGCGCACTGATTCAGCCTGGCTGGTGAATGTCGTATCTGACACTCCTACCAAGGCCTGTGCCTCTAACAAGGAAGTACTGGTGACAGCCTCAACCAACTGTGGCAAAGATGGGATCATACCCCCACCCCCAACCCCACCCCACTGTGAGGAAGCCCTAGCAGCCAGCAAGGGCCACTCAGGCCTGGAGCTCCTGCTACACTAATCGGCCAGGCAGGCATGAGAAAGCTATCTTGAGCAGGCCAGGTTTCCTTCTCAGTACTTGTCTGAGAAGCGTGAACATGTAGTAGCCCATGCAAATGTGGATGAAGCAGGAACTTGCTCAGGCACAGAGGGTTACAAAGGAGCTGGGACTTAAACAAGCATCTACAGTATCCATGACTCGTGTCACCTGCTCTGTAAAAAGTGGGACCACCTATGACCCTTCCCATTCAAGGAAGGTCTGCACCAAGATAAGGCCCTCCCAAGGGATGGGGTCCCTATGAGGACAAGAAGCCTACCAAGGCCAGCTTGCTTACCTGCCACTGTCATGTTAGACTTAATTCTGGCCAATGAAGCCATCGCCATGGGCCCTGGCCACACTGTCCAACCCCTGGCTGGCCTGACCTACACTATGCTAAATAAGGACCTGCTGGTATGCAAGTGTGAGGGACAAGTGGAAGGCACCTCCATTCCCTCAGCCTTGTGGGGGTTACCAGAGCCAGGAGGCAGCTGCATTACGGTCAGGGACTGAACTGACTCCATGAGGGATGGCTGGGAATGAGCGCTGCTTCAGTGCAGGCCAGGCCAGTGGTTGCAGAACACCAAGGACAGACCACTGAACAAGAGCGTGATAAGTCATGTGTTTATTGGTCAGAGGGCCAGCTGGGCAGGGGTCTACGTGTCACAGTCCTCGGGAACAGCAGCCGTGATGATGAGAGATGGCTCCAGGACCCCAGGGCTAGCAAAGCTCTCCTCTGAACACAGTCTCTGGCTAGGGAGTTGGGAAGCCAGGCCACCCTGGGTCAGGGACTCCACAATGACCTCTGCAGAGCCAACCTCCAGGTCTGCAGGTGGCTGGAGAGCCACAACCACCATCTTGTCGTCTTCAATGACGAGGTTCCGGAGCTTGCGCTGCCGTGGATTGTAGTTCTCCACTCTGTCATGGATTTCCATGTGCCTCCGCAGGTGAGCCTGGGGAGAGGCAGGAGCTCAGAGCTGGGGACAGAAGGGAGGCGGGAGCGGGAGGCCCACCCGGCCTACCTGCCGAGTGAACTTGTAGCCACACTCTGTGCACTCAAACTTTCTCACGCCTTTGTGTCGTCTGACGTGCACTCGTAGCTGTTCCACAGCTGCAGGAGGAATGGGACCACGGTGTTAGGAGCAGGCCCTCCCGACTCCAGGCCCTACCTACAGCACTGCACTGAGGTCGCCACTGCCCAGGTGCAGGGGGCCCTGCCCACGCCCCACTGTCACAGCAGCTCCACTCATCTCAGCACATGAAGATCTAAGGAGCACCTGGAAGCCATTGCTGTCCTTGATCTCTGTGTAGCCCCTCCAGCCCAGGTGGGCAGGAACAGACGCCAGGCCCTCTATTCTTCCACAGCTCGCCAACTAATTACCTTTGAAGGTCTTGCCACAGATCAGGCAGAAGTGAGGCCTGCCCTCTTGATGGCGGCTGGCCACATGCCTCAGAAGGGGGCCCTTCTCAGTGAAGCGCTGCTCACAGAATTCACAGCTGAAAGGCCTCTCACCCGTGTGGGTGCGGTTGTGCTTGTCCAGGCTGGCTGCGGGGGACAAGGTGGGGCTCAGTTGCTGTCTCAGCCCTGAAGCAAAGAGGGGATGGGCCTGCCTCACCTTGGGTTCGGAAGGTCTTCCCACAGAGGTGGCACTGGAAAGGCTTCTCGCCTGTGTGTGTGCGCAGGTGCATGTTGAGATTGGCCTTCTGGGTGAACGCGTGGCTGCAGAACTCACAGACATAAGGCCTTTCATTTCTGTTCAGGTGGGAACACGGGGCAGAGGCCATCACAGTGGGAAGCCATCCCCTCCAACCCGCTCTGCTGGAGCTGGACATGCTAAGCAATAGGGCTTGCCAAGCAAGGGAACCACCATTCCCAGAAGCAAAAGACAAATCTATATTGCAGGAAGTCAGGAAGCTAAAGGATAAGAATTAGCCTCAGGAGGCAGAGACTTGCCTCAGCCTGAGCCCTCCCCGCTAGCCTAATAAACCTGCCTGTCTCTCACCTCCACCCTGGAAGGGCTACAAGGCTAGACACAGGGAGGAGAGGATGCAGCTTCCTGAGGAGGCAGGGCCACACTCTGGGAAGAAGCACTGACTCATACCTGTGCTTGGCCTTGATGTGCATCTGCAGCCCATTGCGGCTTGAGGCCCGGTGCCCACATTCCTCACACACAAAGAGCTTTTCTCCACGATGCTTAAAAGCCTCGTGCAACTGTAGTTCCGTCCTAGACAGGAAGCACTTGGCACAAGTGGGGCACTGCAGATGGGTGAGACAGGCAGAGGGAGCGGATCCAGGTGAGGACAGGGTTGAGCTATCAGGAGCCACAGGGACCCCAGCCCCATCTGGCACTTACTGCGTGGGGTTTAGGGGCTCCGTGCAGCTTGATCATGTGGCTCTGCAAGTCCTTCTTCTGCATGAACTGCTGGGAGCAGGAGGAACACTGAAAAAAACAGGCCCAGTCAGGTCTGGTGCAGCCAGCACCATCAGTGACCTGCTCTGAGCACACAAGGAAGGGCCTGGTCCATACACAGGGACAGTCCCTGATGGCAGACAGTGGCCCTATCTACAGAAGTAGTGTCACTGGATGGGCAAGGAAGGCAGGTTTCAAAGGAAAGGTGCCAAGTACCACCTCAGACAGAGAGCTGTGTGCGCGTGCGTGCGCGCGCACACACACACACACACACACACCCCAGCTCATGGCCTTGGAACAAGTGCCAGGTACCACCCCAGACAGAGAGGTACATACCCTATCCCCCCCCCACCCCCCAGCCCATGGCCCTGGGACAAGTGGGCCTGACCTTGTAGGGCATCTCCCCTGTGTGAGACACCATGTGCACCCGAAGCTCCATCCTCCGGCGGAAGGTCTCCTGGCATACGGAGCATGTGAAGACCTGGCAGTGTGAGGGGCAAGCAGGGCCAGCATCAGGGAGGGCCTCTGCCTGTGACGGCAGCCTCTGCAGGGGCTTCCAAACGCTGCTGGGAAGTGTCTGCCTGGGGTAGGGGATGCTGGGGTAGGAGAGGGCAACATGTAACCTGCCTGCCTTGACCATCAGAGCACTGCACACTACCACACGCCAGACCCTTCTCAGCTCCAGACAAGCTAGAGACAGAGCCAGCTGCTACTGACTAGTCTCCAGGAAGAGAAAGATGGGGTTTAGCCAAACACTACCCACTTGGGTCAGGGGGTGCTGGCAAGGTGGCCCTTCCCAGCAGCCATGTCCCACAAACACTTTTCCTTGCTCCAAAGCATACGACGGAGCTGGACCAGGAGCCCAGGCAGGCAAACCCGAAATATTCGTTATGGCTTATCCTTTGTGCCCTCTGAACTCATGTGTCCGACATGTCCTAGGATGCGGATATGATGACATCCAAGGTCCCACAGTCCTTATTTTCTAATCCCGGAGGTTTTCTGAGGATCCTTCCCAGATGGCATGAAGATACACACAGGCCACTGTGCTGCTGCCCACAAATACTTGGACCAATTCCCAAGTACCTGCTCTGAGCGGTTCATGCAATTCCTGGCTTCATGCTCCAAGAGGTTCTCCTTGCGAAAGTAACCCTTCCCACATTTGGGACACTCGAAGGGTCTCTCTCCAGTGTGCTTCCTGCCAGGAAGAGAGGCCACAGAGGTACAGGGGCTAAGAGGCTTTCCCAGTTCTCCGGGACTCAGGACCCCCTCCGGCTCCTGCTCCAGACATGCCCAGGAGGAAGAGGTGTCCTGGAGCTAGCTGGAGTTAACCATGTAGGCTAGTGACACCCGGGTTCATGATGTAAGGGAAGGAAAGGAACAGTAGCCACAGGTTCAAATGGCCCCATGCTGGAAAGACAGCCAGGAGGGAGCCGGCCTCCCCAAATGGCTGCCCCAAAACTTGACGGACACAACCTGGTTGACATCCTCCCCTCTGTGGGCCCCACCTTCAACATCATGGCAGCGGTCAGGTGATACGGCTCAATGGACAGAAGCACTTGCTGCCAGGCCAGAGGACCTAGGTTCAATCCCTACAACACGTGGTAGAAGAAAGCAACCCCCACAAGGGGATGTCTACACACGATCCTCCCACCCCTAATAAAGGAGTAAATGTGAAACTCCACCATCAGACTCTGCCCACCTCATTTCTCTGGTACCAGCAAGTGTGGCTTTAACAGTTCATGGGGTCTGAGTCACCACTATTTCCTGGCTCCCTACCTATCTCTCCAGGAGGCTCCATTAAATCCAGAAGTCTCTGCAGAAAAGGCGGCCCTCCTTAGCTCTTGACTCACAACCCTCCAGCGCTCATTTCATATTAAGAGAGCCCAGGGGACAGAGGACATGGGGAACCAGTGAACTAGCCTGCCCCTCACTGGCCTTATGCCACGCCCAACTCCAGATCAGGCCTAAGCACTCACAAAAACCAGGCTTATTCCTAGCCCAGGGGCATTACTGCTAGCTCTGTTCCCAGCCAGAAGGCTCTCCCCAGTGAACGGCTTCCACGCCTCCTCCAAGTCTCATCTTCTAGCATAGATGGGTGGCAGACACCTGTGATATAATCTCAGCTTCCTGGCCTGGATCTTTTCTTTCTTCCTGGCACTCCGGAGATTGAACCCAGGGTCTCAGATTAAGGCTGAGCTAGAGCCCATTCCCAGCTGCTCCAAGCTGAGGCAGAAGGATGAAAGCCAGCCTGGGTAATTTAGTAAGGCCTATCTCACTAAAAAAGGGCTGGGGATGTAGCTCAGTGGCAGAGACCCTAGGTTCCAGTCCCTAGCACTGAAGGTCACAGGGCAGGGGAAAGTTCCCCACCTTAATAAATATCACTTCCCAGGCCACAGTCATTGGAAAGCAGCCCCATCCAGCCATTAGACTCCAATTCCTGGGCCTACTCTCCTACTCCTCCCCAAACAGGGAGCCACACACTGTAGCCCCAGCTGGCCTGGAACTCCCCAAAAGTGCCAAAGTGCAGGGTCAGGCTGTCTGCTTCATTCTAAAGCACCACTTCCTTTCCTGCAAAACACAGGGCTTTCCGTATCTGCGCTGCATCCGAGCGCCATAAAGACCTTCACCTCCAAGGGCTACATCATCTTGTCGCAAACCTCACGGCTTGCTGAGAAAACTAAGCCGTCCCTAACCTCAGTGCCATGGGCAGCACTGAGTCTCCTTATGTCCAAAAGCTGAACTTCATCTCATCCTCTTCACTACAAGTATTCTTGTCCCCGGAGTCCCTGCCACTGCAAGGACCTCATTTTCTACTTTGCTTTTGAGACACGGTCTCCCTATGTAGCCCTGGCTGTCCTGGAACTCAGACTGTAGACCAGGCTGGCCTCAAAACTCAGAGACCTGCCTGCCTCTGCCTCCCAAGTGCTGAGATAAAAGGTGTGCACCACCATGCCTGGCATGTGGGCACTGGATCTCAAGGAATTTGAACTCAAAACAAGCCAGGTATGGTGGCACATGGCTTTTAACCCGGCACTTGGGAGACAGATGGTTATCTGAATTGGAGGCCAGCCTGGTCTACACAGTGAGAGTTATAGGACAGCCAAGGCTACACAGAGAGACCCTGGGGGGGAAGGGGCTTTTTTGTTTTAAAGCAGTCCTGATACTAGGTATGTTGATACGTCTTTAATACCAACACCCAGGAGGCAGAGGCAGGCTGATCTCACTGATTTTGAGGTAGCCTGGTCTACAGAGTGAGTTCCAGGACAGCCAGGGTTACACAGAGAAACCCTGTCTCAAACAAACAAACAAACAAAAAGCCCCACAAAGCTAACAAGAGGAAAAACCTCCAAGTCATATGGGGTACCTGTTAGACAAATGGTCCCTTATACATCACTGATTCTCAAAGCTAACATCCCCAGAAACACAGGCGGACTCCGTCCTTAAGATCAACCTCTTGTCACAGCCTACACTGCCTGTCAGACCTCAGCTCCAGCTCAGGAAGGGGCCAGAGTCTTGTCTCATGTCTTATGTGGGCAGAGGCCTGCCCAGAGTCAAACTCCACAGTGGGTAGAATCTACTGACCAGGTGTCCACAAACCCACAACTCACAGAAAGACAGGAAGAGTGCTGACCAGGCACTATCTGGGCCTGACCTAGAGAGCCCCGAGCCCCGAAGATCCCAGAGGAGGGGAGTACAGGCCCCTCCTGCAACACAGACGGGCAGATGGGAAAATAGAAAAAAACCAGAGCATTTACCTGTTGTGGACCTTTAGGTAATATTTGCTGAGGAACTTTTTATGACATGTGGGACATTCCACCGGAATAGCTGCACCTTTTCTGCCCTCAGTGGGCTCAGCTGTGAGGGAGCCTGCACCCAGGGCTGGCTCTGCCGCACAGGGCTTTCTAATCACTTTTGACTTCCTCTTGGTCAGCACAGGCTCAGGCTCAGATCCGTAATCACCATCCCTGTCGTCCTCAACTTGAACCACCACTTCCCACTAGAGTAGAGGAGGCAGCAGGAGGGGGTAGTGTCACCCACGCATCAGCAGGGACCCGCCTTTAGTTCCAACATAAGCCCCACCCCCAGATGGTCCCTTCACCAGAGAACAGTTCCCTCCAGGGCCCGGAGAAGACTTCGATCCTGGACTCCTGGACTCGGAGCACAGTGGCTATGTTAGCAGGGAGCTGGCCAGGTTCACTAAGCTAAGGAAATACCTGTAACCCTGATGCTCACTCCACCCCAAGGAAGCTGGCAACCATGGACAAGTGTAGCTCGCAGAAGGTCAGCTGAGACCACTGGCTTCCTATGCTTGCGCCAGAAGTGTTGCTCTTTACCCTTATGCCCCAGTTCAGCACCCTAGAAACAGTACCTCATTGCTCTCGCCCTGCAGCGGGGCACCTTCAGCCTCCAAGGGCCTTGGGGGTTCTTTGCAGTCCTCAGACTCTTTGTCCTCTGAGGGAGAAGGCTTCAAAGCCTGCTTGAGTTTCCCACAGAGGAAGGCAGGGCTGCTCTGAGCAGGTGTATTGAGTTGGGGCTGCTCACTGTCCCTGGGCTCCTGATCCACAGAGGTCAGGCTCAGAGTCCTGAAAACTTCCTCCTCATCCAAGTCTGTTGGCTCCTTGAGGTGGCTTTTCACATCCTGGGAGGCAGGCTGGTCCAGTCCACTCTGTGCTTGTCCCACTAAAGTTTGGGGCTGGAAGCTCTGACATAGCTCCACAGCCTCAGGCACCCGCAACTCTTTGGCTGCCAAGAGCACCTGATCCCTGTTTCCTGAGGTGAGGGCGAGGTGGCCAGTGTAGAAAAAGTCGAGCAGCAGGCCAAAAATCTCAGCAAAGCCTGCAGGGAGGACAACGCTGCCCCCTGAGCCATCCCCGTAGATTCTCTGGAAGAAATGGCTGCAACACGCCAGGACACTCCAGTGCGCCTTGAACACCAGACCCCCCACGTCCAGCGTGGCATCACAATACTGACCCTTCTCGCGCTGCTTGTTGAGTTCCTGCAGAACCCTCACGCTGTGCTGTACGAAGGAACCGTCCATAATCTGGAAGGGAAGGCAAACATGACACTCTAGCCAGCCCCAATCGGGAAAGCCCTTTTGAACCGAGAGCGTGATGGACACTTTAACATCCACTATGTCGGGATGAAGGCTTGAAGTCAAGGTTAGAAGGTGCACGCGGGGCACAGAGTGGAGTGACAGCCTCTTGGGGGGCAGGGAGCGGCATGGGTTGGCCAGAGGAGAGGGCGGGAGAGGAAGTGCATGGCGCGAGACAGGACAGGGTCGGTCGGGATAGGGTGCTGGTGGGAAAACAATGAAAATGAGAGTTTGGGGACAGACAAGCGTGGACGCCACCAGATCTGTAGCGCACCCAACGCATAGCCAGTAGGGCAGGGCGGCGGCTGCGCACAGGTGACCCAAGCCCACGCCGTGCCTGCAAGTCGCAGGCGACAAGCGGAAGGCGGCGGCCACACTCTCCTCACAGCCCGAGGCGGCCCGCCGCCTCCCTCCCGCACCCTCCTCACCCGGCCGGTCCTCCCGGCTCGCACCGGCCTCACTGCTCCGGGCTAGACCACTTTCACCGCCCACAAGACAAACTACTGCCCGGCCCACAACGCGGAGACGCCGCCGTCGCTGCGCCGGATGTGTCGTATAGGCGCGCAGGCCAGAACCGGACGCCTCGGCGGCGCAATGTCCTTAGGTCCCGCCTCGAAGGCGGAGCCTCAGAAATAGGCCAATGGGCAGAATAGGGGGCGGGGCAAAGGTAACTCCAACTGCGCTGCGTCTGGAGTCGCCTGGTAACACCAAGCTGGGCGCTAAGCTTGTTGGTGTGCTATCCCCAGCTCTCCCCAGACCGGAAGAGCAGCCAAGAAGCCACACACACTTGACGTTTTTATTGCTCTGGATTCTTCTGTGTGCTTATACAATCGCAAGCAGTGGCTGAGCTCTCCCAGACACCTCAGGCTCTCCACCCCACCGGACAAGAATAGAGGCTTCTCTTCTGCCCCTTCCCAAGAGTCCCAGCGGATCAGGTAGTGCCGCAGCGCCTCGTGTAGTCCTGGATGGAGGCCTGAAAATGTTCTGTATTGTTGAGTTCTGGACGGCACAGAATCACATAGCACTTAGGGAGAAAATAACCGCTGAAGCCGCCACTCAGAGTGGCCAGCCCTGCCAGCACATTGGCCGCAGAAAGGTAGCTGCCCTGGTAAATGCTGGCCATGGTGAAGAAGGCGATCCAGGATATGAAGTTGAGTAGCAGGCTGAAGGTGACACATTTGGCTTCGTTATAGTTCTCTGGCAGTTCCTTACCCAGGTAGCTGCAGACAAAGGTGCTGACGGAGAGGAGGATATTGTGTGTGAAGGCCACGAGGAAGCCCACAGAGTTGATCTCTGTGCACTCAAGAATCACCAGATGGGGGAAGCGCTGGTATTCCCTGGTGGGCCGTGGGGTCCACATTGCAAGCCACGTGAGACAGATGAGCAAATGGACCGTGGAGCTGACAATGACGAATAGACCAGCACCATGGTTTTGGGCCCAAGTGTGGTAGAATGTGGGTACCTTGGTAGAAAACTTGAAGATGATGACCAGTTGGAAGGAGCGGATTGTCAGGCAGGAGAGGAAGATGGCAAACCCGAGAGAAAAGAGGGGCTGACGCAACAAGCACGTGAGCACCGTGGGCTCCCCAAAGAAACTATAGAAGCTGCAACTCCCGGCTACCAGGGAACCCAGCATGAGGAAGCATAGCCTACCCCCAGCAGACCTCACAACAGGCGTGTGAAGATGCCAGGCAAACAGGCCAGCAGTCCCAAGCAGCAGCAGCAGCAATAGCGTGTTAGCTGCTAATAGCACCAAAGAGATGGGTTCATGCCAAGCCAAGAACTCCACAGTGCGTGAGAAGCAAGTTGTGCTCCGCTCGGGTGCCCATTCTTCTGTTCCACAAGGCTGGCAGATATGAAGCTCTGAAAGGGAAGACAAGGTTTCTGAGAGCCAGGTGAGCAGAAGGAAGGGAAAGATGGGGAAGGGAGGTCAAGGTCTTTCAGCCTGCAGGCTTCTGAGAGAGTTGCATCTTGGCAAGCAGGTTTGGGGAGCCATATTGAGAGGTGAGCTTAGAACAGCTACAGGCTAAGCACATCCTCAAAAGATCTGTGCTTTGTATGGCTCAGGATCTCAAAGGGGGTTTGCAAGCACAGAGAGCGTTATGCTAGCAGCTCTACCTGCAGGCTAGTGAGGCCGTGAATTAGTAAGAGTGACCAGCTTTGCTTTGCTTTTTTAAGGTGTATTTATTTTTTCTGTATATAGCGTTCTGCTTGCATGTATCCTGAAGGCCAGAAGAGGGCACCAGATCTCATCATGAATGGTTGTGAGCCACCATGTGGTTGCTGGGAATTGAACTCAGGACCTCCAGAAGAGCAGACAGTGCTCTTAACCTCTGAGCCATCTCTCCAGCCCCCAAGAGCAACCAGCTTTAAAGATAAGATGTTTTTGTCTCTCCCTGCAAGGTTTCCATTAACCAGATCCACCTTCTGAGCTTGTACTCCAAGATATCTGAGTCCTGACTCCCTGGTGATGGACAGTAGACACTCCCATCACTACAGAGATATTAAAAGGAAAGAATTCCCCTCCCAACCCTCCAACCCCCCCATAAGCTCCAAGCTGAGTTCATAGCCCCCTACTGTGCTCTCTGCATTCCACTTTGAGTCAGTGAATGGAGCACACTGGCTTCTTTCTGCTCTAGATGGGCTAGCATGTGTGTTTAATTGAAACTATTCAAGTGCTTGACTCCCTGGTACAGGGAAGGGGCTTCACATAAACAGCACAGCAAGGCGGAGCTGTGTCTGTCAGAATAAAGAGGTGGCTGTGTCTGTCAGAATAAAGAGGTGGCATTTAGGACCAGACCTGTGGGAGCTGGTGGGGGGTGGGGTGGGGGGTGGAAGCAATGCTCTGACAGAGGACACACCAAGGCCCGAGACTTCCACATGGTTATTTCTGCCCAATCAGAATTCAGCCTGGTGGCACCTCTAACCCGCACCTAACCTGGTAGTTTGAATATGCACGGCCCCTGGGAAGAGACAATATTAGGGGCCGTGACCTTGTTGTAGGAAGTGCATCACTGTGTAGGTGGTCTTTGAGGTCTCCTAGTGCTCACGTGTGAAAGAGAGACCCTCCTCCTGGCTGCCTTTGGATAAAGATGTAGAACTCTCAGCTCCTCCTGCACCAGGTCTGTCTGCATGCTACCATGCTTCCTGCCATGATGGACTGAACCTCTGAAACTGTAAGGTAGCTCCAGTAAAAGGTTTGCCTTTGTACGAATTGCCTTGGCTCCCTCTTTCCTCTCTCCTCTCCCTCTCTCTCCAGGTTAGCTGTTTCTCTTTCTCACCCCTCTCTCCCTTCCCTGGCCTCAGTCCTTGGGGCCAGTGAACTCACCCGAGAGCAACTTCCCAATAAACCTGCATTTAATTTTTTTTTTAAAAGAAGAGTTGCCTTGGTTATGGTGTCTCTTGACAGCAATGGAAATCCTAACTAGGACTCTAACTGACAAGCTAATGAGCTGGAGTCCAGGTTCCTGGGCCCTAGGGTGCTGGAGCGCCCAACCTCTTGCTGTTCACTCACCACTCTTGTTGAGAAAGGTCCCAGCTTCACAGGGCATGCACTCGAAGCAGCAGTGGTGGGAGCCCACAACCACTCTGTGGTACCCTTCGAGACAGTCCGTGGTACACACTGACGCAGGCACCTGTAAGAAGCCACAGTGATTTGCACTCACACAGAGGAGCCCACATCAAGGGGACAGCTCACAAGGGGAACAGAGAAGAGATATGTGCCACTGCCCTCATGGTTCACTCTCAGTGCACAGTCTGGGATCAGATGTGTGGAGATCCAGCTGGGCATCTGTTTTGACAACACGTTCAGATGACAGGACTGCAGACTGGATGTAGCCTGACGCATAAGGCCCCAGTCTTGCTCTGGGTAGGCATCACTCCCCAGGTTCTGGTAACATAGAGCAGTCACCTGGTGAGCGACCATGTCCCATTACCTGATTGTTCTTCCCGTGCCACTGGATTTTTGTCTTATTTATGTATAGATGAACTGGAGACAGTGAGGCAGAGCCAATGACCTCAAAGGTCCATTCAGGTCCATTCCAGTCCCAGGCAATGATGTCATAGTAACCTAGAGAGTCCCCATTGTTGTCAAATGCCACAGTCTTCTTATGTAGAAGAAAATTCACCTTGTAGATCTGCTGAAGAAGCTAGGATAGACAGATGTCATGAGCCACTATAGATCACACAGACCCAGGCAGCCCAGGAAGCAAGCAGGGTTCTCTGGTGCTTCTGTCCTGAGTGGTTCCAACCCACCTATACGCCCTAATTCCTTCCTCTTTAGCAAACTATTCTCATTCCTAGCGATTCCCTTGACCCCTGACCAGCCTCCTGAGAGGAGACCTCTAACAAAGATCTCTTCTGTAAACATTCTTAGCCTTTAACATCTCTGGGGCATGCTGGGTGGGAGAAGACAGAGCTCAAAGAAAAAGCTTTATCTAAGAGCCGACCAGCTCGATACTCACTATCTCCTCAGATACTCAGTGTACCCATCCTGCCAGGATTGGATGTTCTGGGCACAGACACCCTGGCTGGACTCTCTTACCTGCCAGGGGTAGACTGGGCCTCTGGGACAGCTCTCAAGGGTACATCCCAGGAGCTGGTGGAGGCCATGGGCCACAGCATACACAGCCTCATACACACTGTAGGCGGCGCTCATGGAGAAGGCTCCAAGCATGGGCATGTCCCGTGTCGTGAAAGCATGGCACTCCCGACACAGCTGGTTAGTGCTGCACCAGGACCCCTCTGAGCATATGCTAGGAGCACGTGTCACCGTCCTGACATAGGACTCTTCAAATTCCTGCAGGCCAGGGACATGTCGCTGCTGGATGGCCACACCCAGCACTGTCCCAATGCCTTGGATCCCAGGCACACTGGTGATGTACGTGGAGATGGCCCAGTCTTCTGAGGCGACCCACACTTTGCCAGTCAGGTTGGCCAGCACCACAGATCTGAAGAACACTCCAGCCAGATGCCGGTTAGAGAAGACCACCACCACGGTGGTCCTGGCTCGAGCCAAGTGCTGCATCATGTGCTGCATTCTTAGGTCACCTACCTGGGCAGAGAAAGGCACGATGTCCTTGAAGGCAATGCAGATGCCCCGTGGCGTGGCCAGCTCCTCCAGCGCCTGTATGCCCAGCTGCCCATAGTCGCCATAGCTGCCGATGAGCGAGATCCAGACCCACCCAAAACTCTGCAGCAGCTGCACTATGACTTCTACCTGGTGCTTATCACTGGGGATGGTACGGAGGAAAGACGGGAACTTGCGCTTTGCACTGAGTATCACGCTGCTGGCCTCGTAGCTGATCTGTGGGGAGGGGTTCCATCCATCCGGGTCAGCAGCATCAATGTAACTGGTCTGCCCCTCCCCCATGGTGCCCCCCCCCCCAGTATAGGGAATATGCAAAGAGGGCGGGCTTCTCTAGGGAGTTCCAGGGGTTGTGGGGATCTGCCTGACAGACAAAGCCATGCTCTCTTGGTCATAGGTTCTGGCATGAGTAGGGCTGGGCAGGGAACCTTAACTCTCAAGCTGAGGGGGCTCACTTCCATCCTGCACACTGTGGGGAGCTAAGGTTCCCTCTGAGAAATAACACATTCAGATCAAGTCGGAGGAGTGCATCTCTAATTCAAGTGAAGAATGTTCTGGAGAGGCTCAACAGAGCCAGGGGCTGATGAAATCACCTGTATGAAGGTGTTGACATGTTACATTAAAAGGTAAAAGGTTTAACCAGGTGTGGCCAGGAATCTCAGCACTTAGGAGGGGGAGAGAGGAGGATCAAGAGTTCAAAGCTGCTCTGGGCTGTGATGCTGGTACAGGGCCAGTGTGACCTACATGAGACCCTGTCTCAAAAAGCCAAAGAGGAAAAAGATGAAAGACAGGCTCTGAAGGGAAACCAGACTTTGAAACTGGCAGTGAAAAACCCAGGGTGCTATGTGTGTCATGGTAAGGCTGCAGAGAGAAGTGAGCGCAGCACAGAGCCGCCGCTGGTGGGGTAAGCAGGTGAGGAAGTCACAAGTCAGAGTTGCCAGGTGTCCATGGCCTGCCAGGGGCTGCAGGGAAAAAGAGGCCAGGGAAATACCGGATGTCTCAGGGGCAAAAGGACCCTCCCTGGAGACTGAGAGAGCATCTGAACGCAAGGGTTAGTGGAGAGAACGTGAAGCCAAGGATCGGTCTGCCTACAGGTTACGAAGAAACCATTCAGGGTAAAGGACTGACAAGCCCTTATTGGTCTCAGAGCTCTGCAAGGTACTCCTACCATCAAGTGAGGACAGAATCCAAGGCTGAGGCGCAAATGGAAGAGCCAAAGAAGCTACACTAGAGTGTTCTAGAAAGTTCAATGGCAAGGGGCAGGGAGAGCCAGGCACATAAGCACAGGGGACCCAGAAGGGGGAATCCCTGTCTGCTTAGACTACTGACCAGCTTAGGGCAGTACAGAACCACCAAGGAACAGCAAGGAGGAAGGGCATGCCAGCGGGTGACACAGTGTCTGATGTGGGAAGTAAAGGGTGTTTGAATAACAGGTAAAGGAGTCTTTGGATGGAGGAAAGGCACAGAGTGAGCAACTGGCCAGCCACACTTCCAAAGGGAAGGCTGAGGCCAGGTGTAGTGGTGCGCGCCTTTAACCCCAGCACTTGGGAGGCAGAGGCAGGAGATCTCTGTGAGTTTGAGGCCAGCCTGGTCTACATAGTGAGTTCCAGGACAGCCAGCGCTACATAGTAAGACTCTGTCTCAAAACAAAACAAAATTTTAAAAGGACGGGTTTTCCCCATGATGTCTGTGGCAGACATCTGGAAGCAGCTCAGAGAGAGGCAGACAGGAAGATTGGACAGTAGCAATGACAGGCAGCCCTTCCTAGAGAGCAGGGACCGCCCGGAGATCAAGGGGCTGCCTAGCCATAGAGAGGATGGCAGCTTCCGTTGCCCTCCACCCTAGAGATCCCTGAGGCTCAGCTTACCAGGGGTATCAGAAAAGGACCCAGCAGGGCAGCAGTCGTGACAGCGCGATCCGTGTTGTCAGGCCCGATGAGGGCCACCACCTTGGAGGAGTGGTTTCGAAGATCTCTCTGCATCTCTATGTGGTGGGTCCCTTGCAGGGCTAGCACCCTCAGGGTGGCGTACACGTTGGAAGACTCTGAGCACACATCATACAGTTCATACCCCAGGGTGATGTTGGGAAGCAGGGCTGTGGAGTTGTTTATCTCCTCAACAGTGAACCGCATGGCTTGGAAGAGGTGGTAGCCATGGCCGTTGAAGCTGTCAGGCCTGTAGGGGAAGCCCAGTGAGAAATGAGAAGGTTAAAGCCCCCTGAGACCCTCTGCCTCCTGCATCCCATGGGGACAGAAAGGGAAGCTCTGAGGTTTCTTTCTTTCTTATTTTAAAGATTTATTTATTTTATTTATATGAGTATACTGTAGCTGTCTTCAGACACACCAGACACCAGAAGAGGACATTGGATTCCATTACAGATGGTTGTGAGCCACCATGTGGTGGCTGGGAATTGAACCCAGGACCTCCGGAAGAGCAGTCAGTGCTCTTAACCACTGAGCCATCTCTCCAGCTACATGATAGTTTAACAAAGGAAAGCAAAGACCTTTCCTTCTTGGCTGCTGCCGTTCTATAGCATGCAAGCCTCAGACCAGCATGTCTTCAGATTGGATTATACAAGAACGCTCGATTACCTAAATGTCTGTCCCAGCTGTTGCCCTGAGTTTCTAACCCATTGTTCAATGGGTTCTGGCATTGGGACAGAATTTCCAATAATTTCTGAAATAGACCTAAGCATACTTTTGCCATTTATACTATACATTTGAAGTAATGTTCTCAGCAATCAACATATTAATTAACGCTAAAAAAATTGTGTCCAGAGGTGCCAAATATTCAGCTGAGATTTATGTAAAAATAAACAAATACATTCAACCATTCATCATATTAGTATGCAATGGTCTGTCTTTCTTTCTTTCTTTCTTTCTTTCTTTCTTTGAGACACGATGTCGCTATATAGCCCTGGATGGCCTGGGAATATGTAGATTAAGCTGGCCTAGAACTCAGAGATCCACCTGTCTCTGCCTCCTGAGTGCTGATATCAAAGGTATGTTTGACCATACCCAAATATCTACCTATTTTGTATACCTAAAGTCATCTTTAAAATTCTCAGGGGGCTGGAGAGATGGCTCAGGGATTAAGAGCACTGTCTGCTCTTCCAGAGGTCCTGAGTTCAATTCCCAGCAACCACATGATGACTCACAACCATCTGTAATGGGATCTGATGCCCTCTTCTGGCATGCAGGTGTACATGCAGATAGAGCACTCATACATTAAATAAATAAATCTTTTTTAATAAATAATAAATTCAGAGCTGAAGAGATGGCTCAGCAGCTATCTTAGCACTAGCTGCTCTTCCGAAGGTCGTGAGGTCAAATCCCAGCAACCACATGATGGCTCACAACCATCCTTAATGAGGTCTGATGCCCTCTCCTGAGGTGTCTGAAGACAGCTACAGCGAGCAAGCAGGATTGAGCAGGGCTGAAGCGAGAAGAAAAAGTGTCTGAAGACAGCTACAGTGTACTTGCATATAATAAATAAATCTTTTAGAAAAAATCTCAGGGGGTGCTAGAGAGGTAGATCAGTGGTTAAGAGCACTGGCTGCTCTGCCAGAGGTCCAGGGTTCAATACCCAGCAACTACATGGTGGCTCACAACCATTTGTAACTCTAGACCCAGAGGATCTGATGCCCTTTTGTTCTCTGTGTGTACAAGGCATGTACACAACACATGGAGGTATTTGTAGGTAAAATACCCACACATACAAAAAAAAAATCTTACTGGGCAGTGCTGGCACACGCCTTTAATCCCAGCACTCGGGAGGCAGAGGCAGGCGGATTTCTGAGTTCGAGGTCAGCCTGGTCTACAGAGTGAGTTCCAGGACAGCCAGGGCTACACAGAGAAACCCTGTCTCGAAAAAAAAAAAAAAAAATCTTTAAAAAACCTTTTCCAGATAAAAAAGTTGCCATGGATGCAAAAATTTCAGAAGCCCTGCTCTAAAGAAACAAGATTAACACACACATCCTTCCCCCATACCCCCTTAAGCACATTGAAACACGCACACAGCAGGAGGATTACTTTACAGGACTAGTTCACATGATAGTAACGTTCAAATCTAAGGACGGGTGGATACTCTGATCCTTCCCAGGGCCCCAGTCTTCCCTCTGAAGGCTTATGTGAGGCCCATTTACTGCCCATGGGAGAGCTCTTTTTTTTTTCTTTTTATTTATTTATTATACGTAAGTACACTGTAGCTGTCTTCAGACACTTTTTTGCTTGTTCCAGTCCTGCTCTCTTTAGCTGTCTTCAGACACCCCAGAAGAGGGCATTAGATTTCATTACGGATGGTTGTGAGCCATCATGTGGTTGCTGGGATTTGAACTCACGACCTTTGGAAGAGCAGTCAGTGCTTTTAACCACTGAGCCATCTCTCCTTTTAAAAGACTCGCCCACCACCACTTTGTTCTGTCACCTGGGTTCCCAGAGTGGATCGAGAGGCCCAGTACCTCTTCACCAGAAGTCCTTCAGTTACCTGAAGCCAGTTTTCTTGTGTCCTTCTGGAAACCTGTTTTCTAAGGCCAAGCTCTCTCCACCCAGCCTCCTCTCTGCTGCTCTTAGGCCTAGCCCTTACAGACCAGAGGTTCCAGAGCCATACGTCCTAACCAACAGCCAGGCAGACATCATGTGGAGTGCCAGTGCCCTGGACCTCCCTTCCCAAGGTGAGGCTTGTATGGACTGCAAGCAGCCATCTTGAAAAGGAACCCCCTAGGGAACTCCACTTGCAAGCTGGAGAAAATCCAGGAGACTTGAATGGAGTTACAACCCACTTGAACAGCAAAAATGAGAATATATTGCAGTATTAATAATAATACACGGGGCTGGAGAGATGGCTCAGTGGTTAAGAGCACTGGCTGTTCTTTCACAGGTGCTGAGTTCAATTCCCAGAAACCACAAGGTGGCTCACAACCATTGTAATGGGATCCGATGCCCTCTTCTGTAATGGGATCTGATGCCCTCTTCTGGCACGTCAGCGACAGCAATACTCATATCAATAACTAAATAGCTCCAGAAAACAGGACATGGACTCATTCAGCTCTCGGGTGACTTCAGCCATTATAGATTGTTGGGGAGTGGCTAGCTCAGAGGCAAGCAGAGCGGCCCTTCCTTGTTTTCCATTAAGGGAGAGTCTCTCTGACAGGATTTCCAGTCTCAGCTGGTTTTGAACTCAGTGTGTGGCTGAGGATGGCCTTGAACTTGTGATCCTCTTGTCTCCAACTCCCAGTACAAAGATAATATGCATTACATGCCTTGGCCACCAAATCAACTGGTATGTTACTTGAGCCTAAACCAGAGCCTCACATACAAGCACCAAACTGATACATTCCCCAACCCACTAAGTGACAGCTCTGCTGGCTCCTACTTACCTGTCACAACTTGTCACCAGAGGTCTGTGTCTCACCTGCAGACAGTCAGCATGAAGGGAGAACAGGCCTGCCAGGAGAAAGTCCCCAGGGAGGCTGAAGCCTGAAGAAGACTCTGTCCTTTGGCAGCTGAAAGCCCAGCAGTCAACGGTCAGCTGCAGGCTGAGCAGCAGGTGAGCTGCCCAGAAAAACATGCTGGCCAGATGTCCCTCTGCCCAGCATGGCTGAGCACACCTCTGCCCAGGGCTACTAAGGACGAAGGATGACAGCTGCCCAGACGCTTCATAGCTTCATGCCCCTGAAAGGGGTGGGACTGTGGTCTCTCTCAGGAACTGGGCAGGGCCAGGACATGCATGGAAACCAGGTGGATCCCTGAGACCCCTCCTCTGGACGGTTGTGGTTTCTGTCCTTGCTCTGGTCCACCTGTCTCAGAAAGGGTGCCCTGCTGGTTTTTCAGGGAGAAGAGGAAGGGATGGGGCACTGAAGGTCAGGATGGTTTGGTTTGTGTTTTTGTTTTTGAAGTGTTCTCTTGCTCTGTTGCCCAGGCTGGCTTTGAACTCCAGGGCTCAAGCCATCCTCTTAACCCCAGTCACTGGAGTAACTGATAGTACTGCTGGCTTATGCCAGCAAGAGTTACAGAACATAGTAAACCTCATTTAGTTAACCCGAAACTAGGCTTTGCAGCGGTGACCCCAGTATTCAGACATTCAAAGTGTGAGCTAATCATTATGGTTTAACCTTATTGTCCAGGATCCGTCCCATCAGCCTGAAGACAAATGTATGCAAACCCAACATACACAAATGGACCGGATTTGTTTAAAATGCTAACCCTGGAGGATTTTTTCCTCAAGAAGAAAAAAAAAAACAATCCCAGGTGGATTTCCTGAGAGGTGGCATGGTGGTTAAATCCAGGGGGGTTGGCTCCCCTGTCTCCACCCGGCCAGGGTGGGCTTTTGCATAATGTAAATGGAGCCCTGGGTGGGACCGCCAAGCTTCCTTGGCAGCTGAGGGCTCAAGTCCCTGATGCTGTGCTGCAAAAGTCGGCCGGGAGGGGGCGCCAGCAGCCCGGAGCCTCTTTCGTTGAGGGGCGGGGCGACGCGGTCTCGCGAGATCCTCCCGCCGGAGGGGTTCCGGGCCAAGCATGGCGGAGTCAGAGGTGATGCTCCGGCGGGTTCCGAGCCGCTCCTCCTGGCAGCGGGTCCGCAAAGCCCGGCCCCACCTCCTCCTCAGCCGTCGGGGCCGTCGCCGTTTCGGGGTCCTGACCCGGGGCGAGCTGCGGCGCCTACGACGGCGGCTGCTGCGGGCACACGCGTTGAGCGGGGACTGGAAGCTGGGTGTCCCCGCGGGCGCGCACGTGGCGGTAAAGTGCAAAATCCGGGCCCGCAGCCGGCCGGCGCCCCGCAGCCAGCCCAAGCCGAGCGGCCCGCCCGCGCCCTGCACCCAGCCCGGGCCCTGCAGCCTGCTCAATCCCCGCAACCACTCCACGCCCCAGAGCCGGTCCGGGCGCCCTGTGCGAAAGGTGTCGCCGAACGTCACCCAGCCCGCGCGGGACCTAGGCTCGGGCCGCGTGTTGCTGATGCTGCCGCCCGGAGAGGTGAGTGGTCCGTGAGGCGCTGTTGGTGACCCGACTCTTACGGTCCCCGCCCCTGTCCTCGGGATGCAGATCGGGTGCAAGTCCATCCTCATCCTCCTGCTCCGGAGCCTGGAGGCCTGCCAGCTATGCTCTATCTGCTACTAGCTAATCAATGGGTCGGATTTACTGGCACTTAAGCCGCCAGCGTTCCAGGCGTTCGAAACCATTTAACACCCCCGTCTCTCACGGGAGTGACAGTTGCCATTTCTTTCCGGTGTTTATGGGCTGAAAAGACTTAAGTAACTTGCACGAGGTTAGACAGTAGCATGGCAGAGCCAGGAGTCAAACGGAGGCAGTCTGACGTGGACTCTGGCCTGGGACATTGCCCCTCTCATGTCCAGAAGTGAAGCCTTAGGAATTGGAGACTCGGGCACGCTGTGAGCCTTCATCGTAAGCATCGGGTGTGAGAGTGTGTTGGGAGCTGCAATGGAAGTATTGTGTTTATGGTTAGGTTAAAAACCTGACAGATGTTGGTTACTCAGCACAGTGTAGTTCGTTTGTTTTTATTCTAAATGTGCTCTACAACCAAGCCCGGGTTCTCCGGTAGAGCAGCCACTGCTCTTATCCAATGAGCAGCCTTTGAGGGCCCCAGTGCTCTGTGTGGTTTGATACTTAGAAATGGGCTTCCCTATCAGGTGTGGCCACATGCACTCTGAATGCAGGGATGGTTGGATTTTAATGATTTGAAGAACAGCCTCTTCTACATAGTTTTCTAGGACAGCCAGAGCCTGGAGGTCCTGAGTCAAGAAAGAAAACTCATTTTGATGGGTAAATAGCAAGTTAAGGTATTAGAATTTTTCTGTCTTTGTTTGTTTGTTTTGTTTTTCGAGACAGGGTTTCTCTGTGTAGCCCTGGCTATCCTGGAACTCACTCTGTAGGCCAGGCTGGCCTTGAACTCAAAAATCCACCTACCTCTGCCTCCCAAGTGCTGGGATTAAAGGCGTGCGCCACCACTGCCCGGCGAATTTTTCCGTCTTTAGTATCAGTACCCATAATGGTTTTTTTTTTCTTTTCCTGCTAGGGTTTTACTTTTAGTGGGATTTGCCGTGTGACTTGCATCTATGGCCAGCTGGAAGTATTCGGCCATATCATCAAACAAGGCCAACCTCCTCAAGATGTCTTTTCTGTCTATACCCACTCTTACCTGACCATCAATGGCGTTCCCTACTCAGAACCTGAGAAAAGTGAAAAGGGGATCAGAACGGAGATCCGGGCCCTGCTCAAGCCTTACACGAAACTCGGTAATTGGCTTCTGCTTCCTCTGTCAAGGCTAATGATTGTAAGAGCTTATATTCTGGGCATCATGCTCTAAATCCTCACAGGGAAGTCTTAAGTTTTAGCTAGGAGGTGGCAGACTTGGATCGCATGTATCTACGCAGATGAGAAATATCAGCGATACTGGGTGATGCTCTCCACAGCCCAGAGCTTAGCAGTTGGGACAAGACCCTGCAGGGTCTAGAATTGTTGCTGCTGCTGCTGCTGCTGCTGAGGTGTCTTGCTCTTCTCTTTGCAGAAGACAGAAACTGGGTGGTACGGTACTTCCCTCCTCTTGGCTCCATTCTGATTCTGGAACGGATGCAGACTCGTTTTGTGGACTTCCTGAAGACCTATAAGTGCTCCTCGTACGTGCTCCTGCAGGAGGTAAAGCCAGTGCTCCTTGATCCTTTGCACCAGAGCCAAATGGCTGTGTAGGGACCTCTCTCAGACCGATCGCCCCTCTGTCCTGTGAGTCGGTAGGTGTTCCCGAGAATTGCATGTGTAAAGGCACTTGCTGAGCAACCTGACTGATGTGGGTGTCGTCCTCCGACCTCATGCATAGGCACTTACGGAAAGGGTTATCCTAAGCTATCCTGAGAGTGTTCCCTCAGCTTCCCTGGTTTCATTGCCCAGTAGAACTCAACTCTTGGTGAAGAAGGAGGGAGACATGGGGTTGCACGTATCGGGTAGACGGAGCATGGGAGTGTGCAGTTAGAAGACAATAGGGCTGTGAAGTTAGGAGCTGCACCAGAGGGCAGCTGAGGACACAAATGAGCAGAGAGACGGGAGAGAGGGCACGTAAACACGCCGGTGTAGCCTGAGAGGAGAGGGTGTGAGGTCTGGGCAGTGTCACTTCAGAGGAAGTTAGGGTACAGAAGCTCAGGGGTCTGAGAAAGGCACAGGTGAGTGAGGTCAAGAGGAGGGAAGAGAGACTGAAGGGCTCAGAAGGAAAGGACTTTGTCTGAAAGGGAAAGAAGGAAGGGAAGCAGAGGCTTGGGCTAAGCCTGGTGGAGCCAGAGTTCTTCAGCAATGCCTTTATGAGGGAGAATCTGAAACCAAGAGGGAGAGGGGCAGAGAGGCGCGTGGGAGGGGGTGACTGCTGAGGGGTGAGCCCCCTGGACCCCCCCCTGAGATCCACCCTGACGCTTTGGGAGGTTCTGTGTGTGGGCTTGCTTGTGTGCGTGTGTGTGTGTTAGCCAGAGGACGCCCTACGTTTTGTTACTTGGCAGTTGTCTGTCTGTTGAGACGGTCTCTGGCTGGCCTGAAGTAGGCTAGGCTGGATGGACAGCATTCACAGCCTGTGTTTGCGCCTCTCGGGTCATGGGTTGCCAGGATTTGTTTTGTTAATATAGTGTTTTTGTTTTTACTTTATCTATCTTTCATTTATCTATTTAGTTATTTTGAGACAGGGTTTCTCTGTGTAGCCCTGGCAATCCTAGAACTTGCTCTGTAGACCCGGCTGGCCTTGAACTCGCAGTCCTGCCTCTGCCTCCCAAGTCCTGGGATTAAAGATGTGCTTTACCGCCAAATAATTTTTTTTTACAATTTATTGTTCTGTGTGTATGTGAGTATTTTGCCTTTATGTGTGCTTGTGTACCGGGTGTGTCTGGTGTGAACCTCCATGTGGGTGCTGAGCTTCAAACACCCAGTCCTTTGCTAGAGCTCTCTTTTCTTCTTTTCTTTCTTTTTTTAGTTAATTAATGTTTTGTTTGTTTTGTTTTTGTTTGAGACAGGGTTTTCTCTGTAGCTTTGACTGTCCTGGAACTCTACTCTGTAGACCAGGCTAGCCTTTAACTCTGTCTCTGCCACCCACTACAGAGTGTTGTGATTAAAGGCCTCCCAAGGCGGCCTTGAGGCTTCTCTTCCCTTTTTTGTTTTTTGAGATAGGCTCTTCTCTAGGGACTCTGGTTGTCCTCCACCTTTTAAATGCTAATGTTGAGCCTGGTGTGGTGGTACACACCTTCTGTCCCAGTACTCAGGAGGCCAAGGTAGGAGGTAAATTCATGGGCTGCCTGGTCTACTTCGAGCAGCCAAGACTACAAAAGAAACCTCATCTCAAAAAACCACAAAAACACAAAACCAGTCAATAGATGTGTGCGTGCAAACATTGCAGGCGTGCAACGGCCCTCCCCCAGGCGGAGGACGGGCGAGGAGAGATAGCCACGCTAGAATCCTCTCATGGGCCCTGAGCTATGGGAAAGGGAACCCTGGAAAAGACTTTGCTGGTGAGGGAGCCCCAGGCAGGTGTGGGAGCCCCAGGCAGGTGTGGGAGCCGACAGCGGCAGGCTTAGGGTTGCCAGGAGGAGGTAGTGGAGTGGTTGGTTGGGGATGTGCTTCTGGGATTTCGGTTTCAAGATTCAGTTACGTGGGTGTGTGCGGATGTGTGCCGAGCCTTTGTGGAGGACAGGTGTGGGATCCCTCTGGAGCTGCAGTTACAGAAAGTTGCCAACCACTCAGCACGGATGCTGGGAACAGAGCTTCAGTCTTCTGGAAGAACTGAAAGTCCTCCTAACCTCTGGGCCACCTCTACACACACACACACACACACTTTTTGTTGTTGTTTTGGAGACAGTGTTACTATGTACCTTGACCAGCCCAGCCGCAAATTGCATTCCTCTTGCCTCCTGGAGTTCTGGGATTACAGACATAGATTCTACCACTAAGGCTCATGTGGTTAAATTTTTATTTACTTCTTTATTTGTGTGTGAGGTGTGGCCTCCACATTGCATGAATGCGCATGTGGAGGCCAGAGCTTATGTGCAGTGCCGTCCTCAGCTTACTCGTACGGGGTCTCTTGCTGAACCTGGAGCCTCCAGTTACTGCTCTAATAGCTAACCAGCTTTTCCCAGGGGTCCCACCTCTGTTTCCCAAGTACTGGGATCACAAGCAGCGTCCATATCTCCTTAGCTCTTCATGGGCACTGGGGATTTGCACTCTGGTTATCTCCCTAGCCCTTTGTGTGATTGTATTCTGAAGAGTTTTTTGTTTTCATTTCTATGTCTGTGAATGCCACATTTTCAGGAGGCCAACTCTGGTCTTCTGCAAGGTCAGTGATCCCTCCTAGGCACGAAGCCATCTATCTTCAACTGTGCATTACATTTTACACCCCCCCACACACACACACAGAGAAGGAACTGTAGTAGTGGGCTGCACCTAGGGCAGGCATGCCCTCTTTGATCTCACTGAGCTGCTGGTTGCATGAGATGTCTGTGGGAGGTTCCTTCTTCCCTTCCCTTCTACATGGTGGGTGGACATCTTTCACTAGAGCCTCCCGGCAGCAGGCACGGGCCCTTCACCCTTCAGCTCTTTGCCCCTTCACCCTTCAGCTCTTTGCGTCTGCCCTGGGCTCTATTTTGTGTTTTGTGGCTCTGCCTTCCTTATCTCTGGAGGTGGGGCAGCCCAGTAGGGTGTGAGCCCTGGAAGGGACTTGCACATGAGAAGGAGCAGGATGCCGCTGGGGGACATGTGGTGAGGGTTGGATTTGGGGGTATATTCGTTTGTAACTCACAGCTATGGTGCTTATTAACTTAGAAGCAGACAGGTGTGTGTTCAGTAAAACCTTTTCTTACAGTTTCAGTTGTTATGTTTCAGAACACTCCTGCTCGTGCTAATTCTGAGTTTGTAGCTTTGAAGAAAATTGGCATCAGAAGACAGAAGAGGAAGAAAGGCATCTGCCTGAGTGAGAGCGGACTTTGTGCCCTGGAAGAGTTAGTCAGTGTGTCCTGTGGTGAGTGTCGCCTGCTGTAAATGCCTGTGTCCCCGAAGCCTCAGTCACTGCTCATAACTAGAGTCCTGAGGACTGGCTCACACCGGGGCTCACTGTTTGTTTTACCTGCAAAAGTAGATGGCTGCCCTGTCATCCTGTTGTGTGGCGCTTGTGACATTGGAAAATCAACGTTCAATAGAATACTGATTAACCAGATATTAAATAGGTAAGCTCACTTGTGTTTTCATTGGTCATCTGGGCATGAAGTGAGATTCAAATGGAGAAACTTGGTTTTGTTTGATCATCTAAGGTGTGGTCTCACTCTCTAGACTAATCTGGCCTTGGTGATTCTCCTGCCTCAGCCTCCCCAGGGCTGTGATTACAGTCACCATGCCCAGCTTGATGGACAGACTTGAGATGGAGATTTGTTTAGCTCTCTGTGCTGTCGGCTAGGCCGTGGCGCTCTGCAGTGCAGTAGCCTGCCTCACTCGCATGCTGACTGATCTGCAGCAGAGGGGTGCTTGGTCAAGACCTGTGCTGGCTCTCTGTGCTGTCGGCTGGGCCGTGGCACTCTGCAGTGCAGTAGCCTGCCTCACTCGCATGCTGACTGATCTGCAGCAGAGGGGTGGTTGGTCAAGACCTGTGCTGGTCCAGGAGTTCTCACCAAGCTCAGGATGGAGCCCTGGGTTAGTTTGTAGAATACCTTGCGTGTTGTGAATGGCACAGGGCCTTGCCTGAACCAAGGACGGCTACAAGGCCACATGGGATGATGATGCTCATGTGTCACACATCTTCCATAGAGGAAGGCTGGCTCAGATCTCTCTCTTTCTCTCTCTCTCACAATTTTCAGCATTCCTGAGGTTGACTATCTGGAATGTGACCTAGGGCAGACAGAGTTCACGCCTCCTGGCTGTATTTCTTTACTTAGCATCACAGAGCCGCTTCTGGGTATGTATTACTTGCTTCTCAGTGTCTCATATGACTCACAAAATTCTGTATAAAATGAAAAATATGCAAAGGGAGTCACTCTGCCTCTGGCTTCCACAACAAACTTTGATCATGTTTGTACTTTTTTTATGTAAAATTTTGAGTAATTTTTATGTGCATGGTGTTTCACTTGCATGAGAGGCTGAGGGTGTTGGATCCCTTGGACCTGGAGTTGCACACAGATGTAAACTGGGACTTGAGCCCTGGTCCTGTGGACAAAGAGCTGGTTTGTGCTCTCCTGTGAGCCCACATGTAAGTTACAAACGCATCCGAGGTGACCTGTGTGTCTGCAATAAGAAGCAAGCCCTGACCCAGCACTGCTGAACAGTCTACGGATGCTCGCTTCTAGATTGACCAGTTAGCCTATGATGGCCGTTTCCTCTTTCAGAATGCAAGGAGAATTTCTCTGTTATTTAAGAATGTTAAGCCAGGCAGTGGTGACGCACGCCTTTAATCCCAGCACTCGGGAGGCAAAGGCAGGTGGATTTCTGAGTTCGAGGCCAGCCTGGTCTATAGAGGGAGTTCCAGGACAGTCAGGGCTACACAGAGAAACCCTGTCTCAGGAAAAAAAAAAAAAAAAAAAGAATGTTAAAATATGCAGAGCGAATAGAGAGGATACATAGTGCATGGCTGTTAAATCTCCAGATATTCATAGGGCTGGCTGGCTGAGACTGGGTTTCTCCATGTAGCCCTGGCTGTCCTGGATCTTACTCTGTAGACCAGGCTGGCCTCGAACTCACAGAGATGCCTCTGCCTCCCAGGTGAAGGCCTGCACTGCCTGGCCCCATTTTTTACTACTCACAGTGAAGCACTTCTCTTTACAGTCACCCCTCCTCCCCACCCACCTCCTCTCTCTGTGTTATTTTTTAAATTCTCTTTACACTGGGGTTTTGCCTGCATGCGTGTATGTTTTTAGGAGAGTGGTGGATCGTTTCTAACAGGAGTTACAGATGTGTGTGAGCTGCCATGTGGGTGCTAGGAACTGAGCCCAGAGCCTCTGGGAGAGCAGCCAGTGCTCTCAATTGCTGAGCCGTCTCTCCTTATCTCTGAATCTCCTGGTTGCCCTTCAGTCTAGCTCTGTCCCTAGGAATTTGCCCTCAGTCTGGCTGTTTACTGTGGTCTAGGTTAGAGAATGTGTCAAGCGTCATCTCCAAGGAGATGGGCAACTTGGTGGGTAAGAACAGCCCTAGGTAGGCTCCTCCGTGTGGTGATGGCCTTCTCTTACATGTCTGTGCCCATTCAGCTATCGCATGCCTAGATGAACCTGTGTGCGCTCCACGGCACAGGCGTGGAGATGAACCTGTGTGCGCTCCACGGCACAGGTGTGGAGATGAGAGTCTCTGAAGAGTTTTTACTCCCAGCTACGGAGGCAGGGTCTCTTGCTTTTCTGCTACTGGACTGCATATCCCAGACTAGCTGGCCTATAGGCAGCGCTCACCTCCCCACCCCTTCTCCTGCAGTGCTGGGGTGCAGATGCACGGGCAGCACCTTTCCCCACTGACTCTGAAGCCCACCCTGGAGGTCTTTATTTTGGCTGCTGTCAACATGGCTGCCGTAAGCACAGTGGACAAGCACACGGTGGAGACCCAGCTTTCATGGCCTAGAGATGTGTAGTTGCTGGGTAACATGAAAGTCTGTTGCCACCAGCAATGCACAGTGGCATTTACTAACTCTCTTGGTTCTTACCAGTGGTGGTCATTTTGATTACAGACCCCCAGGCAGTCGTGAAGCAGAGTTTGGGGTTTTGCCTTGTGTTTCCATGACTATTAACACTGAGTGTCTTGCTCTTGAGTATTCATATTGTCAGTGCCTATTCTTGGGTGTACTGGACTTGCTCTGTTGACCAGGCTGGCCTCGAACTTAGGAGATCTGCCTGAGTGCCTCCCCAGTGTTGGGACTAAAGACCTGTGCTGTGTGGCCTGGCTGAGCCCCTGGGTTTTTTTTTTCAATTTTTGTTTTTGTGTTTGTGTTTTGTTTTGTTTTGTTTTTCGAGACAGGGTTTCTCTGTGTAGCCCTGGCTGTCTTGGAACTCACTCTGTAGACCAGGCTGGCCTCGAACTCAGAAATCCGCCTGCCTCTGCCTCCCGAGTGCTGGGATTAAAGGTGTGCGTCACCACTGCCCGGCTGCCCCTGGCTATTTTTATTCTTTTATTTTTTAACTGTTTTGGGGCCAGGTTTCCTTATGTGTGTGCCGTGACTGTCCTGGATCTCACAGAGACCCACCTGCCTCTGCCTCCTGAGTGCACCACCATGTCCAGCACACTGTCTTTGTTTTTTAAAATAATACATACATATATATATGTATGTATGTATTATTTTAAAGATTTGTTCTATGTAGGGGAGGGAGTTGTGAGCACGTGCGTGCAGGTACCCTTGTAGGCCAGAAGAGGATTTCATAGTCCCCTGAAGCTGGAACAAGAGGTGATTACCGACCTCTTGATCCTGGGTCCTCAAACTCCGCTCCTCTGTGAGAGCAGTCTGTGTGTTCCTTCCACCAAGGCCAAGCTCTGGCCTTTTTTTTTCTTTTGGTTTTTTCCTTCTTGGGGGTTGGGTCCTCACTATGTACTTCTGCCTGGAACCTGTTGTCTTGGAAGTCACAAAGTTGCAGCTGCCTTGCTTCCTGATTGCTGGGGTCAGCCATTAAGAGGGCTGATGGTAGCCGGGCAGTGGTGGCGCAGGCCTTTGGTCCCAGCACTCGTGAAGCAGAGGCAGGCGGATTTCTGAGTTCGAGGCCAGCCTGGTCTACAGAGTGAGTTCCAGGACAGCCAGGGCTATACAGAGAAACCCTGTCTCGAAAAACAAAACAAAAAAAGATCACTTACTGCTCTTCCAGAGGTCCTGAGTTCAATTCCCAGCAACCGCATGGTGGCTCACAACCATCTGTAAAGGGATCCGATGCCCTCTTCTGGTGTGTCTGAAGACAACTACAGTGTACTCACATATAGTAAATCTTTGGGCTGGGGTGTGCAGGGCCGGAGCGAGAAGGAAAATAATAATTTTTTTAACAGTTTATAAGCCCTAAAAGGTGCAGAGGTTCGTAGTTGCATCCCAAGTACTTGGAACAAATATAGCTGTGCCAGAACACGATTGGAATTCACTTACATACGTGAAATTGGGGCTTTCTTGGTGGTTTGAGAATTTCTAATATCTTTGTCAGCTTTGGCAGGAACACAGAATCCCGGCCACTGCTCTCTAGTCACGGCATGGTCACTTTTGCTTGGAAGTGCTGTGGATGTAACCTCCAGAGCAGTGGTTCTCAACCGCTGGATCGGGACCCCCCCCCCCAATGGCGCATATTAGATATTTACATTACGGTTAATAATAATAGCAAAATTACAGTTACAAAGTAGCATCAAAAGTAGTTTTATGGCTGGGGGTTGCCTCCGAGGTGAGGAACTGTACCAAAGGGTGGGTGGCTACACTGGGAACATTGGGAACACTGCCCTAGAGTCGTAGGCAAGTGCTTGGTTCCTAACTGCTCCTGTTCTCATCTTCCTAGGACCACCTTATACTCACCAGAGGAAGCCACAGAGGATGGTGTACTACGGGAAGATGAACTGTCACAATGACTATGAGAATTACATTGAGATAGTAAAATACGTGTTCAGAGCTTACAAGCGAGAGTTTCCACTTATCATCAACACGATGGGATGGGTGTCAGGTAAGCCATGTACACATGTGGTTATGCAGGCAGCTTCCATGAGCACCGCAGACACCCGATGACAGGGTGTGCTGTGGTACATCTGTACATGCAGACCGTAGTGCTCAGATGAGGGTGAGCATGGGTAGCTTGTAGCTGAGAACAGCTCTGAATGTCTAATCCTACCAGTGCAGAGAACATAGGCATCTGTCATAACTGTCCATCTTATGTGGTGCAGAGGGTCAAACCCAGGACCTCCGACATGCTGAGCCACAGCTCCACCTTCTGGGCTTTTGGATTGCTGCTTACTCTGTAGAGAGAATCTCTTATAAACAATACCTGTCAATAAAAAAGCCAGTGGCCAGTAAGCTGAGGAAGGACATAGGAGATGGGAGGGACTCTCTGGGAAGTAGTGAAAATCCAAGACATTCGAGGGAGATGCTGAGGGAAACTCTAATGAAGAAGCAGGCTGGGACTGAAGGAGAGGTAACTAAGCATGCGGAAAAAAGAATCGCATGAGCGGATTACATACGTTATGAGCTAGTCATTGAACTAGCCAAGGCTATGGCCAGGGCATTTATTAATAAATGATTAGTCCCAGAGCCGTCATCCCAGGAGCAGGGGCTAGAAGGAAAAACTGGTTGATATTTACATGTTTCATTTGCTTGCTTGCTTGCTTTTTGGGGGTTTGAGGCAGGGTTTCTCTGTGTAGCTAGCTCTCTATGTCCTGGAACTTACTCTGTAGACCAGGCTGGCCTCAAACTCAGATCCACCCTGCCTCAGGCATGCACCACCACTGCCTGACTCTTGGTTGTTTTTTGATTGATTTTTCCGCTCTGTCAAACACTGATGTAGTACCCTTGGAAGCCAGAAGAGGGCGGCAGATCTTGTCAGATGTACACATGCTGCCTGGCCATGGAGCGCTTTACCTGTGCCTGTGGCATCTCTTCCTTCACAGATGATGGACTACTGCTGCTTGTTGACCTGATCCGAGTGCTGTCTCCCAACTATGTCATTCAGTTGTATTCCGATCGGGGTAAATCAATGCCGGCTCTCACCTCCGAGTACGTAGAACTCACAGATGGCCTGTATACGAAAAGCAAGATCAGAAGATACCGAGGTTTTGAAATTCCAGAATTTGGAGACAATTTGGAATTTACTGATGAAGAGAAAGAGTCTAGTCCAGTTCCAGTCTTCACTGGACATAATCTGATGTCTGTTCACTCAGAATTCTTAAGTAGTAAAAATGAAAAAAACAGGTGAGTACAGAACCACTTGTAGGAGTTGTGCCCTACAGCGGGTCAACTGCTTTGCTCAGGTGTGAGTCCTGAGCTGGTCATGGTGGTTCTTGCAGATCATCCCAGCACTGGGGAGGCAGAGATGGGCATCATGGGTTCCAGGCCAGCCTATAGTAAATGGTGAAGCCCTGTTAACAAAAAGAGAGTAATCCTGTTGGGGTCTTCAGGTTACCATGGCTGTACCTGTAAAGGAGAGTAGGCCTGGTGAGAGCACAGGGCTGGCTTCTGTGGTCGGAGGGCTGTGAAGGCAGGGTTTCAGGTGGATATTGCATTCTGGGGGGGGGGGGGTGTGTGTGTGTGCATAGTGCCTAATTAACCAGGGTCTCGGACATGTTGGCAGGCCCTCCAAACTGAACCACATCTCCAACCCTAGGGTTTGGGAATATCCTGAAAGAGCAACGTCTAGTGTCACCTGATGTGTGCTGTCACTGTGATGCTGTTGTGGGCATGGCTGCTGTGATTCTCTACTCACTGTGCTCTGCTCTGTCTTTCAGGGCCAAATACAACAGGATTTTTCGAGATCTGGCAGTGTTGGGCTACCTTAGCCAGCTGATGCTTCCAGTGCCAGAGCCACTTAGTCCTTTGCACAGCCTGACACCCTATCAGGTAATCGGAGCTGGTGGGCAAAATGATCTAATACTGATGAGATGTTTGAGGCTTCCGAGTCCTGGTGAGTGCTTGTCTGCTCCTGTATAACTCTTTGGTTGCCTAATTCTGAAAGCAGCCCTGTGGTGCGGGTTCTGATACTGTCTCCAATTTTCAGATGGGGGAGACTAAGGAACAGTGAGGCTGGGTTGCCTGGAAGAAGATGCAGAGCTGGCATTTGGTCCTTGGCAGGCAAGCCTCCGTGTCTGTCATGTATTGTAGTTTCATGACAGCTATAAGTTGGTGGCTGCCCCACATTTGCACTTTCCAACTGCATGAGGGGGTACCTGATGTCTTAGATGTCCCGAGATACTGTAGAGCTCTGTGAGTCTTCTTCCTGGCACTACCTGGTACCTAGAGTGCCTCCTGTGGACCTAGTTATTTGTGTCGGGTTCCAGCAGCAAGTGCCTACAATTCAGACAGGCTGCTAGGAATCGCTTTGGGGACCCTCTTGTGTTAGGGTGTAGGGACATGGTGTCAGGTGATAGCAGTAGTATGTGTTTGGTGATTGAAACCTATGATGTGGGGTGACGCTCAGCCTAAGCTTCATGTGCATGTGTGCGCGCACACACACAGAGTCTCAGGTTACTGTGCCATTGCTGTGTCAAAGCACTATGGCCAAGGCAGCTTATAGCAGCGGTTAATTGCTCGGGCTCACTGTTCCAGGAGCTTAGAGTCTGACAGCAGAGCCATGGCGGGCTGGAGAAGCAACTGAGCCCTCCTGTCTTGATGCACATTCACTGTGATACCTCAGAGCCCATCCCCTGGGGCCACCTCTGCTGTGTGTGGCCAGTCCAGCACACACAGCATCAGCATTTTGTTTTTTAAACCAAGAAGCGTTTGCTTTGAAGACAAAGCAAGTAGTGTCACCATACATCTCTAGAGATCCCTGAGCTTCATTCAGGAGAAAACTTGGGACATGATTACCTGGGTATATAAAAAAAAAAAAAGTCACGCTGGGTCTGTAGGAAGGGCGGGAGGTTGCAGATGGCTGAGCCCTAGAGCCTGTCCTCCTGCTCTTGTGCTTCCGAGGGGTGGGGTGGCCTGGAGCTTTGCTCCTCTGTGGGTTCTCCCTTCCCACCTGGTTTGTTTGTTTGTTTGTTTGTTTTGTTTTTCGAGACAGGGTTTCTCTGTGTAGCCCTGGCTGTCCTGGAACTCAACTCTGTAGACCAGGCTGGCCTTGAACTCAGAAATCCGCCTGCCTCCCAAGTGCTGGGATTAAAGGCGTGCGCCACCACTGTCCGGCTCCTCACCTGTTTTACCTCCTATCATTACATTGGGGGGGGGGGGTATCCTTGAGTCTAATTTTAATTTCTTCCTGTTTCTTTGACCATGACTACTAACAAGCCACAACCCACCCCGCCTCTCAGGGCCCTAGCATGTATATACCCTCTGAAAACTTCCCAGAATTCCAAGTCTCACACGGTCGCACTAGTACAAACTGTCTGCAGCTGGCAAAACCACCCTTTGCCAGGGCATGAGGCAAGTCATAGTCAGCGGCTTTGGACAGTCCTAAGCCCCCCTTATCCCCACCCCTGGGATTAAAACAAAAAGCCTAGTCTTAAAATACTTCTGTTTGTTTGTTTGTTTGTTTGATTTTTAAAGACACCAAAATTCCAGAATTGTTACTACACTGACTTGTGGCACGTGTTCTAGATCATGATGGGTGTGAAGGTGATGGCAGGTTTGCTTCTAACTTGAACCCAAGAAACAAGAAAGCAAGTTCATCTGCAGCAGGGCACAGCTAGGAAATGCTGCAGACAGGCATTAAGCTGAGGCTGCCTGCCAAGACCTACTGGGACGTCCCTTTAGCCTCGGGGCCCTGTGACCTCTGGACCTTTCTGACTCTCCCTTTACGTGTTGGTATCTCCTTGATATTCTTGGCTGACTCCTGAACAGCTTCCCCCTAGTCATCTACAAAGAACTGTTCTGAAAGCTGCGTTTAGTGCTACTGATCCAACCCAAGGTTTGGTTTGAAGTTGAGGAGAGAAAGGACTGAAGATTGTACGGACCGGATTACATGAAGAGGGAAAACGTAGCCGGGCAGTGGGGGCGCACGCCTTTGGTCCCAGCACTCGGGAGGCTGAGACAGGCAGATCTCTGAGTTCGAGGCCAGACTGGTCTACAGAGTGAGTTCCAGGACAGCCAGGGCTACACAGAGAAACCCTGTCTCGAAAAACAAAAAAAAAAGAAAACAGCCCAGGCTACCTTGAACTTCAGGTCCTCTGCCTCTGCCTGCCACGCGCCCTGGGCATCATGTACCACCACACCCAGGGCTCCCTGCATTACAGGCCAGGGCTCTAATCTCACTTATCCAGCCCCTAATTTGTGCTTTCAAAACTCTAGGTTTTGGCTAGGTGTGATGGCACGTGCCCATAACCTCAGCACTGGGGAAGGTAGACATGCCATTTCTGAGGCTTGCTGGCTGGGCTGTCTGCCAAACCAGCAAGCTTTTACGTTCACTGAAAGAGCCTTTTTCTCAGAAGAGAACAAGGGGAACCTGGTGTGATGCCCTGTTTGTTGGATTTCTGTTTTGAGGCAGGCTGGTCTACATATTGAGTTCCAGGCAAGCCTGGGCTACATAATAAGACTGTCTGCAAAAGAACACTGCAAATTCAAACAACATGGAGAGTAGTGGGAGTGGCAATACCCAGACTAACTTCTGACTACACATGCATGTACTCAAAATGTACACGTGAGCACACATGAACACATACACAGCGTAATTAAAGAGTCTCTTAACAGCTGTTGTAGTCCACGCCTGTTAATTCAGTGATTAGGAGCTTAAGGCAGTAGATTGTACCTGTGAGGTCTCAGGAAGACATAGCTCGCAGTAGAAGTTAATGAGAAAGGCGCACATTTCTGGTTTATTCTCCAGGTCCCCTTCAATGCCGTGGCTATCCGGGTCACACATGCTGATGTTGCACCTAACCACATACTGTACGCTGTGAATGCCAGCTGGGTTGGCCTTTGCAGGATCGTGGATGATATGAAAGGGTACACTCGGGGCCCCATCCTGCTTGCCCAGAACCCCGTATGTGACTGTTTGGGCTTTGGTGAGTGAACAGTAAACGATGCCTCTTACCCTGTCCTCCTCACTGGAGACAGACCTGCCTGTACATTGTGTTATATGGTGCCAGACATAGAGAATCATCTTTCACTGGAGAAATTAATGTCTCTCTCTGTGCTCCTAGGTGGCAAGGTTTTTACCACATCACATTCTGTTAGCCTGTCCCCTCCCCACTGAACGTGGGGCATCTGAATTCTTGGAATGGCACTTTTTTTTTTCCCCCTTTGGTTTTCCGAGACAGGGTTTCTCTGTGCAGCCCTGGCTGTCCTGGAACTCACTCTGTAGATCAGGCTGGCCTCGAACTCAGAAATCCGCCTGCCTCTGCCTCCAAGTGCCGGGATTAAAGGCGTGCGCCACCACTGCCCGGCTAATGGCACTTTCTTAAAATGTATTTTTAGCTAGGCATTGTGGCTCAGTTCAGGAGACACAGGCAAGTGGGGCGCCTGTTTGAGGACAATCTTGTCAAGTTAGCAAGTTCTTGGACAACAACAAGGGGTATGGAGAGCCTGTCTCCACAACAACAAAAAAAAATAATTTTTAATTATGAGGGTGTGTTCACATGAGTTCAGAAGCCTCTAGAGAGCAGAGATGTTGGGTGTTGGGCTCCCAGAGCTGGTTCTGGGAGCTGAGCTTGGGTCTTCGGGAAGAAGAGCAAGGACCCTGCCCCTGTTGGGCCAGCACATCAGCCCCACCCATGGCTGCAGGTTGTATTCTGTGTAAAACACTGGAAATGAAAACTCCTTCATTTGCTCCTTGTGTCTGGGTCTCATGTCTGTCTGCATCATGTACCTGGTGCTCTTGGAGGCCACAAATGGGCATCAGAGCCCTTGGGCGTAGAGTTGCAAGCCACCATACGGGTTCTAGAAATGGAACCGGGTCCTTTGGAGGAGCAGCAAATGCTGAGCCGTATATTCACCCCAAAATTCAAAATTTAAACTCTTAATGTCAACTTTGCCTTAGCTTTCCTGTGGTTGGAATGTGCAGCTTTGCAGAATGGCTGACCCCGCTCTGTATCTTGAAGGTATCTGCAGAGGCATCGACATGGAGAAGAGGCTCTACCACATCCTCACCCCTCTACCTCCAGAGGAGTTAAAGACTGTGAACTGTCTGCTGGTTGGTTCCATTTCCGTTCCGCACTGTATTTTCAAGAACCAGGTGAGTCCACATGGAACTGGCCTCAGGGAACCTGGAGTCGAGGCAGTGGGGAGACATGCACTTTTTTCTTTTTTTTCCATTTTATGTGCATCGGTGTTTTGCCTGCATGTGTGTCTGTGTGAGGGTGTCATCTTAGAGTTACGGTTAGTTGTGAGCCTCCATGCGCATGCTGGGAATTGAACCCCTGTCCTCTGGAAGAGCAGTCAGTGCTCTTAACCGCTGAGCCATCTCTCCAGTCCCCTGGAGACATACACTTTATTATGTGATTTGAATGACACGAGGTTCCTTATGGACAGGTTTCTATGCTGCTTCTTTGTATTTCCATTTCAGCCTGGGCCTGAAGGGACAGTTCCTTATGTCACCACAGATTATAATTTAAATCTTCCTGGAGCAACAGAGAAAATTGGGGAGAGAGAGTATGGAAATGCAGTCCCCAGACACAAATTACGGCAAAAGAGAAAGTAAAGCCTGGGCGTGGAGAGACTTCTCTACCTGGATACCTTGTCCCCAAGCCGTGGCAGCAGACTGAGTGGGCTGTGTGTCATGCCCAGTGCCCATGGAACTGGAAAAAGGGCTGGGAAGGAGTCTTTCAAGCCCTCCGCTTTCTTCTCTAGGACAGGGAGGGCCTCAGAGCTCAGACTAGCCTCAGACTGGCTGCTCCTGTCTCCATGTCCAAGGGCTGCATCTCAGGCCTGCATTGTCAGACCAGCTCTCAGACTTGTAAGTTGTTTGGTTTCAAACTTGGCCCCAGACCGCCTGACAACTGCTTGTCCTGGGTGTGGAGTGTCCTGAGGAGCTATAAAGCAGTGGAGAAAGCTGTGGTATCCTCAGAACAGGAAGAGGACAGCCTTTCAGTTCTCTAAGAAAATCAGGGCCACAAAAGTATGCCTAGAAACTGGGCAGCAGGCTGACCCACATGTTCTCAGGTGCAGCACAGGGACTGCCTGGGACCTGAGCAGGCTCGGTGGACGTGGGAGAGGCTGAAGTTGAACCATGTGGACCTTAGCAAGCAGGTGCCGACTCGTGGCCATGATCCTTCGATGCGGTCCAATCTCCCAATGCTGTAATCAGTCAGATGGATTGCATTTCGTCTGTTAAGTTTTGGGTCTTTTTAATCATGAGGCTTTATGTTGAAGAACTTGATCTGACATCCAGAATGCCTCCAGGTTAAGGAAATCCGTGGCTCCTTAAGTCGGGTATGTTCTGACTGACTCTGACCTTGAGGCTGTAGAGACTGCCATGGAGCCCACCAGCCTGGCGTGGACACATGTATACCTGGCTTGGGCAAACCTTTGCTATCAACGAACGATTTCTAAGGACCCAGAGGCCGCTGCAGGTGGATGTTGTCACAGGAGTGACTGGGTCCCGTCACTTTTTGTGGTTGCAAAGGCCGGACACTGAGGAGCTTCTCAGGTGGCATGATGGATCTGTCAAGACTCCACCTTCCAGCAGGATCATGAAAGACCAAGGCTGTGGATGAACAGCTTACACCATTGATTATCTCCATCTTGTCTGTAGTCTTAAGAGTGTGCCCAGTGTCCTTTGCTTTGTGGCAGCCTCAGCATCTGAAAATTCTATTAGTCGGAATCCCGGTAGAGCACTTGAGCTCACTAACTAGTCGTCCCTCCCCCCATCTCTGTCTCACTTGGGCTTGTGGTGAGCCTTCCTGGAGGGGAAGGGCTCTTACACTGCTGCCCAGGCAGGTCTCTGGGCTCCTTTGATTCTCCTGCCTCTGCTTCCTGAGTGCTCAGATCACAGGTATGCGCCATCTTAGCTTTGCAGAGAGTTTTAAGACAGCCTTTGTCACCTTTGTCCCGTTCCCCAGATCTTCCTGTCTTCACAGTAATAAAGATCCTCAATACAGCTCTCCCGTCTGCATTTTCCTTAAAGGGGGGAATTTTAGCTTTTAAAAGCCGACCTTGTCAGTCCCCACCAGTAAAGACCTATGTCAGCAGTAGAGGGAGCTGTGGTCAGTGGTCAGGTGCCTATGAGAAGCAGAGGCATCAGGCAGGATTCCCAGAGGGGAGGTCTTTCTTTGGAAGCCTGGCTTGGGTGAGACCTGGGACAGCTGTCTGTCCATGCGATTATGCTGTCGGCATTTGGGCAAGGTTTCGGCTCTGCCATCTTTTGGGGCGGGGGATTGTGTTTGGAGACAGGATCTTGTTCTGAACAGTCTGGCCTCAGACTCCCGCATGATCATGCTGCCTCAGTTTCTCAAGTGCTGGAATCACAGTATACACCATGTGTGTGCTTTCTATTTAGATGGTCTGTCCTGGTCCTCTGTGGTCTTTATACACACTCTTGCTTAAGAGCGCTACAGAACCTCGAGACAGCATGCCCCAAGTTGCCAGTTCTGTGGCTCCTTAGAGTCACACCCTAGGAGTTGTTGCCATCCTGCTGTGGTCATCAGAAATTCCAGACCCAAGAAAGCGACAGTGCAGAGCTGTGGCAGCCCACTGGGTGCCTTGGAGTGACTTCTTCCTTTTCCAGAGTCTGGGCAGAGGGGAGGGAGGGAGAGAGAGAGAGGGAGGCAGCTGCATCCTCACCTGGATCTCTAATAAGAGCTTCTGACTTGGGGTTTCTGCCTGGTGGAAATCAGATGATGTAGGTAAGGAACCCATGCTAACCTATCAGACACATAGGTGAGAGGTGCTGCTGGAGGGGCTAGGGCCTTATCTCAACCAGACACTGCACGCTGAGACAGGGACACGCAAGCCCCCTCCAGGCCATTTTCCCAATGTCCCCTCTTCCTTTCTCTTCCCTGTCCCACCCCACAGCGTCTCACTCTTGGCCCAGGCCTAGAGCTCACTGATAACCTACTGTCATCTCGCTTCCATGGTCCTCTGCTTCAGTTTCCCGGGTGCTGGGACTCTGGGCGTCCACCTCGTTAGTTTTGGATGACAGCATGGTGGGCGAGACATCATGCTGGGCCGTTGGAGCTGAGTGAGCCCTGTTTTACCACTGAGGAGGCATCTACCTGGTGTCTGTTTCCTTCTCCGTGTTCCAGAGGGAGACTGTTTATAAAAGGCTCTCATCTTGTATAGCCTGTCTTTGTGGTTATCAACTCTCTGAAGGCAGGCATCAAGGTTTTGTCCCTCGAGAAGGGTGTGGCACACTGCTCCTCCTTGGCAGGCTTCTCTTCAGCTCAACACTGTTGCCTCATGTCTCTTGTGAAGTGTGCTGACAGGCAGGTGCCTTGGTTACCACGGATAAACTCCATCCTCAAACCCCGTCTCCCCTCAAACTGCTTTTAAAATTGTCTGCGCCCACTGCGTAGGTGGCCCTGTGAATCTTGTGAGAGTCACACCTGACTCCATGTGAGTTAATAAAATCGTTCTCCACTGTGTGTCAGCTCCTAGCCATCTCTCATTAGCCATGAACTTGATCATTAAAATTTCTGAAAATAAATAGTGAAAAAGAGGCAGAGGTAGGTGGAAAGAAAATTCTGAGATCATGGATTTGTGTACTTGAATGTGTAAGGAGAATTTAATTTAACATTTAAGCCCTGGGAATGGAAATAGCTTTGGAAGGGGGCTAATGTGCTTAGGGCTCACAGAAACCCCACCAGACACTTGTCCGCCTGAGGCAGGAGAGTGGTGCGTGCTTTCGGGGCTGGGTGTTACCTGGAAGGGGCTGTGCACTCAGGGAGGTCGGAAGTTTGGGTGGGTTTGGTTGAGATAGGATCTCAGTATGTAACCCTGGCTAGCCTGAGACTGGTTATGTAGACCAGGCTGCTCTTGAACTTCCTGCCTCTGCCTCCCCAGTGCTGGGATTAAAGGTGTGAACCCCAGGACTAGAGACATGGCTCGGTAGTTAACCGTTTTGCTGTTGATTCGGAGGATCAGGTGTGGTTTCCAGCACCCCTGTGATGACGGCTCACACCTATCCTTAATTCCAGTTTGCATGTGTTCAGAGATTTTTGTCTATTATTTAATTTGACTTTATATTCATTAGTGTTTTGTCTGCATGTCTTACAGACAGGTACGAACTGCCGTGTGAGTGCTGGGAATTGAACCCAGGTTACTGCGACAGCTAAACTGGTGTTTTCAAGAGATTCCTCAGAACACAGCCCAGGGCAACTCTGGTTTTCCCTTACTTGTTGTGCCCTAGCAAAGAGGACCAGACTTTGCTGACGAGCCCAGGCTCAACAGCGGCTAAAATAAATAAGGGGGCCATCTGTGCTGAGGGAAGAAAGGCATGTGACCCTGCAGGCCTCTTTGGAAAGGCCTCACAGTTAAATGCCCGGGAGGCTTTGCCAGGAAAGAGCAGCTGGAGGGCGGGCAAGGGCACAAGCTGAAAGGAGATTCACCCGGGCATAGGGTGCCTGAATCCCACATGCCAGGGCTGAGTAAGCAAAGCCTCGGGGATCAGCAAATAGAGCTGAACCGGGCAGTCCAGGGGCCAGTCTGGGAAGTCGAGTTGCCATGGTTTCCAGCCTGATGTCATTAGGACAGCCAGCGGGCACTGGCTGGAGTTTTTCTAATGCTTTTGAACTTGCTTAGATTCTGGGGTGTGACCAGCTCTGCCAAGTAGAGAAGAGACACCTAACTCCTGGCTGATCTCACCAAGCAGTCCAGTAAGGTGTCTGCTGCTGGCCATGGGGATCAGAGAAGGCTCCCCCTACTGCTACTTTCTAGGAAAGGAGAGGGCGTCACCCAGGAAGCTGCAGGCCCAGGAGTCTATGTATAAAATTCTTAAAATATACTGTGCTCAGAAGACCAGTGTTGGAAGGTAGCATGTTGGCAGGACCGAGAGCTCTGGTGTTTTCTGTGTGGGCAGATTCTTCTGGAAGAGTTAAGGTTGGTGTTTATGGAAGCAGAGGTCCTTCAATGTTGAGATCACAAGCTAGGCAGTGAGGCCAAGTGGATGGAGGACCCAATGGAGCACTAACTCAATCCAGCAAAGTCTGGGTTTCCACCTTGCAGCTGATACTTGCCTTCATTCAGAAACCAGTGGGTCTGTTTCTTTGTCTAGAAAGAAGGCTTGAGGGAGTGGAGTGAGAAGCAGGTCCCAGAGGGACAACAAAGACCTCATGGATGCCAAGTTATAGATCCTGTCACAGCCTGCAGAAGGCTGGAAATTTTCTGTAGTCAATGATGACTCTGTAAATCAAGATCTTAGAAATCAGCCGGACGTGGTGGTGCACACACACTTTTTGTCCAGTGTTCAGGAGACAGAGTCAGGTGGTTATCTGAGCTCCAGGCCCACCTTGTCTGTAGATTGAGTTCCAGGGCAGCCAGAGCTCAGGGCTACACATAGGGTTTGGTTGGTTGGTTGGTTTTTGTTTTTTTCCAGACAGGGTTTCTCTGTGTAGCTCTGGCTGTCCTGGAACTCACTCTGTAGACAAGGCTGGCCTCGAACTCAGAAATCACCTGTCTCTGCCTCCCAAGTGCTGGGATTGAAGGCGTGCACCACCACTGCCTGGCCACATAGCGTTTTTTTTTTAAATAAAAAAAAATTAAAAAAGCTTGGAAATCAAAAGCTGTGAAACCTTTCATTAACAGTTGAAAAGAAAAATGTCCAGTGGGCTAGCTAGAAGGTTTAGGGTGTAAACAGGCTCACTATGCGAGCCTGGTGACCTGGGTTCAAACCCCAGCAGCCACATAAAAGTGGAAAGCTAGAACCAACCCTAGAGTGGCCTCCACATGTGTCATGGGTGCACACACAGATACAGTAACAAACAGTTTTAATGGTGTCCAACAACTCTATATAGACTGTTTAATGGTGTGTATTAGAGTTGGGTCTCTATCACTGGGACAATCTGAAACAGTCCCCAGCCCCGCTATTGCTCAGGAAGGGCCATCACTCCTATACCCCTCGATTGTTTCTGGGTTTTGGTGGTACCAATTGAACCCAGAGCTGCACACACACGAGGTAAGCAGTGTCTTAGGGGTTCTATTCCTGCACAAACATCATGACCAAGAAGCAAATTGGGGAGGAAAGGGTTTATTCGGTTTACATCTCCACACTGCTGTTCATCACCAAAGGAAGTCAGGACTGGAACTCAAGCAGGGCAGGAAACAGGAGCTGATGCAGAGGCCATGGAGGGATGTTTCTTACTGGCTTGCTCCCCCCCTGGCTTGCTAAGCTTGCTTTCTTATAGAGCCCAAGACTAGCCGGGCAGTGGTGGGGCACGCCTTTAATCCCAGCACTTGGGAAGCAGAGGATGGCGGATTTCTGAGTTCGAGGCCAGCCTGGTCTACAGAGTTGAGTTCCAGGACAGCCGGGGCTACACAGAGAAACCATGTCTTGAAAAACCAAAAAAGAAAAAAAGAACCCAAGACTACCAGCCCAGGGATGGCACCACCCACAGTGGGCCCTCCCCCCTTGGTCACTAATTGAGAAAATGCCTTACAGCTGGATCTTATGGAGGCATTTTCTCAACTGAAGCTCTTTCTCTGATAACTCCAGCTTGTGTCAAGTTGACACAAAACCAGCCAGTGCACCCTGCCACAAGCTATACCATTCTGCCAACCATTTCTTTGCTTCATTTAGTTTTCATTTACGGCGTGGATACAGATGCACACATGCATGTGGAGGTCAGAGTCAATGTTCAGGAGTCCATTTTCCCTCCACCAGCAGTTCCGGGGGGGCCAGCTCACCTCTCTCGAGGCCAGTGCCTTTACCTGAGAGGTGTCTCTTCAACCCCTTCACCTTGAAACCCATCCTCCATGACATCTGGGTCACTCTCGTGAATGATGCCTTTGTGCATGCTCTGTGCCTGTATGTCTGCCCCTGTGAGAGAGTAACCACAGAAGGCATGGCTAATGGGGGATTGCTGGGGAGATGCTCTTGCTCACTGAATGTTGCTCACTCTGCCCTTGCCCACGTTCTAGGTCTGGTCACGTAAGTGTGTTCCCAACATGTGAGGTAGGAGGCTAGGCGGGGCTTCCCTCATGTGTCCCCATCTGGTGTCTCTTCATCCACTCTTGTTACTGACATGCTGTGGCTAGAGGTGTGTAGACCTGAGTGTAGAGGGACAGACCATGCATAGCCTTCTTGGCTTTCACCTGTTCAAAGACCCTTTACACAGGAAGATTTTAAGACAGAACCTTGCCGGGCAGTGGTGGCGCACGCCTTTAATCCCAGCACTTGAGAGGCAGAGACAGGCGGATTTCTGAGTTCGAGGCCAGCCTGGTCTACAGAGTGAGTTCCAGGACAGCCAGGGCTACACAGAGAAACCCTGTCTCAAAAACCAAAAAAAAAAAAAAAAGAACCTTAAGGTAGCCCAGGCTGTCCTAAAACTCACTGTGTAGCCCAGGCTGGCCTCCAACTTGATGCAGTCTTACAGTTCTGCTTGATGTGATTAACATGCCTGATCCAGCACACTCAGTTATGGAGGAGACTTGTAACAACAGCCTGGATAAGGTAGGCAAAGAACCCGTGTAAAGGAACAGTCCTTATTTACCAGTTCTGGGGTGTCAGCAGGTGACTCTGGCTTTCTCAGCGATGTTGCCCACAATCTAGTCCCTGTCTGAGAATTTTAGAAACCCAAGAGTTTTGTTTGGTTGGTTGGTTTTGGTTTTTCGAGACGGAGTTTTTGTAGCTCTGGCTGTCCTGGAACTCACTCTGTAGCCCAGGCTGGCCTTGAACTCACAGAGATCTGCCAGCCTCCGCCTCGCAAGTGCTGGGTTTAAAGTGTACCACCACTGCATGGCTTTATTTGGTGTTTGGTTGATTTGTTGTTGTTATTGTTGTGTTTGAAACAGGGTCTCAGCGGGGCAGTGATGGCTCACACCTTTAATCCCAGCACTTAGAAGGCAGAGGCAGGTGGATTTCTGAGTTCGAGGCCAGCCTGGTCTACAGAGTGAGTTCCAGGACAGCCAGGACTATACAGAGAAACCCTGTCTCAAAAAAATCAAAACAAAACAGAAATACAGGGTCTCATGTAGCCCAGGGTGGCTTTGAACTCACTATAAGTTAAGGCTGGTCTTGAATGCCTAATCCTCCAGTTCCACCTTCCGAGTTGTGAGCCACCTAATGTGGGAACAGAGCTTGGGCTCTCTGGTCCTCAGCAGGTGCTCTTCAGTTGCTGAGCCATCTCTCTAACCTCCCAATTCACACCCGTTTGAGATGTGTATGAGTGCTCTGCCTGCATGCCAGAAGAGGGCATCAGATTCCAGTACAAGTGGTTGTGAACCAACTTGTTTTTACTGGGAATTGAACTCAGGACCTCTAGAAGAGCTGACAGTGCTCTTAACCTCTGAGCCATCCCCACCCCACTCCCCCCCACCCCCTCCCCCTTTTTTTTTGGTTTTTCGAGACAGGGTTTCTCTGTGTAGCCCTGGCTGTCCTGGAACTTGCTCTGAAGACCAGGCTGGCCTCGAACTCAGAAATCTGCCTGCCTCTGCCTCTCAAGTGCTGGGATTAAAGGGGTGTGCCTCCACTGCCCAGCTACCCCAACCCCCTTTTTTGAGACAATTTCACTATAGAGTCTTGGCCGGCCTGGAACAACTCCATATGTAGACCAGCCTCCCGTCAAACTCCTAGAGATGTGCTTCCCGTGTGCTAACATTAAAGTCTATACGACCACACTCGCAAAATAGTACTGTATCTGCAGGGGCTGGCTGGCTGGGTGAGCAGGTAAGAGAGATTGACACCAAGCCTGAGGGCCCAGAGTCTCCATCTCTGGGACCCACATGGCAAGAGATAACTCTGGAAAGTTGTCTTCTAGCCTGGTACATAAATATGCTGCTACACATGTGTATACACACACACATGCACATATACACAATAAGCAAATAAATTAAATTTGAGAAATCATTTTCAGGGCCAGGCATGGTAGCACACACCTTTAACCTCAATACATAAAGATAGAGGCAAGTGGCCTCCTTGAGTTTAAGGACAGCCTGATCTACATAGAAAGTCCTAGGTCAGCCAGGACTACATAGTGAGACTTTGTCTCAAAAAAAAAAAAGATTATTTTAACCATTGGTAAGATGACTGTAGTCCATTTGCAAGGCTTATGGTTCCTTAGAGCGTGTTCACCAGACCCGTAATCCCAGCAGAAATACCCCACAGGCTGTGGTGGTACACATCTGTAGTCCCAGAACTTGGAGACATGCAGAAGGACCATAAGCTTAGAACCTACTTGGGCTATGCAGAGAGATGCCAGCAAGATAAATAAAATAGCTGGACATGGTAGCACAGGACTTGGGGTTAGGTGTGGGGGCAAAAGCAGGCACATCTCTGAGTTCCAGGCCAGCCAGGACTACACAGGGACCCTCTGTCTCAAGTCAGCAAGCTAGGCAGAGGGCTAAGGGTATAGCTTTAATGGTAGACCATTCATTTGTCACATACAAAGCCCTGGATTGCATTTCTGATGCTAAATAAACAAATAGTTTTTAAAATCTAAGGCTGATCAAGAAATAAAAAAAAAGATTAATAATAAAACCTAAGTCTGCACATATCCCTCTTCTGTTGGCCTCCATTGGCACATGATCACTGTCTCCGTTGGGATTTCCATTGCTGTGAACAGAGGCCATGACCAAGGCAACTCCTACAAGGACAACATTTAACTGGGGCTGGCTTACAGGCTCAGAGGTCCAGTATCATCAAGGCGAGAGCATGGCAGCATCCAGGCAGGCATGGTGCAGGAGGAGCTGAGAGTTCTACATCTTCATCTGAAGGCTGCTTGTGGAAGACTGGCTTCTAGGCAGCTAGGATGAGGGTTTCAAAGCCCAGCCCACACAGTGTCACACAGTGACAAACAGTGACACACGGTATCACACAGTGATACACAGTGACACACAGTGACATTGACACTCAGTGTCACACAGTGATACCCAGTGACACAGTGTCACACAATATCACACAGTGACACACAGTATCACCTAGTGACAACTAGGCCACTCCTACTCTAACAAGACCACACCTCCTAGTGCCGCTTCCTGGGCCAAGCATATTCAAATCACCACAGCCTCTCAGAATAAGTGTGAGGGTGAACATCCTTGGAGGCCTCAGGGGCAAGGAGCCCTTCTCTGGCTTCAATCTTCCCTAGCCTCCTGCTTCAGGGCGTGCATCCCCTCGAGGTTCCTACCTCCAATGTGCCTCTGCTTAGGAACTGAAAGTCCTGTGTGTGTGACTAAGTTGCAGGAGGGCTTGAAGAGCAGCTATCTCAGCTCAGCCACAGGTATGTTACTGCCCCAGGCAGGGCCTTTACACTTGCTGCTTTCAGCCCAGGTGCATGGCCAGAGCAGTCTCACCGCACCCCAGGCTCTGCTTCAAATCTCCTCCTTTAGAGAGGATGCGCCTGGAATAATGCTCTGGCCTTCCTCTTTCTCAAAGGGTGAGTGAGCATGGGAGAATCCTGAATGGGAGGCTCCCCTGGACAGACACCCACTGCAGTACCAAGGCAGATCTCTGTAGGCTCTACCTGTGACCTGGGCTTGGGCAAAGACAGGCTGTGGCCTCTGTGACCAACAAAAAGACACAGTCCGGGTCAGAGACAGCCTGGCCTGTGCTGGGCATGTCCACCAGACAGTGATGGTAATTTCCAACCACCAGGGCCAGTGTTCCAACAATGGTTAGATATTTTGAAATTCCAGCTGTCCTGGGAGTCTGACCTCTCTTTGTGGTCAGAGACTGGCCTGGAAGCCTTTGTTCCCTGGACAGACGCAGCCTCCAGAGGGCTCAGCCTTTTAGTCTGTCTGGCCAGGTTTGAAAGTGGCCAACAGCCGGGATTCACTGGAATGTGGCTGTTCTTTTGCTGCCATAGGTTTCTAGAAACCTAGGCTTCTCCCCACCCTAGCTGAGAGCTTCAGGCAACCAGCTGGCTAGACAATGGGAGCATAGGGCAGCTGCTGGCTCTGAGCCTCCCCAGGAGTTGTCAGCTCTGTCTAACTGAGTGTCAAGGGTCCTAGGTTCCTTGAAATTAAGGGAGTCTTGCCACCTCTACTCACACAGGTGAGGATGCAGTGTCCACTGGACCAGGCCTGGAGGGGGTTGGAAGGTCAGTTTCTGACTAAGGATGTTAACTGTGTACGGAATAAAGTTCTGGTCAATGAGAACACCAATAATGCTCTCTAGGCCATTCTGGGCATGTATGGAGACTGAGGGTGGGGGTGGGGCTCCATGTCCAGAATGAGCAAGACTGTAAGGGCCATCTGAAGCAGGAAGGACCCTCCCGCAGATCAACTAGTGGCTGGAAGGAGGAGCCTTCATGAAGGTCAGGTCCTGGAGTCTGAGTGGACACCTGCGGATATGTGACCATGCCTCCAGGTAGTACAAAGCAGGCTTTTAGTCAGAGAAGGGACAAGTTCAAGTTTTTATTCTGTCTGTGCAGTGTCTGTTGGCTGTTGTCTGAAAATCCTCCATCATTGGGCTGGGAGAGATGGCTCAACAGTTATGAGCACTGACTGCTTTCCCAGAGGTCCTGAGTTCAATTCCCAGCAACCACATGGTGGCTCACAACATCTGTAATGGGATCTGATGCCCTCTTCTAGGGTGCCTGGAGTCAGAGCACTCATATACATAAAATGCATGAATTTATAAATCTAAAAAATAAATAAAATCCTCTGTCGTGTCACCCAGACACTAAATGTGAAGATCGGCCTTATGAATTAGCTCAATCCCAGAACTATAATGTAAATAATGCAATACAATAATGTAAACACCCCGTATTTACAGGCAAGGGTGAGACTGGGGTCTGTGACCCGCCCACAGACATGGCTTGAGCCTGAGCCAGGCAGGGGCAGAGGCTGAACACTGACAAATTCTGGAAGCAAAGCGGAGAATGGTGTGGGCAGCTGGTGTGTGGCCAGCCAACCCCAGGCTGCACTTGTCTCCGGGCTGTGGTGGGTGGATAGGTGGGTGACAACAGTCAAGCCAGTGGTGGGGCTATGACTGGACCACCCATAGGAGTAGGAGGCTGTGGGAGGCCTGTTATCGTCACTGTCTTCCATACTATTGAGGGTCCAGGGAAGACCCCATTTTGAGGCCCATCGCTAAATGGTTAGAAGAGTCAGGGAGGGGTTTTGACGCTGGAAGTGTTCTCAGAGTCCAGGGCAGGATGCATGTACTGGAAAAAGAGCCTGCCTGAACCCCATGGCCTCTGGGCTCAGAACCCTGAAGAGAGAAGCAGGGTGGGCTGGCTGAGCCCAGAGTGGATGCCTGAAGGCACATGGAGGCGGGGAGATAAGGCTGCAGTACCCATCACAGGATCCCAGCCTCCTAGCTGGCCTGAGCAAATCTTTGTGCCCCCAGCCCTTGGTTTTCCCTTCCATAAAATGGAGTCAACAGTAATAATAACCACACAGCCCTTAGGCAAAGTGAAAGAGATTCCTGGGCTCTCTGACCCATAGAGGGGCCCAGCAAATGTTAGTGTCTGGCATGTGTCGTAGGGAGCCAGGAAAGAGACATGTAGAACACAGAGTGGGCCAGCCAGGGGGATCTTGCAGGAATGCACAGAGAAGCAGTCATGAAGGCTATGGTCAGGCATGCTGCAGTGCCCTCTCCCAGATCTGCTGGCCTTTAGCTAAGCCTTGCAAGCCATGTTCTGATCCCACTGGCCAGAGGCTCTGTTTTACTGTAGTCCCAGGATTAAGGGAAGAGCCATGTGGACAGCACAGGATGGGGGCGGGGCTCTCTCCACCCTTCCTGGAGTCCTCAGGCCCTGGTCCTTCATCACAAATAGTTAAATCTCACTTGTCTGATCTAGACTTCTCGGGATGGGAGAAGGGGAAACTGAGGCTTGAGGATCAGTGACTATCCCTGGTACTTGTTCTCCCTGGTCCATCTATTTTCAACAGTGCCATGGGGCTTGCCAAAGGCGGAAGGCCTTAGGGTTGGGGCTGGAGCGGGGCTGAGGCTGCAGAGATGGGCTGGCCAGAGGCCTGGTGGTTACCCAAAAATAGGCTGAGGCCTCAGCCACACATCTGGCCTTCAGAATTAATACTGAGGGGAGGGGTGTGTGCCGCCCACCCTGGGCTCTGCCATTCACCTCTCCTGCAGGAACCAATGTAGGGCATTCTGCCTCCTGCCAGGGGAATGGCCTCTATCCCATCCGGGGCCTTTGCCAAGGTCATTAGAGAACATTGGTCCCTTGACACATGCTTACAGAAGGTAGGGCGATTCTGTGCATCTGGAGCAGAAGTCTGGTAGAAGATTGTGGAGGCAATGCAAGAGAGAACAGAGGCTGGGAAGCAGCTTACACCCATTCTCATCAGGCTATAAAACAGCACCCTGGTGCTACTTAATTTTTCAACAGGCTCTGTGGCAGACCTAAGAGGGGCCACTTTGCATGCAAGCCGGGCAGCTGGTACACAGCTGGCTCTACTCAGTCGTCCTGGTGTGCAGATGGCCTTCAGACAAGGGGAGATGAGGAAAGAAACATTGGTCACCTGCCCCTGGGTATCCCAGGGAACCACAAAGCGTCGTAGTGAGTGTTACCTGGTGAGTGGGAGGGGGAAAAACCTACCCCTGGTGCTGGAGAGATGGCTTAGAGGTTAAAAGCACTTATTCTTGAAGAGGACCCAGGTTCAATTCCCAGCACCTGCATGGCGGTTCATAACTGTCCCAGTTCCAGGGGATTTGACACCCTCACACAGACAAACATGCAGTCAAAACACCAGTGCACATAAAAATAATTTTTTTTTAAGACAGGGTTTCTCTGTGTCGCCCTGGCTGTCTTGGAACTTGCTCTGTAGACCAGGCTGGCCTTGAACTTATAGAAAGCCTCCTGCTTCTGCCTCCGGGTGTGCGCTACCACCTGGCACTCTCTCAACTCATGTTTTAAAGACTGAGTGTGTGAGAATGTGTGTGTGTGTGTGTGTGTGTGTATGTGAGTATGTGTGTGAATGAGTGTGTATACATGTGTGTGTGCCCACACACTCACAGTCCTTGAGGCCACCAAAAGAGGGTGTGGGGTTCCCTGGAGCTGGAGCTACAAGCAGTCATGAACATGGGAAATGAGCTCCAGCCCTCCTCAGAATCAAAAACAAACTCTGAGCCCCTCTGAACCCATTTTGCAGAAGGCAGGACTCAGAGCCAAGTCCAACCCAGAGAGCCTTGCCCAGCTTCAGGTCAGTGGTCATCCAGAATGACTGAAAAGAGAAGTCATGCTGCACTGTGTGCTGCCCAGGACCATTAGGGTCACATTTAGGAAGGGCAGTCCAGAACCAAAGTCGGTGACAGCCGCCACTTCCGTGGGGGCATTAGCCAGCTTTGGCCACCTGCTCCTCTTCCTCTTTTGACCCCTTACTCAGCAAGACCTGGCAGGGGTCTGGCCCCCTGGCCAGGCCCTCAGAAGGCACTCTGCCTGGCAGGAAACAGCTGTGACTGGCAGAGGATTCAGCCTCTCCCCAGTCCAAGGCCATTGCTAAGCAATGGAGCTGCCAACTCCCTGTACTTCTGTCTCTCCTGTCCCTGGCTCCTAACCCAGCAGTTTCTCACTGGAACTCAGAAGGATCAAGAAGTCTAGACAAGGGGCAAACCTCTGGAGTCCAAGGCTTTTAGCCTCAGGAGGCCCAAGTGGGGAGTGCCTGCTGGCTGATCTCTACTCTGCATGGAAACAGAGGTACCCAGAGCCCCCGAACTGAGGTAAGCCTGGGGTTGGAGGAATGAGTTTCCAGATGAGAACCACTCACCCACCTTGCTCTGGCCCCTAGTGCTGTGGTGACCAAGAGGGCTCTTGGGGGTAGGGTAGGCACGGTGCTGGGGCTCTGCCATGTTCTCCCGCTCCCTGGCGGTGTGTGGTTTTTGGGTACATTACCCTCTAGAGTCTACAGCTTCACCACCTCTATCCTGGAAGCCAGGTGACTAGCTCAGCATGATGCCAGACCCCCCTGGGCATAGCTGTCATTGCTCCTGCTCCAGCTGTCCACGGCATGAAGACCCTCAGAAAAGGCACAAGTGTCCCTGGCAGCTCCTGCCTGACTGGCTACAGCTATGTACTGAGTACTGGGGGAAAAGAGGGGAAAGGAGCTGTTTCTCTAGTTCTGATCTGATCCACTGACCCACTGAGGCTGCTTCTTGCCCTCCTGCATGGAGAGGTAAGGCAGGGATGTGCAATGGGCCTGAATGTAGACAGGAAGGTACAAGCACAGATAATCAGGAGAGTCACTGGCCAGGAGGGCATCGACAGGGTGAGGTCCCAGTGCATAGAGCCCATGGAATCTGTAGCACTGGTGACAGCGTCTAGTTCTGCAGCTCTGGCCTCTACTGGAATAGATGCTGGTAGCACTGGACAATCTCACTCCTGATTAGTCAGACCCTCCTTGTACCAAACATGAGCCAGGACACCCCCTTCCCCCGGAATCCCATAGCCTCATATCATTCCACATGGATGCCTGTGATCAAGGCTCAGGGGAGGCTTGTGCTTGTCCACTACAGTCCTGTGAGGCCAGAGGCGAGAGAGGCAGGCAGGCGTGTGGTTCAAATGACTCCAGCTGCTTCTTGGCAACTTAGTCCTCCGCTGGGGGTGTGGAGGCCACCCAGATGGCTTTCCCTACCACTCCCAGGCACCCTGCAGCCTGCGGTGACCCTTCTGCCACCCCTAGGAAAGTAGCTAGTCCTGCTTTGCCTGTGCCCCTCAGCTGCAGGCATCTGATCTGGTTAGGGCCAGCTCTACCACACCCAGGCCAGCTCCTACAGACCTGGCAGGCCAAGGAGGTTCAGGCAGGGTCAGACACAGAATGGCTGGGAGCTCAGTGCCTAGTGCCCTTTCCTACACTGAAGTCTGAATTTCTTTCATTTTTGACTTGCTTTTGTGGTGCTAAATCCAAGGCCTCATGCATACTAGTACACTATCCAGAGCCATAGCCTTAGCCTTTGGGGGGTTGGGGTGGGGGAAGTAGGGGTCTCAAATAGCCTTGAACTTGCTGGGTAACTGAGGATGGCTTTAAACCACTGATCCTCCAATGGCTGAGCCACCACGCCCAGTTCATACTATGATGGAGATCAAGGGTTTTGTACACACTAGGCGAACTCTCTGCCACGCTAGGCGACCTCTGTGCCACACTAGGCAACCTCTCTGCCAACAGGACTGTATATCTAATCTCCTTTGTGCATTTATTATTTTGAAACTGGGCCTCGCTACTATGTTGCCCAGGTTAGCCTGAGCTTGGGGTCCTCCTCCTTAGTTTCCTCTAATAATTGGGGTTCTAGGTCTGTGCCTCCAGGCCACCTTGCTGCCCTGTCCCCTAGACTCCAGTTGGTTTTCAAGCTGGACAGTCCTGGTGCTCAAACCCAAGTTCTACTTAATTAATTTTTTATAGCTCAGCTTTTCTCTCATGGCTGGGGGATAGGACCCTCTCTCTGGGGAAAGCTGCCATGGGCCTGCCTTGGTTGGATTTTTGTCTTGTTCATTTGCTTAACACTTTAGTAGCGTCTCTAAAATTCCATGAGTATAGGTGTTTTGCCTGCAAGTATTGTGCCCCCAACCTTTCAATCTGTATGTGCCAAGGGTAGCATGCTTTCTTCCTCTGGGTAGATGATTTAAGGAAGGTGCCTCTATTGGGCTGGAGAGATGACTCAGCAGTTAAGAGCACTGGCTGCTCTTCCAGAGGACCCAGGTTTGATTCCCAGCACCCACATGGCAGCTCACAACCCACTGTAACTCCAGTTCCAGGACTTCAGCACCCTCTTCTGGCCTCTGTGGGCACCAGGTGCATAAATGGCACCCAGGCATACATGCAGGCTAAATACCCATCCACATAAGGCAAAACAAGAGAGGTGTCTTAGCACAACTTAATGAAACCTGTACCTCTAGGGAGGGAAAGGGCAGGTTTGACTTGTGCTGTTGTTTATTTATTTATTTAGGTTTTTCGAGACAGGGTTTCTCTGTGTAGCCCTGGCTGTCCTGGAACTCACTCTGTAGACCAGGCTAGCCTCGAACTCAGAAATCCGCCTGCCTCTGCCTCCCGAGTGCTGGGATTGAAGGCGTGCACCACCACTGCCCGGCTGCTGTTGTTTATTTTTATTATGGGTGTCTGTGTGCTGGTATGCGGATGTGAGCACCTGTTCACGCAGAGGCCAGAAACATGGGGTCCTCCGGCACTGGAGCTACAGACAGTTGTGAACTGCCTGGCATGGGGGTTGGAATCAAACTCAGGTCCTCTGAACGAGCAGCCAGAGCTCTTAACTGCTGAGCCATCTCTCCAGCCCCAGAATTTCTTTTTAATTTAAGCTAGGGGGTCTTACCATATACACGCCCAGTTGGCTAGGAGCTCTCATGCCCCAGCCTCCACACTTCCAGGCCTCAGGCTTCAGTCACCTTGCCCAGCTTTGTTGTTACTGAGACAAGGAGGTCTAGCCTGGAACTTTCTATTTTCCAACCTATACCATGGTCCTCCATGGTTCTCGTCACCCCCACCCCGGCTCGAGAAGCCAGGGCACACACTTGCTGGCCAGGCCCCACCCCTCCTCCTGAGGCTCTTTTCCTTGGTTGTTCTGTATCTAGAACCTTCTCATTCCCTCAGCCTTTCTCCTTAGGACTTGCCCAGGAGCCTGGTGCTGCAGGGGACACTGTGGCTCCCCACTGGTGCTGGAGGTCCTTGGCCCAGGCTCATACCCAGAAGAACACAGCTGTTTCTGTGGGTCCCAGACTGAGGAAGGAGATAGTCATTGGGCAGCCTGGTGAAGGGTGGAGAGAAACTCTCAGAAAGAGCCCAGCAGCAGAGCTAGCCTCCTAAGTAGGTGAGGGCCTGTGCCCTCTGGTTGCCTAGACGGCTTGAGGCCAACAGAGGTGGGAGACACACCTGAGCTTCTGGAATACGCTCTCGGGCACCCCCTGGCATCCCTCGTTGAGAACCTGTGAGCTAGCTGGGGCTGTTCCGGGTCATAGGTCATGGTAGGGACCTGGAATTGCTCCTGGGGCAGCACATTTTTCTCCTCTGAAAACTTATCTTAGCAAAGAGACCAGGAAACAATTGCACTTTTTTCCGGGCCTCTGCATCCCCAGACGGACAGCCCATCTCCTTGGCGGGGGCTCTGAGGGGGCTGGGAAGGCAAAATGTGTAAAATGTCTGTAGGAGGGGAAGAAAGGCGCTTTGTGTGGGGCAGGGACCCTGGCCATTGGTCAGATGTAAGGCCCCTGGCCGCTCCCAGAATGCTCCTCTCCCTCCCTGAGGAGGGTCATGACTGCCGGCCCAAAGCCTGCCCCAGTGGTCTCTGCTGTTCATTTGCACCCGGGCACCACTGTGTCCAGGCCTCGGGGACTGAGGTCCCTGGAGTCACCCAGCTTCTGAGGGTGTAGGCCACGCAGGGGACACCCCAGGTCTCAACATGTTTCTCTACTGGAGGAAGAGGGGCACCTATGAGCTGGAGACCCTGCCTGGTGACCTGGGCCAGCTGGAGCTGGGGGCTGTGGAACGCTTCTCCTGGAGCTCCGCCCTGGACATTATCGAGGACTTGGGGGGTAGGTGCAGCCATTTCTTTAGAGGACTTTCATGAGGTGTGGGCACCTGGTCTGCCTGGCCACTTGGCCAAAACCTGCAGCCTGCTTGTGTGCATATGAGGTTAAGGTCACTTGCTTGTGGTGGTGTGGGGTCCCTGGCCCCTCTGGAGAGCCTTTGCAGGAGGGACAGGGGCCCAAACGTGATGGTCAGAGGGTAATGTGGTCTCGTCCCTCCCCATGGCCAGTGGGCATGCCTGCTCCTCACCAGTCTTGGAACTGAAGGCCAGTGCCAGCCATGACCGACCCACCTCTCCTATTCTGGCCAAGGTCTGGCTCTGCCATTCCTCTTCCTCCATGATGAGGCACAGGGCTGAACCTTTCTAGAGTATTTCTGATCTAATTTAGGGGTGTGGGTCATTTTTCATGTCACCCTCCACTTTATAAATGTGCAAACAGAACCATGACAAGATTGCAGCCTTCAAAGGGCAAAATATTGGGGTGTTTGACTCTGTGAGGCCTGTGGCACAGTTGAGGACAATTGTATCTCTGGTGTTCTCATGAAAGGCTGATAGCACTCCCTGGGTGACCCAGAGGGACACCTCCCACAGTGGCAGGCCAATAGGGACCAATTTGGAGAGGCTGTGATTGTTTGTACTGCTGGTCTTGGTTCGGCCAAGGTGATCCGCTCTGGACTGGTGCTGTGGGCCTGACCTGTGTTCTGTTCCTGCGAATTGCTGGAAAGCCCTGCTCCACAGAAGCCAAGCCAAGTGTTGATGACCAGCTTGCAGAATGGCTGGGTCCCAGATCTCATTTGCTCTGGCCTCTCCAGGCCCCAAGCAAAGAGAGTGGGAGTCTCACCAAGGACAGAAATTCCCCAGCTTGGCTCGAGTCCTTTCATGAGCCTGTTCTGTGGCCAGAAGGGCTAGAGAGGGCTGGTTAGGCCTGGGGTCTGACATGAGAAGTTGGGGGAGCCCTCGGACCACATAGGGGGATAAGAAGGAGGAACAGATGATTTGCAGGCTTGAAGTATTAGACAACCCCCCAGCTGTGGTGCTCTTGAGACCCAGGCGGCTGCTAGGAGGAGGTGGTCTGATGGCCTACTGTGACCCCAGAGCTCTGGACCCCTTTAGGGTGTGCACGTGTGTCTTGAGAAGGAGCAAGTAGTCCTGGTGCCTTAAACATGGATCCATGCGGGGCATGGAGAAGTGGCAGAGGAGAAAGGAAGCTGGTACAGAGAAGGGAGAAATACGCAGCTTGATACTGGCCAAGGGTGAAATGGCCCCTTCTCTCAGCCAGAGAATATCTGCCGTCAGAGGGTGGCATGGAGCTGGCTGCAGGAGGCCTGTCTGCTTCACAGCCCCACTTGTGAGGTTCTTGCCAGCCCGAGGATGTTACCCATGTTACATGCTCTCTGACTACAAGCCAGGGGGACTCAGCAGGAATGGACTGAGCTCCATGGGCACAGAGGTGACAGTTGCCATGTGCAGACCCTCACTCTCTCCAGGGTTCTCCTGCCTCTTTACCTGGGATGTTCTCCTGCCTGCAGCTTTGGGTGCCTCCGACTCACGAATTGGTTTTAAGTCTTGCTCCTGAGTCTTCATGCCAACTCTCTAGGCAGGGCTGTTTTTTTGTTGTTGTTTTTTGTTTTTTGTTTCTTTTTTGTGGCCTTTATTCTGGTGCATCTCTGAGGTCATAAGTGGTAGCCCTTGAGAACAGCCACTCGTACCTAGGCCCCGCTCTCCTCGGGGTGGGCAGAAGCACTGGTAATGCCTTAGCAGCTAACAGCACGTGAGCCAATCCCAGAAGGAGCTGAGGCGGCTGGGTGGGTGAGCCAGGGCACACAGCTGCCTGTGTGGGCTCAGTCCTTTGCTGCCAGCCAGCCCCTGGCCTGGACCCATGTGGGTGGGTGTTGGGCCCCAGAACCAGCCCAGCCTGGTGGGGGGTGGGGCCCCTGTATGGAACATGACTGTCCAGAATCAGAATCTCACACCCTTTCTGCAGCCGGTACTTCTGGTCTTCTCTCGGTCCCTTCATGGAACCTCAGGAGGAAGGCCGCAGCAAGCAGATGGACAGATGAGCAGAGACCCAGGGGAGCCTCAGGCAGAGGAAGTGGTCAGCTGGCCACAAGCTTGTGTACTGGAATGGTGTGGACAGTTTCTCTGGCCCCAGGAAGGAATTCTAGATGTGTCTTCCCACCTCTGTGACTGAGCCTGAGAGGTGTGGAGGGTGGCAGGGTGTTGGTTACAGTCTGCAGCACCGTGGATGATGCCAGCAATAAATCTCGGTTGTAGGCAGGAGCTGCACTAGGGGCTGTGGCCTACGCTTATTGTTCCATGGGGTCCTCCACTTAACTAACACCCCAGATTCCCATAGCACTTTGGGAAGGGTAGCCGTCAAGCCTTTTCTTGCTCTCTTCTTTTCTGACAGGGTTTCACATAGTGGCCATTGGGCTGTGTCTTAGGGTTTCTATTGCCGTGATGAAACACCATGGTCAAAAGCAACTTGGATCCGGGCAGTGGTGGCACACGCCTTTAATCCCAGCACTCGGGAGGCAGAGGCAGGTGGATTTCTGAGTTCGAGGCCAGCCTGGTCTACAGAATGAGTTCCAGGACAGCCAGGGCTACACAGAGAAACCCTGTCTTGAAAGACCAAAAAAAAAAAAGCAACTTGGAAAGAGAAGGGTTTATTTGACTTACGAATTGCAGCCAGTCATCAGGGGAAGCCAAGGCAAGATCCTGGAGGCAAAGGTCATGGAAAAGTGGTTCTACTGTCAGTTAACTTTCTTACATACCCTAGGACCAACTACCTAGTGGTGGCCTCACCCACGGTGGGCGGGGCTTTCTCACACCTATTTTTTTTTTTTTTAGATTTTTTTGTTTGTTTGTTTGTTTTGTTTGTTTTGTTTTTCAAGACAGGGTTTCTCTGTATAGCCTGTACAGCCCTGGCTGTCCTGGAACTCACTCTGTAGACCATGCTGGCCTCGAACTCAGAAATACGCCTGCCTCTGCCTCCCAAGTGCTGGGATTAAAGGCGTGCGCCACTACTGCCCGGCTTTTTTTTTTTTAAGATTTATTTATTTATCTATTTAATCTACATGAATGCTCTATCTGCATATATACCTGTGTACCAGAAGAGGGCATCAGATCACGCTATAGATGGCTGTGAGCCACTATGTGGTTGCTGGGAATTGAACTCAGGACCTCTGGAAGAACAGACAGTGCTCTTAACGGCTGAGCCATCTCTCCAGCCCCACACCTATCGTTAATGAACGAAATGTGTCATAGACTTGTCTACAGATGAATCCGATGGAGACAGTTGCTCAATTGAGATTCCCACTACCCAGATACATCTAAGTTTGTGTCATCAACAAAAACAACCAGCAGAGCCCTCAACTCTGTACTAGCTGAGGATGCCTTAGAGTTCCAGGACAGGCCTGCACTGCCACATCCCATGTGCAGTGCTGGGGATCAAACCCTGGACTTCATGCATGTCACATCCCCGGCCCTGTGCCATTTCTTCCTTAGACTTTCTGGAATGCTGTGACCAGGGTCTATTGTAGGGAGTGGCAGATATCTCAGGACCAACAGTCACTTGCCCAGGGCACAGCCCTCTGGCTTCAGGCCCGTTTTGAGCCAGATTTTGCCTTCTCCAGCCATCTCAGTGTGTGTGTGTGTGTGTGTGTGTGTGTGTGTTGCATCTCAACAAGGACTGGCACAGTTGCTCAAGCATGGACAGGTTTCCAGGAGGGCTGGGCTAGCGTGGGAGGGGGCATTCAAGGCCACAGCTGTTTCCTGGGAGGGACAGGCTTTTGGTGGCCTGGCCTGGTGCCGAGAGGTAGTGGGCAGAAGGCTCATCTGTGTACCGGCCCCTCGATGGAGGGCTCTGACAGAGAATCTGAGAACAGGTGCATTTGTGTTAGCCTGAGGCCCACAGGGAAAGAAGGAGGTTGCTTATTTAAGGCCGGGAGAATCATTTATTTTTGCTTAACACCCGATCGTGCCAGGCACTATGGTGGCCCTGTAGACTGAGGGTTAGGGACGCAGCCTAGGAGTACTATGAACATGCAGTCTGGTCCCCGTCTCATCGCTGCCTACCTTTCTAACCTTTAGTGCAGTTTGTTTGGAGTGATTCGGTTTCCTCATCAGAAAACAGAGGCAAGGGTCATACCTCTTCTCTCTAGTTTATCTATTGGATAAAACTGTTGTAGACCAGGCTGGCCTCCAATGGCCTGCCTCCCAGCCAGCGCAGGGACTAATGGTGTGCGTATGCCACCACTGCCTGGCTTCTGACTTTCTGTTTTGAATGGTCATTACTGGTTGGTTGGTTGTTTTTTCTTTTTGGCTTAATTTTCTTGTTATCTTTTAATTTCATGTATCTCTGTGTTTTGTCTCCCTGTATGTCTGTGTGCTACTTGTGAGCATGGTGCCTGCAGAAGTCAGAAGAGGATGGCAGATTCCCTAGAATTGGATTCTAGAGACTGCTTTGAGCCATTTGGTGCTCAGAATGAACCCAGGTCCCGGGAATAGCAGTCGATGCTCTTAACCACTGAGCCACCCTCCTCCCCTTCCTTAACTTTTTGTTGTTGTTGTTGTTTTTGTTTTTTCCGAGACAGGGTTTCTCTGTGTAGCCCTGGCTGTCCTGGAACTCACTCTGTAGACCAGGCTGGCCTCAAACTCAGAAATCCACCTGCCTCTGCCTCCCAAGTGCTGGGATTAAAAGGATGCACCTCCACTGCCCGGCCTTCCTTAACTTCTTCTATGTGTGCTACGTGTACATGACTATGCATATATATGCCAGGTAGATGTCAGAAGTTGATGTATGGCGTCTTATTGTTATTACTATTATTATTAATGATAACCAAAGATAGGATCTCTCTATTACAAAGCCCTGACTCTCCTGGAACTTGCCATGTAGACCAGGCTGGCCTTGAACTTCCAAAGTCCTCCTGCCTCTGTCTTCTGAGTGCTGGAATTAAAGATCTATGCCGCCATGCCTGGTCCATATTACTTTTTGAGACAGGGTCTCTCATTGAATTTGGAACTCACTGGTTATGCTGGACTTTCTGGCCAGCAAGCTGCAGGGCTCCAGTGGCTTCCACCTCCCCAGTATGGGAGTTACAGATATGGGCTGGATTTTTACATAGATGCTAGGGATCTGAACTCAGGTCCTCATGCCTGAACCATCTCCCCTGCTCCTTCATATGTATATGACATTGTCTAGCCAGGACAGCTGGAACTAGATAATGGAGAGACCCTGTCAAAACAAAACAAAACAAAAAAACAAAACAAAAAACAAACAAACAAAAAGCAAAGCCAAACCAAAACCAAATCAACCAAAGAAAACATCACTGAGATATCTTACCTTCTTCCCCACAGTAGGTCTTCAAGATCGGGTTGAGGGACTGTGTCAGTGGTAAAGACCACTCACTGCTCTAGCAGAGGATTTTGAGTTCAGTTCCCAGCCCCCAAGCCGGGAGGGCCACACCCTCTTCTGGCCTTCATTGGTATTCACATATATGTGCATAAACATACACAAACACATACATACAAAAAACACATATACACAAACTATTTCCTAAGAGGTCTAGTTTGGGTTTCATATACACAGCACACCTGAATATTGACCTGCCTCCCCTTGAGGGTTTCATCTCTGAAAGGGCTGGTGGCTTCCCATCTGGGACCAGCAGATGCCAGATAGGTTTTGACTGGTGAAAGGGAACCTTCCACGGAGCAAACAGAATCCCCTACAGGTGCTCAGCATGTGAAGGCTGTTCTGGAAGCCATCTGTAGAGGATGCAGAGGAAACAGTAGTTACTTCAAAGGCACAGCCCAGGACAGGGAGAGTCAAGCAGGAAGACCCACCTGGAATCTAGATATGTTGTAACAGAAAGAAGCAGCATCCTTGAGGCAAGAAGAAGAGGAAGACATTGGGGGTCAGTGCTAGAGCAGGCTTAAAGGAGGGGAACCCTGGAAAGGGCCTGAACAGCTCAGGGAGGGGCTGGTGTGAGCCATAGGGTGTAGCACCAGTTTGAGCTGGTCTAAGATAGACACAACTTGAGAACTGGAACATTCTGGAATATGGGTCTAGAGCTGCCAGGCTCCTCTGGTTTGTCAAGAGGAGCCAACAATCTGGATTTTTATGTAAAATCTACTGACTTTTCAAAGTTGGCAACCAACGGAGATTCTTTTGAAACACCGGGCTCAGCCAAACAAAACACGTCTGCCGCCTGGCTTCTGCTTAGTTCTGGTAGAGATTGTGCAGGGGGAGAAGCCAAAGCTGGGTGTCCTGTGACTAACGAGGGGGGTGAGGTGCTGACTGGCAAGTGGGCTTGTTTCCCAGGTGAGGGACAGGGAAGCTGGCTAGCAGAAGCCAGAGGAGCATGAGACCAGCTGGGCCATTTCAGACCTAGGGAGACAAACATGTCCCCCTCCCCCATCCCCAGCCCACTCTTTCTGTCTGGGTCAACAGATTACCTGGAAAAGAATTTCTTGCTTACCCTGGGGCAGGGTTGAGGGGATTGTCTGTCCCTTTGCTTGCTCCCTCAGTCCAAGGACTGCTCTGGGTTCAGAGACATGCTGAGAGCCTTCTCCCATGGGACATCACGCATTGAACATGAGCCCAGGGGTCAAGGGCCAGAAGCCAGATCATTGCACTCAGAAGCATTAGAGGAAGCACTCCAGAGATGACACATCTAAACGTATATCCTCAGGCTGCGGCCACCACAGGCCATCTGGGCTCATGGTGTGGCCTGGAACAGGTGTACTGAACCTGAAGGTTTACTGAGGTAAGTGGTCTCCGGCGGCAGAGGGATAACCTGGAGTCTGCCGAGTAAGGAGCCAGATGAACAGGAGGTGCAGGTGCACACCTGTGATCCCAGCGCTTAGGATGTAGAGGCAGGAAAGATAATCAGAAAGTCAAGGTGGCCTTCAGCCATTTCCTGAGTTTAAGACTGGGCTACATAAAGACGCTGGAGGGGGGGGAGGGGAAGGAGAGAGGGAGCCTGCATGAGAGAGAATAATGTGTAAGTGCTCTGAGGTCTTGAGACCAAAGGGTGCTAGCTCTTGACTGGTATCTTGAGAACTCAGAGGCCTGGAATCTTCTGGAAGCAAGAGCAAACTCCTTGGGTGGGGTGCATGGGAAATCCCCTGGGTTGAGAGTCCTGATACCCATTCACTCTTGAGTCAGCCACCTCCTGGTAGGCAAGGCTGCTGGAGCCAGCAGGACTGGTGACCCAGGTAGCTTGGTCAGGGTCTTCTAAGGGTCAGCTCCCACCCGTGTGCCAGGACAGGCAGCTGGCCTATAGGACAGGTGAAGAGGCAGAGATTCTGAGAAGGTCACTGCTGTGGTGAGTGTGGCTGGACCACATATGTGAGCCACAGGAAGCCCCGAGTGCAGGAATGGTCTCAGTCTCCCTAGAGAACAGCTGCCCAACAGAGTAGGCGAGGGGATGCTGCCTCCATTCCTCTCCAGGGAGTCTCAGGATGCTGTCTGTGCTCCTAGTTCAGAAACACTGTACCCCTTTCTCTAGAGCTCTCCTCCTTACTAACACTGAAGGGTGTTTTTAGAATTATTTTATTTGTATGAGTACACCGTCGCTGTCCTCAGACAACCAGAAGAGGGCATCGGATCCCATCACAGATGGTTGGGAGCCTCCATGTGGTTGGTGAGGAAGAGCCGGTCAGTGCTCTTAACTGCTGAGCCATCTCTCCAGCCCTACAATGAAGTTTTGTTGTTCCCCCAAAATCTCCTCCCCACCAGACCTACTGTGAGCTCCCTGAGGCTTATCAGGGTCATCTCTAGGTCTCTTACACCCAGCCCAGGGCTTGATTCATATTTGCTGAATGGACCTAAGACAAAACTCAAGACCCTTTCGCTCTACTTTCAGAGACTGGGGTCTTACAGACAGGGTCCATGTCAAGCATCCTACTTCAGGCCTCCAGAGAAGGGGTCAGGGAACCTACTCTCTGACTCTGAAGGATTCTCCCCCAACCAAGCTCATTCTTCTATACCTAGGTCTTGGCATCCCAGAGCCAGCAGGCACCAGTGGACAAACAGGGTCTAGAGGCTGACTTGGGAGCACCGAGTCCCTTGGTGGAGTCTGAATCACCTCTCTGAGGTTTTTTTGTTGTTTTGGTTTTTGTTTTTCCTTTCAATTTTCATATTGTGTGTGTTTGCCTGTATATATGTACACCACATGTATGCCTGATGCCCTACGAGGCCACCACATTCCCTGGAACTGGAGCTATAGATGGTTGTGAGCCACCATGTGGATGCTAGGAACTGAACTAGGGTCCTCTCTAAGAATAGCCAGTGCTCTTAACCACTGAACTATCTCTCCAGCCCCCAATATTAATTTTATTTAGTGTCTGTGTGTGCATGTGTGTGCGCGTGTGTATAGCATGTGCACACAGTTATGTCAAAACATGCATGTCAGAGGACAGTTGGACTTCCCCTTACATTTTGGGTTTGGGTTCAGAATGTCAGACTTGAGCAGCCGAAGCCTTTCTCCTCAGCCATCTTTATGTACCTCTTGCAAGAGGGTTGAAAATGCTGTCCGTGTGGGGGTGCATGCCTTTAAATTACAGCGCTCCCAAGGTGGAGGCAGGTGGATCTCTGTGAGTTCAAGATTAGTCAGGGCTACACAGTGAGATCCTGACTCAAAAACAACAAAAACAAATCAGCAACGATAAGAAAAAGCTGTCTCCCCAGGGCTGGAGAGATGTCTCAGCCGCTAAGAGCACCGGCTGGTCTACTAAAGGACCCGCGTTCAATTCCCAGCACCCACATGACAGCTTGCAACTGTAACTCCAGTTCCAGGGGATCTGACACTCTCACACACAGGATACAAGAAGGCAGAACATTAATATACTTAAAAAAACCAAAAAGCCAAAAAAACCCCCCAAACCGATGTCTATTGATAATCCGTTTGCATAAACGATTAGGGGAAATTCCTCAAAGCATTTAGCTAGGGCCGTGTTGCTCCTGAGGAAACCCAGTGGAGCCTCCCAGGCTGGGGGATCTCTGGGTGCTGGGCTGGAAATTTTGCAAAGTTAAGTTTGGTGCGTGTGCAGAGCTGGGAACACTAAAACCACAGCAGCAGCCGTTCAACGGAGGCAACCCTCTCCTGGTCCGCCCACCTCCGCCGCGTCCTCAACCCTGGATCCGCGGGTGGCAGCCACTCCGAACGAGTGGGGGCGCGGCACGGAGCGGAGGAGTGCGTGTGCCGCCGGCCCGCGTGGCTGGGTGCGGGAGGCGCCTGCTCCTTGGAGGCACTTCCGGCCGGGGCTGCAGCCGCGGCGGCTCGGCCACCGTGCAGGAGACCGCCTGGAACCGGGGCGCCGCAGGCGCGCGTGGCCATCCCCGGTGTGGCCCGGGGCTGCGGGGGAAGGGGAGCGGGGCTGGGTGGGGCCCACCTGGGACACGCCCCGTCTCCCGGGGAGGCGCCGTCGGGGGCCGCCGGCTCCCCGCCCCCCGCGGCCGCCCCGCGCTCCGCCCCCCGCCCACCTGCCCCGCCCCGCCTCGCGCGCCAGGCGGCTGCGGCGCTCGGTTTCCTCGCTCCCGCGCTCGCTTGTCGGCTGCCGCGCTCGGTTCCCCCCGCGGCTCGGCGCCATGGGTGAGTGCGGCCCCGCGGACGGTCTGCTCCCCCCTCGCAGGCCGCCTGGCTGCCCCGGTGGCTCGGAGGGCGTCGCGCGCGGTGGGGGCCGGGCCTGCCCCGGGGAGGGCCTTGCTGGAGCCGGGTGGACGCCGGCCTCTGCGCCCGGGACTAGCTGCAGCTGCCTGGTCCTCGCCCCTGCCCCCTCGCTGCGGCGCTCAAGCGTCCGGGAAGAAAGGGCATCAGCTTGGAGGGGGCCAAACTCCGGGTCAGAGACAGACAGAAGGGAACAGAGGTTGCCCCAGGCCTCGGGAAGGGAATGTCTGGTATCAGAGGGTCTGAGTTGGAGAGAGAACAGGGTTAGGAAGGGCATCTTGAACCCTTGGTGTCCCCCTCCTCCTGGCCCGGATTGCTTAGAAAGTCTGGAGCCCCAGGAGGTTACTGATCCCCCCTCCTGCTAGTGGGACTCAGGGAGGGAGTAGCTGATTTCCAAAGACTCCCCCCTGGAATCTGGACAATTTCCCCGGGGAACTGCACAGAAAAGGGCCCTGCAGACAGATTCCCCTGCAGATAAGTTGGGGTTTAAAAGAGAAAAGGACACTGACTTCCTTTGAAGGCAGGATTAAGGAGTCCCGCCCCACCAGTCCCCTGGCCTGGAGGCCACAAGGGCCCAGGGGAGTGTGGGTGCTCCCCCCATCCTAAACTGATGCCCTCTGCTTTTCCACAGAAGACCAGAGCCCTGCCGAGGAAAAAGGACTGCACTGCCAGAACCCAGCCTGCATGGACAAGGGCCGGGCTGCCAAGGTAGGGACTGGATAGCTTGGGGAGAATGGGGAATTAGTTCTCACTACCCAGGATGTTGTCACGGATGATGAGGAAGCAGAGGGTTGGGAAGGGAAGTGGTCCCGTGGTTTAGCTTTGGTACCTGGCCACTCCAGTCCTGGGCATAGTTCTGGGATACTGTAGGGCTTGAGCACAGCTGTGTCAATGGAGATGACGAAGGGAGGGAGAAAGGGGCAGCTGGCTTTAGAGTCTGAGGAATCAGAATAAATCGAAGAGAATAACTGTACCAGCAAAAATATCACTTGGGCACTTCTGCCTATGACGCACTGGGCTTTGTGCCACACGCTTTCTGTGCTTTACCCACGTCTGTGGCAGCTCAGCAGGGAAGGTATTGTCATCCTGCTTTCCAGATGAAGATAACCAAAGTTCAGAGAGGTCCTGTGACTTGGACAGGGCCCCACAGTTCATAAGAGGCAGCTCCCTCCCGGGACACGTTTGTGTGACAATGGCCATCAAATGCTGTATCAGCTTGCTCCTCCCTTCTGGGAGAGGTCCCAGGCTTGTTGCCACTTACAGGTGAGGCTCAGAGAGATGAAATGGTTGACCTACAGGCACAGGTCCTTTACACTCTGAATCCTTTACAGGATTCAGATCTGTAAAGCCAGATCCCCATGTTCTTAACTTCCATGCAGCTTGGCCCTGCCAGCGTCGGGAGATTTAAAATGCTGCCTCCCCAACATTCATCCTGCACAGGAGGCCCATGGTCAGAAGGAACATGAGGACTGTTCTGGGGGTGGGAAGAGGAGGGGGCGGCCTCCAGTTGCCGTGGTCACCAGGCAAGGGGGCGGCTGTGATGTCAGATACAATCTGCTGGCTCCGGTGGTGCCTGGCATTGGGCTCTGGTGTTGGCTGGCTGCCTCTCTCCCAGATTGGCGAGCTGGCTGGTCCCCGCTCCCTCCACACATCTAAGGAAAACTGAAGCATCTGTCTGACCTAAGGGGGTGACGAAGGAATGAGACATTGTCCCACCCCTCCCAGGGCCCTGGGGCTGGGACAGGACCCCAAGCTGCTGTGGATAGGTCTTGTGGCATGAGAAGGTTGGTTTCTGAGTGGCTGGCCCTCTGTGCCTTTCAGACCTGCCCTGGTCTGCCTGGGACTGAGCTCAGCTCCACTGTAGTCATTGGAGTGTGGAGAAAGGAGAGGGACAGTGAAGGTTTGGGGAGGAGTGACAGAGGACCTTCCTGATGCCTTCACTTCTCACTGTGGTGATGTGTGAGGCAGCATCGGAAAAGAAACCTGCACACATCACAGAGCCTGCCCCAGGGTGAGACTCTGAGAAGTAGGCATGTCCTCCTTTTTTTTTTTTTAAGATTTATTTTATGTATATGAGCACACTGCAGCTGTCTTCAGACACACCAGAAAAGGGCATCAGATCCCATTACAGATGGTTGTGAGCCACCATGTGGGGGCTGGGATTTGAACTCAGGACCTCTGGTAGAGCAGTTGGTGCTCTTAACCGCTGAGCCATCTCTCCAGTCCCAGGAAGCATGTCCTTAATCAGGAACTGTTAGCAGCAAAGGCCATCTGCATTCGGGGCTGCACCTGATTCTCTAGGGGCTCCCTTGGGGGCCAGGACTTGTGAGATCTGCCTTACCCCATGTTCTGTCTCTGGACTTCACAAGGGATGGTCTGGTTGCCATGATGGCCTTTCTGTAGGAGGCAGCTGTGGTCCTGGGAGTAGGAAGGAGATGTGGAGCTGGAGAGCAAAGTGAGCAGCGGAGGAATGTGGGCTGTGAGATGGGAGGAGTCAGCAGAGGGCAGACACTGTTGATCAGGAAGGTTGAACTCCATCTTCATGTATCCTGTGATGTCAGGGTCGGATGCCGTGAAGACTCCTTAAGAGAAGCAATGGAGACATAAAGTTAATACTGTTGAGTTTCAGGGTTGGGCCCACTTCTTTGCAGTTGTGTGGCCCTGAGCAGTCACTGCACCTCTCTCAGTTGCCCTCTGGGTAGAATGCTTAGCACTGTCCTCCCTGCCACTGTGTTCAGAAACACTAGCTGTGACCATGGAATTCATTTGTAGAGCCTGTGAAAAATCAAGCCTCTCTCCTGGGCTTTGGATGGGCTCCGTGTGGTTCCCTGAGAGTGAGACTTCACAGGGCTCCCACACCACACTCTGCCCCACAAATGCAGTACGTATAGCTCTGTGGGAGAGAGGGCTGGGGTGGAGTGTCACGGGTGTTCTCAGCCCTCCTACAAAACAGCCCTAGGGCAGTGGCTGACCACAGCTCTTTGCTGGGCCTCCTTGTGTCAGTCATTCTGGTCAAAGTCTGCTTAGTACCTTGGGTCATGAAGGGACTTGGTGGAAGGGCTGATACACAGGACCATAGGCCTCCATACTGAAGGATCTGGAAACCAAGGAGCCAATCCAAGCAGTTTGCTCAGAATACTGTGCAGGCTCACTATGTGTCTCCTGTCTGCAGCCCACCCTAGTTGGTAGAGCCAGCTCTGTCCCAGTGGAATAGCTGACACACTGAGCAGATGACTTCCTGTTCTCAGGGCCCCCATTCCCAAGCATCCCCCAGGAAGAGAGGGAGGTGATGCTTTCCGAATGGCTCTCAAGGGCCTGGATAGGGAGGCACATTTCGATTCCATACGGAAATGTTTTCAACATCTGAGCTATCCACTCCCCACCCCCCACCCCGCCCTTCAGTCGTTCATCCTTGGGCATATTCAAGTAGAAGGGGATCTCTAGGGGTGATTGAGTGGGTGGAGGTTAGATATGGTAACCCCAGAGTTCTCCCAGAGGAGAGGAAGAGTCTGAGGTCTTGTCAAGATGAAGGCCAGTGGACTTGGGGACCCGTACTCTCTGTTGTCCCTGAGCCTGGATGGGTAGGATCCCCTGAGCACAGTGACAGAACTGGCCTACTTTCTGGGGTGATGCTTTGGGAATAAGAGACAGGAAACCAGAGAACCCTCAGGAATGGCCAGGTTTGGGGGGGGATCTTTGGAGGTGACTGGTCCCATTAGAGACTAGTCAGCTATAAACAGGTGGGGTCCCTGCCTACAGCCGAAGAAGAGAGGGACCTGCGGAGCAGTGAGTGTGGATCACTGTGCTAAATAATTTGGGGGAACGCTAGAAGCCCCGCTCCACAGAGCCACTCCGGGGAGTCGGAATCCCAGCTCTACTCTTCTGGGGCAAGGGAAGAAGGGTGGGATCTTCTGACCTGCTGTGGCCCCCCCACCTCTGGTCTACGGGCTATGGGGAAAGGAGAGTTACACACTACCAAAAGGTGGCAGGCATGGTAGTACGTGGCCTGTAGTTATAGTCCTCAAGAAGCTGCAGCATGAAGGTTATCGTGAGTTTGAGGCTGCCCTAGGATGGATGTCTTCTATAAAAGAGCAGAAGAGGCAGAAAGGGCAGTTGGAGAGATGGCTCAAGGGGTTTACACTTGCTTCTCTCGCGAGGACTGGAGGTCAATTTCAGCAGGTATATGGTGTTTTGAAACCACCTGTACCTTCAGTTCCAGGGCTCTAACACCTCCAAGTGACCTCGGCAGGGCATATATATGGGGCATATATATATATATACATGCTAATAAAACATATAAAAAAAGAAAGGAAGGAAAAGAAAAGACCAGGCTTGGTGGCACATGCCTTTAATCTGAGCATTCAGGATATAAGGGAGTTCAAAGCCAGCCAGGGTTACATAATGAACCCCCCTTTAAAAAGCGGAGAAGGTGACTGGAGAGACTCCTCAGTGGTGAAGAGCACTGGCTGCTCTTGCAGAGGCTCCCACATGGAAGCTCACAATTGTCCGTAACTCCAGTTCTGAGGGAGCTGACACCCTCTTCTGACCTCTGTGGGCACCGAGCATACTTGCAGTGCACATGCATGCATGCAGGTAAAATACTCAGTGCACATGCATGCATGCAGGTAAAATACTCAGTGCACATGCATGCATGCAGGTAAAATACTCATAGACACCAAATAAAGATAAGTGCATCTTTATTTTCCAAGAGACCCACAGAAAGGCAGGCCGTTTCAGAAGAGCAGACAGCCTGGTTTAGGGCTCAGGCTGCAAGCATCCCCTAGCTTGTCCCCTGGTTACTCCTCCAGCCAGGACAGTTTCCTGTCACCTCCTCTCCCTTGGACCTACCTTCTAGCCCAGGTGAATAACCAGTGACTTTGAACATGCTGTGGATTGGTTGAATGCCAGCCCTTCATATACAATAAAGCCTACTGTTCACTTCCTAAGGCCATGATTCTAGCTCATCGATACCCCAAAGCCACCACTTGATCTCCTACCACAGTCTGGCTCATGGGCAGAACTTTCCTGTGACCCGTTATGTTTCAGCCCAATGGGTGGTGGCACCTGGGACAGTGTTCTGCTGTTCCCCCTTTCTCTGTGTACCTCTGGGGTCTGACATGTCGCTCACTTTGGGCTGTAAGGAGGAGACATATGTCCCTAAGTGAAGCTCACTTCACTGGGGACTGAAGGGATGGGGTCCCTGAGTTAAAGGTCAGAATTCTAAGTTAGAGAGCCTTGTAATAAAGCCTATAGTTCCTTACTGGGGGTCCCGATGACGCTACCTCCATTTATTTAATGATGACATTTGCTTGGCTGTCGTGAGTCTGTGGTTGTGCCGTGGAGACCATTCGTTGACTAGTGAGGGTGGGGACTCAAGGGAGGGGCCTAAGCCTGTTGGGGTACTTGAGAGAATGCTGTTCCAACCCTGCCCTATCTAGAAATCCCAAAAAGGTCCCTGGAGGCCAGCAGAGGGCACAAGAAGCTGTGACTCAGGCTGCCTGGGGAGGGCCTCATGAGAGGCCCTGGCCAGTCTTTGTGGGAGACAGGGAGATAGGGGCCAAAGGGTTCCCAGGGCCTACAGATGCCTTAGTGACCTTCCTTAGGTGGCCTTGCTCTTGGGTATTTGCTGTTCCTTGTTCCCACATCAAGTTCCAGTGCCCACTAGGATACAGCAGCTGTCCTCAGATGGCACATTCTAGGAATGTCCAGTGCTTCCTTCACACAGGTGAAGAGATTGCTGCCACTGGGGAAGAGCAGGGAGAAGGTGGGGCACAGAAGCTCCTCAGATTCCTCCTCATGAACCTTCTAAGTGCAGCTAGGGAAGCAGGTACCTGGAGTCCAAGAGCCACCTTCAGAGGACAAGATTCACGCTGCAACCCCTTCCTCCTGCTTAGCTCTGCATCCCAGCCATCCCAAGAGGAAGGGGGCCTGTAGTTAGGCTTCTGGTCCTGTGCCATCTGTCCTAGGTCAGGTCTGGAGACCCACAAGACAAAAGGGTGAGGCCCAGGCCAAGGGAAAGGAGGAGGCTGGTGATCCGCCCGAAGCTCTGAGAGCCGCCTGGCAGAACCACCCCACCCTGGCTGGCCTGCCCACGCATGCAGGCTCCACCCTTGGATATCTGAGGTGGCGGGTAGAGCCCTGGGCCATCTCTCAGGGGAGCCCAGCCCTGCTAGAAAAGCCTAGGGCAAGTGTGCCTTTCAGACAAGAAGCTCCAGCTGCTATCTCAGGGCTGTCCATTAGCTGTGGGCTGGGCAGTGAGCTGGCTCTGGCTCTTGCCCCAGATTTGTAGCACCTACTGAACCCAGAATTACTCTCAGTCCAGGTTGGCCCTGTGTGGACCGTGGGCGTCCACGGAATCCTCTAACTTTCTGGAGTTGGGTAAAAAGTCCTAGGGGGGAAGAGCCTGATGGGTGTGTGTGTGTGTGTGTGTGCCTGGGGACTTCATTATTCACCAGTTTCAGCATCTAGTTTCTGGGTATCAGTTTCAACAAGGCAGCCCTGACTCACCCTGGCTAGGCTGGAGAGGGTCCCCTCCCCAGAAAGTGAGAGGCTAGGACCTCAGGTCTGCTTCTTACTTTGCTCCTTGCTGTCTGTTAGGTGGGAGGCCTCTCCCCTCTGTGGAAGGAGCTAGGCCTCCTTTCCTCATCCTTTACCTTATATTCTGGCCTGGAGCCACAGGGCCTTGGTCCCCTAAGGAGCAGCTCCACCCCAGTTAGAATAGCCAACACATTGCCAGACCAGAGCCCAATTTCTCAGAAGTCCTTTTTAGGTAAATATCCTGGCCCCAGTGATCTTTACTTGCTGGGACTTAGTTACCTCATGCCAGTAGGATTCCCTCCAAGCTGTCTTTGAACTCCACCCTCTCCTCCTCAAGAAGGTGGTCTTCAGGACCCTGTTGTCCACCACGTAGCCTGTGCCAATGTCCCAGCCCTACGCCATGCCTGAGCCACGGGCAGAGGTTCCAGTCACAGATGGGTGCATTCGCCCACTGTGTACTGACGACCTTGAGACACCCTGCAGCCTCTTTAGGCCTTAGCTTCTTCCTGTTAAGTTGGGGGCAATCATTGTCTTCTCCTCTGCCTCTGGGGAGAGTGGAGTTTGTTGCTCACACTCCTGGGACAGGAAGTTGGGAGGACTCAGTAGGTAGCAGTAGCTATCTTCTGAGTGTGGGACTCAGGCAGAGGACCAGGGCAGGATCACATGAATCTGAATGGACACTCACCTGCTTGGTCACACCCAGGTTCCAGGAAGAGAGGAAGGCTGTGTTGGCCCTTGGCCGCAGGCAAGATGCCATCCTGGAGAACTTCTCCATCCCAAGTTCTTCCATGACTGAAGCCCCTTCATTTGCCTTCATTTCGAATATTACTCCTACGAGTGGCTATATGCCAGGACCATCCTGAAGGCTGAGGTCCCAGAGTGAGACGGATACCAAGGCCACTGGCCTCTGGCAGGGGGGGGGATGAAGAGCAAGGAAGTCACGTGATTAGAAAGCTGAGGAGGAATTAATTCAACATTGGGGACTCAGAGAACGAAGCTGAGGGGTTGAGAGCCCTTTGGGGGGGGTAGGATTGGGGCCCAGTGCCAACCAATCATTTGAAGGTTGAGGACATACAGTTCTGGGTAGAGCATGCGTGGGTGAGGCCTCTGAGCTTGGGGAGCCACAGGGATATCAGCCAGAAGGCCAGAGGACAAATGACCACATGAGACCAGCCCGGAGGTGAAGACGGAACCAGGCTATGGTGGATTTTTTTTTTTTTTTGGAGTAAGATAAGAAATTTTAGTTTTCAAGGGAGTTACTTGTATTGTCGGTGGTGAGTGACCTGGCCTCTGGGGTGAAGTAGCCCTTGAGTCTAAGCTTAATTACTGCCCTAAGAGCCTTCTCAGAATCCCTGCTTCCTCCCTTTCCCATGATGTCAGATGTGGGTGTCATCTAAGGGGTAGGTGTGCCAGTCATGCTCACTCATTCCTGTAATCCCGACACTTAGTCTGAGGTAGGAGAATGGCCTAGAATTCAAAGCCAGCCTTGCCTATAGGCATGGGCCCCTGTCTCCAAAACAATATTATGTTAACAAAACAAGGCTTGGCTCTAGCTCCAGCGGAAGAGGGCTTGCCTAGCCTGTAGGCCCAAGACCCAGGCCGAGCAGCAGTGGGGCATTAGGGTTCTCTAGAGTATAGTTTCTAGAGTGAATCCCGTTTTCTCTCTGTATAGAAAGGGGATTTATTGGAATGGTTTAAGGGCTGTGATCCAGCAAATCCAACAATGGCTGCCTATGAACAGAAAGTCCAAGAATCCAGCAGTTGCTCAGCCCACAAGGCTGGATGTCTCTGGTCTTCAATAGATGAGGACTCCCGAGGAAGTAGGCTCCCATGCCAGTGAAGGAATGGACTTGCCAGTGAGCTGAGAGCACGCAGGCAGAGAGCAAAGCTTCCTCCTCCACTTCTTTAGGCTTCCAGCAGAAGGGTGTGGCCCAGGTTAAAGGTGTGTCTTTTCCCCTTAAGATACGAATTAAAGACCTGTGTCTTCCCACCTCAAAGGTCTGGACTAGAAGTGGATTCACTCACTTCAAACTAAGCAAAAACAAACAAACAAACCAAAACAACAACAACAACAAAACCCCTCTCAGAGGTGTGCCCCCCATATCTGGATTGTAGCTCACTCCACATGTGGTCAAGTTGACAATCAAGACTAGCCATCACCATGGTAATCACAGCTTAGTGGAGATGCTGGCAGATCAGAAGTTTAAGGTCATGAGACTGTCACAAACTAGTCTGGTTTAACTACCATGGCTGTGCACTTCCTGGGGGTGAGTATATAACCACACTGGAGACAGCCCCACCCAATCTGGACAGGGCTGCTTGTCGGGTAGGGCTGAGCGCCCTCTGGTGGCAGGGACCCAGCCTAGTCATACCAGTGACCTGCAAAGGCCTGCCTGACTTAGGGGTTTCACTGGCTCAGCTCCCAGGGGACAGCTGGGGACTGCCCAGGTTCCCCACTTCTTCCCACTAACCCTCCCCCCACATCCCAATTCTCTCCCAGGTCACGTGTACCATTGGAGTCCCTACCTCTGCTACCGGAGCAGATCCCAGGGCTCTTACGAGGGGTGGGGGTGGGGGGAGTGTTTGTAAGGCTTTGCATGGGGCGACATGGGTCTCAACAACAGGATGCTGGAGACCCAGCAAAGAGAGTTGTCCCCGGGTGTCTGGCAAGCAGTGTCCTAGGATCCCAAGGAAGTTAGCCCTTAAACCAGCTACACCACTCCTGTGTGGCGTCTGGAGCCCCTGGGGTGGAGAGGCATGGGGTTGAGCCCCCAAAGCTGGGCTTCCAGTCTGTACTCTGGCCTGAGTAACCCAGGCTGGGAGTGGCTGGGGTTCCAAGGGGTGTCACTAGCCCAGCCCCCCAGGCGCGACTGCACAATGGCAGGAAACGGGGCTCCGTGCTTTGTCCCTAGCGCTGCGCAGACCGTTGCTTCCTCCGGCCACCATGGGGACAGGACCGGGCGTCTCCGGGCGCCGAGCAGCAGCCAGGCCCAACTCCGAGCTGCCCTCCCCAGAATCCCAGTCCCTCTGGGTCGGGGGTCATGCCCGCAGCAGTGAGAGCCAGGTAGGGGGACGTGGGTGGGCTAAAGCCTAGAGGGGCGTGTGCATAACTTAACTTGATCCTCTCTGACCCTCTCCACAGGGGTGCAGGGTGGCTGAACCCCTGTTTAGACTACAGCACACAGCTACTGAGAGTCGGGGTGAGGCTTGAGGGGATCCCCACTTTGGGGCTAAGAAGCTGGGTGGCAGAGATGCCCCTCAAACCCTGGGCCTTTTGAGTCCATTGACTCCGGACACACCTGTGGGGCCCAAGCCACCCCTCCCCCTTTCCTTCCTCTGTCCCACACCCTCCTCAGCCACTCAGCCCTGTGTGAGGGGAGAGCCTGCCTTCCAGTGCTCCCGTTCCCTGGTCAGTGAGCGGGACCCATATGTCCTTCTCTGTATTTGTGAGGAGCTTCCCCTTTGATCTCTTGGGTTTCTCCCAGAGTGGAGCACCATTGCTTATAGAGGTGGCTTTGGTAAGGGAGTCAAGGGAGGGGCTCACAAGTCTAAGAAGAGAGGCCTCAAGTCTAGCTATGTAAATGAGCCTGCTTTAGTGCTGGGGAGACCCTGGTGCTTGGCAAGAAAGATGTAAGGTGGGGGGAAGGGGTGGACATCTAAGAGGGCTTTCCCCTACCCCACCCAAACCTCAATTCAGCTTGTGGATTTTCTCTCTGGGGATCCCAGAACGTCATCCTTAATATGGGAACTCTAGGTCACTTCCCAAGACTAACCCTTGTGGTCCCCTGAGCCTAAAGGTTAGACAGGATGGAGTCGCAGCTGCTGTCATGGTAGGAGGGCTGGAAGTGGCCTCAGGACTGGAAAGGGAATCCCTTGAGGAGGCTAGTCCAATATTGAATTGGCCAGAAGGAATGGAATGACTTCCCCCCCATGCCCCAACACACACACACACACAATGTGGCTCTGGTTGTCCTGGAACTCCCTGTATATATCAGGCTGGCCTTGAACTCACAGAGATCTCCCCACCTCTGCCTCCGCCCCCGGAGTGCTAGGAAAAAGGTGCTGGTGCTGTCATGTTGACTAAATTTAAAAAAAAAAAAAAAATGTGGCCCTGAATTAGGAGCCCTTCTCTGGAACCTACAATTTACCTGCTGTGTCATACTGAGACCAGAACCTTGGCTTGGCTGGAATGTAGCCACACCTGGCATTGACTGCCTGAAGCTATCCTAGTCAGCAGGGGGCTGAAGTTGGGAGCCCTGGGCAGGCTGGTGGAGGAGGGAGTGCCTGGAGACAGGGATTGAAGGGGAGCTGGCGCCTCCGCAGATCATTGTCAGAAGCTGGGAGGCCCCCCAGAATCGGCAAAGGCAGGTCATTCTAGGATTCACGGCTGTAGGTAGGTAAATGTTTTCCTGTCTTATCAGCAGTAGATTAAAACAGGAACTGGAAATTTTTCCAGGTCTTGGCCACCCGCTGTCAGGAATTTGGGGCTTTTTTGTTTGTTTGAGACAGGGTTTCTCTGTGTAGCCCTGGCTGTCCTGGAACTCACTCTGTAGACCAGGCTGGCCTTGAACTCAGAAATCCTTGAACTCAGCAAGCCAGAACTCACTTGCCTCCGAGTGCTGGGAGGGATTAAAGGCGTGTGCCACCACTGCCTGGTTTAGGAATCTGGGTCTTAATGTCCTCTGCAGTCGGCAGCCAGCCCTCTGGGGACCCTGTTCCTGTCATTTCCCCTGGGGGCAAGTGGGCCACCTGCTGACTCCTGTTGGTTTGTCCAGATCTTTTTCCTTCCCTAGAGCCTGAACAGCAAGTATGGAAGGAAGATTGGTTTCCTCCTGGAACCCATCCTCCCGCAGGGCTGACTGGAGTCTGCCTTCCCCCTGTACCTCTCCATTGTCTGATACCTGGTAGTGGTGTGGACATGAGTGGGTGGGGCTTTGGGCCCTGGCTCGACTGGGCGTGTAACCTGTGTCAGTTTACTTTTCTGCCTCTTATAGAAAATGAGGATGAAGGGAGATGACCCAGAGATGACCTCAGTGTAGCCCCTGGCAGAGAGGACCACTCTCAAGGCAGCTCTGGCTTTCTGCTGCCTCTTCCTCCCTGCCCGCCCGCTCCTCGGCCTCTCTCTTGTTTTTTTCCCCCCTCCTCACTCTGGCCCCCACTCGCTCCAGCCTAAAGGTTACTTATTTATTTATTTATTATAATGTGAGTACACTGTAGCTGTCTTCAGACACACCAGAAGAGAGCATCAGATCCCATGACAGATGGTTGTGAGCCACCATGTGGTTGCTGGGATTTGAACTCGGGACCTCTGGAAGAGCAGTCAGTGCTCTTAACTACTGAACCATCTCTCCAGCCCCAACCATCTTCCTCTTGTCTGCCATCTTGAACATCTCTTTTCAGGCTCTCAACCACTCTCCAGTGCCTCTCTGCTTGCCTGGTTATACAGATATTGAGCTGGCAATATGGCCCAGTGGGTAAGGGGGCTCGCCGTAAAAGCTGGCAGCCTGAGTTTGTCTAGGCCTGAAGATAGGGCTTTGAATGAGGTAGATTGAAATAGTACTCCTGGGCTGGAGCGATGGCTCAGCGGTTAAGAGCACTGACTGCTCTTCCAGGGGTCCTGAGTTCAATTCCCAGCAACCACACGGTGGCTCACAACCATCTGTCATGGGATCTGATGCCCTCTTCTGGTGTGTCTGAAGACAGCTGCAGTGTGCTCATATACATAAAATAAATCTTATATTAGTCCAGCGTGGAATATTCAGCAGAGGAAGGGAGCAGATTGAAAGGCTGGAGATAGTCAAGAGGAGACCTTGGCGGAAAGACCTTCAGGGGTGTTAGCATTGTAGGCCAGGTTCCAGCAGGCGTCCAGGCGCAGAGGTCGGGACTCTCCATTTTTACAGAATGGGGCCGACTTGCTGGAGGATTGAGTGGATATAGTGTAAGTCCTTCCGGAACAGGGTTCCTTCTGACCGTTCCCAGACAGCTGCCCAGATAAGGGCTGGGGAGACCAGTTAGCAGGCTACCGATGTCGTCTGTAGGAGAAACCATCCAGACAGCGGTGAGCGTTGAAGCTGCAGGTACAGGCTCAGCTGTTAGGAGCAGTGACTGCTCATCCCAAAGACACAGGTTCGATTTCCAGCAATCACGTAGCTGCCTACGACCACCTGGAACTCCGTTTGCAAAGGAACAGACAGACAGACCTGGAATTCTGTTTGTAAAGGAGCAGACAGACAGACAGACCTGGAATTCTGTTTGTAAAGGAGCAGACAGACAGACACACATACACACAAAGCTGATGTAACAGGTAAAAATGCTTACAGAAACAGGCTGATGCCCTGTTAACTCACAGTAGGGACAGATAATTTCTTCCTAAAGGTGATTCTCTGATGTATACACACACTTACACAGAGTAATTAAAAAAGAAAAAGAAAAAGAAAGAAAAAACTGGAGCAGAAAGATGGCTCAGTGGTTAAAAGCACCCACTAGCTGTTCTTGTAGAGGACACAGGTTCAGTTCCCAGCATCCACATGGTGGCTCACAGCCTTCTGTAACTCCAGTTCCGGCAGCTCTAAAGATGTCCTCTGGTCTCCCCAGGATGTGCACTCACTTGATATACATACATGCAGGCAGATAGGCATACATAAAATAAAACTTAAAGCATTTTTTGGGGGGTTTCTGTTTTGAGACAGGATCTTTCTGTGTAGCCCTGGCTGTGCTGGAACTCTCTCTGTAGACCAGGCTGGCCTCGAACTGAGAGATCCACCTGCCTCTGAAGTTCTGGGATCAGATGTGTGCGCTACCACTGCCCAGCGAACTTTATTAATCTAAAACAAACAAAATTTGGGCAGTGATGGTGCACACCTTGAATCCCAGCACATGGGTGGGGGTTGGGGAGAGGCAGGAGGATCTCTTGAGTTCAAGGTCAGCCTGGTCTGCAACATGAGGGAGTTTTAGGAGGTACAGCTTTGTAATCACAGCTACTCTAGGGCCAGAGATAGGAGGATCACAAGTTCAAAGCAAGTCCGTGAGACCCTGACTGAGGAGGTGAAGGGGAAGGAGGGATTGGTGGCTACATGCCTACTGAGCGCTGGTTGACTCAGGCTGTGTGGGATTTCTGCAGCAAAGCAGACACGAGGAGAAAGCCTGAGATGTAGGCAGATGTGATGTGGCTTAGCCTCCGAATCCGGAAGGTTGAAGTATGTCAGCATGCTATTCTTAACAATTCTCTGAGGGCCTGACGTATTTAAGGATGAAAACTGGGGAAGCCAGGCACAGTGGCTCATGCCTGTGATACCAGCACTAGAGAGGCTGAGGCAGGAGGATTGCTTTGAGTTTGAGGCCTGTCTGAGCTATAGAGTGAGATCCTGTCTGGCACTGCCACCCTAAAACGGGAAATCTCTTATAACCCCAGCCTGTCAGAAGGCTGGGGCGGGGCTCGTGGAGAATTGCCTGGAAGCCTTGTGGAGGGAGGCTGTGCTTTTCCCTAGGCGGGGAAGAGGGAGCAGATGGCAAGGGCTGAGTGAGCCCAGGACTCTGTTAAAAGGTGTAGGGGTCGCTTGCATGCCTCGGGATCACGGAGGGAAACTTGACCCTGCAGGAAATGGGAGAGTCAGGGGTGAGTGTGTGGGCAGATCTGGGAGCTGGCTGCAGACTGGAGCAGGGCCAATCATGGGAAGCCCCAGCTGCCCTGGGTGTGTGGTGGACGGACGTGGAGGTGGGAGCCTATGGGCTTCTTGCTGGCTTCTGGAATTTTTTTTTTTTTTAATGGAAAAAGCAGGAAGTAAAGTAGAACTGCTTTGGGGCCAGGCAGTTGTTGGCGAGGCCTTTGGCAGTTAGATGCTAAGAAGCTGACAGCCCTCCAGGAAGGGGGAAGAACAGATACATAGAGACAACCATGGTAAATACAAGCACAAGTCACGAGTGTGTGTGCGCGTGTGTCAGTGACAGCCACAACATGCTTTAGACGCCTGCCTCTGTAGCTCCATGCTGGGTCTAACAATCCAGGTAGGGTCTACTGTTCACGGCTCAGGCAGGCCATGGACCTGATTGCAGAGGGCCCAGGCAGCTAGGCTAGAATGCTTATCACAATTCAGGATGTTCCAGTGCCAACTGAAGATCAGTAACAAAGCCCTTTTGGGGAGCTCTTCCTGCCAGAAAATCCCTGGTAGCCGCGGTCTTGCATTCTTTGGAAGAAGGTTGTGGGTACTCAGGGAAGGCTGTCCAAGTGAATTGGCTAAGGGAATCACAAGGAACTTGCTGGGAAAGTACAATGGATGGCCATAGTAGTGGTCTCAGTATTCTGTCTGTCGCCATGTCTCCACCCTTCACCCACAGGTGTGCCATCATGCTGACTGCCAGCAGCTGCACCACCGGGGGCCTCTCAACCTGTGTGAGGCCTGTGATAGCAAGTTCCATAGCACCATGCATTATGACGGGCATGTTCGATTTGACCTGCCCCCACAAGGCAAGTCTGAGGACTCAGCCGGGCCCTGGAACTCTCGAGGCAGCTCAGAACTCCTTATTTTGGTGGTATTTGGTGGTTTGGGTGGTTATTGGAACCTTGGTGGGGTCACATGAAGAGCAGGAGACTGAAATACAAATCTACAGGTCCACCTCGCCTCCTATAGCTGTCCCTGCCCCTAGCCAGGTCTTCCCAATTTTGCTTATCCTCGGGGCCACCAGCAACTTCTGAGCAAGCTCTGTTGGCCGAGGAGAACAGATGTGGTAGCCACCATGTTTGGAAGGAACTTGGAGGAGGGATTTAGAAACCCTTCCTGCTCAATAGGGGCTAGCTCTAGCTCTGAAAGACACCAGTACCCAACTGTTACCTTTCCTCACTGCTCTGAGAGACAAAAGGACTCTCCACTCCCCCAGGATTCCTGGGACTATAGGTGTGGTCAAGGCAGAGGGGGAGGGGAGGCCGTAAAGGAGGAGCAGTGGACTTGGTCCCTGTCTGGGATAGCCCCTAAGGCATGGCTCTCTACCCTCATGCTATAGACGGCAGCTGAGGTTACAGGTGGGTTTGGGGTAAGGTATCCTCACAGAGCCTATGGTCCTTTTGGGTCTGGGGGACATAGATAATAGTGATAGATCTCATTCTTGGCAGAACAGAAGAGCTTGGACCACTGGGGAGAGAGGAGCTGGGGAGACCCAGGCACTGTGCCTCTGCAGGAGGCCATATTTAAGGGCTAAGGATGAGTCATACAGGGAGCAGGGACATAACCCCGGCTTTCTCCAAAGGCTCTGTCCTGGCCCGGAATGTTTCCACCCGGTCCTGTCCTCCCCGCACCAGCCCTGCTGCAGACCTAGAGGAAGAAGAGGAAAGCTCTACTGATGGAAAAGGGTAGGTGTGTTCCGTGGGCAGAGCCGCCTTCCTAGGAGTGAGACCGGGGACCTCTTCCAGCTTAGGCCAATAAGCTTGGCCGGCTCCTATCTGAACTAGTTAACCATTGTGTGCAACTCTGGTCTTGGCCACCAGAGGGCAGACAGCTCCACACAGGCAGCCAGCAGGGTAGACTGCATCCAAGTTATTCAAATTGATGAGGGCTGAGGAGTCTAGCAAGACTTCCACTTACATCCCACACTGGTGAGGACCCACCAGCACCTCAGCATCTGCTTCCCTGCAGGGACCGGAAGAGTGCTGGCCTAAAAATCTCTAAGAAGAAAGCAAGGAGGAGGCACACGGACGTAAGGAACAAGGAGGGCTGACGGCTTTGGCTCCCAAAAAGCCCTCGTCTCTCCTAGGCCTTTTCCTCTCCTGAGACTAGTCTCCCTGATCTGAGCTCTAGGGATGGGGTCTGGAGGGAGCATGCCCCTCCCTTACCTCTCTACCCTTCAGCTCAGAGCTGCCAACCTGGCCCAAGTCTGGAGGTGGGCAGGAACTTCTCAGGCAGGTAGAAGAGCCCTCTAGGAGTGTGGCTGGGGAGATCTCTGGCCTTCCCTCCCCAGTTGGGATTTTCATCTGGATGGTGACAGTGGAGAAGCTAACGGTCCGGTGTCCTCTCAGGACCCGAGCAAGGAGTGCTTCACCTTGAAATTTGACCTGAACGTGGACATCGAAACAGAAATTGTGCCAGCCATGAAGAAGAAGTCACTGGGGTAGGTAGAGCTTAAGGAGGAAGTGGGAAGGACAGGTACAGCTCTTTTGTCAGGGTTCCTAGTCTCTGCAGGGGTCTGTCTGTCCGTCCATGTGCATGTATGTCCACTCCCATGCATCTGTGCACCACTCCTGTGGGCAGGCCTGCGTGGATGTGAAACCTTTATAAGGTTCACCTGTGTTCTCTTTTTATTTTTGATTGTTTGAGACAGGGTTTCTCTGTGTAGCCCTGGCTGTCCTGGAACTCACTCTGTAGACCAGGCTGGCCTAGAACTCAGAAATCCGCCTGTCTCTGCCTCCCAAGTGCTGGGATTAAAGGTGTGCACCACCACTGCCCAGTTCACCTGTGTTCTCTAACCCTGACTGTGCAGCTATGCCTGGGGAACAGGTGGACTTAGAAAGCTCTCGGGACTGGTGTCTGTGTGCCTGCCTGTTTGTGATGCTGTGCATGCTGCTTCTCTTTATAATCGGGGTGGTGACGTCTGGAGCTGCGTCTGCATGGGCTGGGGAGCCACATGATTGTCCTAACACACACTCCTTCCTGGGGTGCAGGGAGGTGTTGCTGCCCATGTTTGAGAGGAAGGGCATCGCCCTGGGCAAAGTGGCTATCTACCTGGATCAGTCCAACACACCCCTGTCCCTCACCTTCGAGGCCTACAGGTTTGGGGGACACTACCTGCGGGTCAAAGGTGAGCAGAGCCACAGGCCCCATGGGCAACTGTCTGGGTGAGATGGTTGGGGCCTCCTGGGTATGGAGCCCTTCCTGGGCTCAGGTTCCCATTGGCCATGCTCCTGAGCAGGCTCATTAGCATACAGGTGTCTCTGCTGGGCTCTGCTGGTTGGTGCTGGCAGGGTGGGGCTCCCAGGGAGGGCAACTAGGCCTAGACTTGAGTCCTCAGGGGAGAGGGGAGGGGGACAAGGGCCCTATGTCTTCCATACTTGGGCACTGAGGACTTCTTGTCCCCCCAACATGCCACCCTAGCCAAGCCGGGAGACGAGGGCAAGGTGGAGCAGGGAGTGAAGGATTCCAAGTCCCTCAGTCTCCCAGCTCTGAGGTCCAGTGGGGTTGGACCCCCTGTGTCGGAGCGTGTGGACCCTCAGAGCCGCCGAGAGAGCAGTCTGGACATCTTGGTGAGCAGGGGTGCCTTTTGGGGTGTGGGTAGGGCAGGGCATCGCCTCAAGGAAGATTCATCCTGGATTCCCTTGCTTCTGCAAGGTTGTGGTTGTCTGTGAGGACCTCAGTCTCTCTGTATGTAACTCTTAAGGTGATGGGATTTATCTAGTGCCCAGAGACTGGGCACATAGAGTATGTTTATCTGTGGGACCTGAGCACTTTTGTGTTGGAAATGTAGGAAGGAGTGTCTCGTGGATCTTGTCTCTTCTCCCTTTTCTTTTTTTTTTTCTTTCTTTCTTTCTTTCTTTTTTTTTTTGTTTGTTTTTTGAGACAAGGTCTCACTGTGTAACCTTGGCTGTCCTGGAGCTCTTTACATAGAGGAGGCTGGCCTCAGAGCCCTGGCTCTGCCTCCCAGGGCTGAGATTAAAGGCATGCCCCACCACACCTGGGTTTGGGATTTTTTCTTTTGGTTGGTTGGTTTTTTGTTTTTAAGGGGATGGTTGAGGCAGGATTTTATATATATATAGGCTGTACTGGAACTTGGTCTGTAGACGAGGTTGGCTTTGAACTCAGGTGTGCGCCTGGCCACCTAGGTCTTTTTTCTTTTCCTCTTCTTTTATTTTTGGGCATTAAATTAAAAAAATGACTGAGCCCGGCAGTGGTGGCGCATGCCTTTAATCCCAGCACTTGGGAGGCAGAGGCAGGTGGATTTCTGAGTTCAAGGCCAGCCTGGTCTATAGAGTGAGTCCCAGGACAGCCAGGGCTACACAGAGAAACCCTGTCTCGAAAAAAACAAAACAAAACAAAACAAAAAGACTGTGTATGAGTGCTTTGCCTGCGTGTGTGTATATGTGCACCTATACATGCAGTACCTCGGGGCTATAACAACATCAGATCTATAGTAATTGGGTTATCACAGACAGATGTGAGTTCCCACGTAGGTGATGGGAACCAAACTCTGGTCCTCTGCAAGAGCAGCCAGTGCTTTTTGCTCTTAACCGCTGAGCCATCTCTCCAGGTGCCACAGTGTTTTTTGTGTGTGTGTGTGTGTGTGTGTGTGTGTGTGTGAGAGAGAGAGAGAGAGAGAGAGAGAGAGAGAGAGAGAGAGAGAAGAACAGAGAAACAGAGGAACAGAGGGAGAGGGAGGGGGAGAGGGAAAGAGAGTGAGTTTCTTTCAATTCCTGCTTGTAGCCAGGCAGTCTGGGGTGGTCATCCCTGTGAACCTGTGTGAACATCTGGGTCTCAGGGGAAGTGGTACCCTAGGTCAAAGATGCAGAGACCCTTTTGCCTGTTTGGGTGATCTGAGGTTCTCGAAACCCTGGTGTGGAGCTGTGGGGATGGTGGGAGCTGCACTTGACCATTCCTCCTTGGTCAGGCCCCCGGCCGCCGCCGCAAGAACATGTCTGAGTTCCTGGGGGAGGCAAGCATCCCTGGGCAGGAGCCCCCCACACCTTCCAGCTGTTCTCTGCCTGTTGGCAGCAGTGGGGGTCCCAGCAGTGGCAGCAACGAGAGCTGGAAGAACCGGGCGGCCAGTCGCTTCAGTGGTTTCTTCAGCTCCAGCCCTAGCACCAGTGCCTTTGGTCGGGTATGTAGCCCCATGGGTTCGGGCGGGGCAGGGAAGCTAGCTAACCCAGACCCTGACTCTGGCCTTTCCCCTGGGTCTCCTTCCAGGAGGTAGACAAGATGGAACAGCTGGAGAGCAAGCTACATGCCTACAGCCTTTTTGGGCTACCCCGGCTGCCCAGGAGGCTGCGCTTTGATCATGACTCCTGGGAGGAGGGAGAGGAAGATGAGGAGGAGGATGAAGACAGTTCAGGCCTGAGGCTGGAGGACAGCTGGAGGGAGCTCACTGACGGGCATGAGGTGGGTGTAGCTAGAACACCAGACCGCTTGGCTGGTCTGGCGGTGGAGGAGATCGCAGGTGGTGGTATCGCGGATATCTTGACAGTCACAATGCAGATCGGGAGGGTGGCCTTCCTCTCTAAATCTCTGTATTCCTATCTAGAAGATGAGGGAGTTGCAATGCAGGGTTGCTCACCCTCTCTGACTGTCTCCACACACCCTGGTGTACTGGCTAACCTGTACTGCACTCCTTCTAGAAGCTGACCCGGCGGCAGTGCCACCAACAGGAGGCAGTGTGGGAACTCCTGCACACAGAAGTCTCCTATATTCGGAAACTACGGGTGATCACCAACGTGAGTGTGGGACCCCGGGGCCATGTTGCTTCTCATGTGCATAGCCCAGCTGCGTGAGCCCTCAGCTAAGCTGGGCCTTCGCCTGGCTATTGGATAGCAGGAAAGTTAGACAGGGCCGAGGAGGGGATTCCTTCAAGTGCCTGGGAGGGGGGCTTTAGTTTGTTGGCTGGTGAAGCCGGTTTAACCCAGGTGATAGGGCTGCTTCTGAACACCTGCTGTATGTCATGTTCCCAGGAGTGGCCACCCTGGGCGGGACAGAATGGGTAGCACTTAAGAGATTTCTGCTGGGGAGGCTAGTAGCACCTGACCTTGGCTTCCTGGAAAGAGCTTCCTGAACCTAGGCTGATCCAGAGCAGAGGTGACCCAGAGCATTCTAGGTGTGCTGGGAAGACCTCTCCTGCTCTCCTCCTGATGGGACAAGTCAGGGTGACATCCTTCCTCAGTTGGGCCATGGGTGGGTTGGAGTTTCTGGGTGTAGAGGTTCAAACACCTATCTCTGGGTGCTTATGGGCCTTCCGGGGAAGGGGTAGCTAAGAGTCTGGGTAGGACTTCAGGCCAGGAACACCACCCCTACACCACCCTGCTGCAGTGTCCCTTCCCCCCCCCACAGCTGTTCCTGTGTTGTCTTCTTAACCTGCAAGAGTCGGGGCTCCTGTGTGAGGTGCGACCTGGCCTGGGGCGGCGGCGGGGGAGGTACTAGGAAAGAGGCGGGGCCTAGCTGGGGGAGGGAGAGGGGTGGGTACTAAGTACCTGGCCTGGGGCGGGGGGTGGGGGGGGAGGTAGAGGTTTGGGCGGGTCTCACCGGGAGGAGTGGGTGGGCCGGGGTGGAGCCAACCCAGACTTGTGTTAGCCCAGGTGGAGGCTGAACGCTTGTTCAGCAACATCCCTGAGATCGCACGGCTACACCGCGGGCTGTGGGGCAGCGTGATGGTGCCGGTGCTGGAGAAAGCGCGGCGGACGCGGGCGCTGCTGCAGCCCAGCGACTTTCTCAAAGGCTTCAAGATGGTATGGGCAAGGACGTGGGAAAATCTCCCAGGGCTGGATCCTGCCTGCCCTCCCACTGACCATAACCCCAGGTTACCTCTGTGACCAAGAGGAAGTAGTAGATGTTGGTGACCTTGGTTTGAGTCCTTGCCACCTGGCCACGGGAGTTGTGGGATGTGTGTGGCTCTCTCTGAGGTTTAGAATCCTCCTCTGGAAAGGTTTCCTCGCTGGGGTGGTATGTGAAGTCCCTGGGACCCCTGGAATCCGGAGGTAACCGGTGCGGTTGTTTGCCTCCGGCCAGTTCGGCTCACTCTTCAAGCCATACATCCGATACTGTATGGAGGAGGAGGGCTGCATGGAGTACATGCGCGGCCTGCTGCGTGACAACGATCTCTTCCGCGCGTATGTCACGGTGAGGGCCTGGAGTTCACGGTTCAGGACCTTGGCACTGCTAGATGGGCGGGTCCTGGGAGGCGGGGGGGGGCGAGGCCACAACTGAGCCCCACCCCCTTTCCGTAGTGGGCGGAGAAACACCAGCAGTGCCAGCGGCTGAAGCTGAGCGACATGCTGGCCAAGCCCCACCAGCGGCTCACCAAATACCCGCTGCTGCTCAAGTCGGTGCTCAGGAAGACGGATGAGCCCCGCGCCAAGGAAGCCATCATCACCATGGTAACCTGAATGTGAGCAGAATGTCCTAGGCTCCATCTCTCCCAGATCCTAAACCCCATCACCTATCCTCAGATCGGCTCCGTAGAAAGCTTCATACACCACGTGAACACGTGCATGCGGCAGCGGCAGGAGCGGCAGCGCCTGGCGGGGGTGGTGAGCCGAATTGATGCCTACGAGGTTGTGGAGGGCAGCAATGACGAGGTGGATAAGGTGAGTGGCTGGTGTCCTGGAAGCACCAGGTTGTTGGGGGGGGGGTGCTTGGTAGCCCTCGGTTTTGGTCCTGACCTCCCGACATCTGCTCTCTCATCTAAAGCTCCTGAAGGAATTTCTACATCTGGACCTGACAGCACCCATGCCTGGCACCTCCCCTGAAGAGACCCGACAGATGCTGTTGGAAGGGAGCCTGAGGATGAGGGAAGGGAAGGATAGCAAGGTGACACCAGGACACCCACCCCTACAGCCTTACCCTTTGTAGGTTTTCTGTCCTTCCTGAGGTTCTCCCAGGCCGTGGTCAGCGGTTCACAACTGCCTGGTTAGTTATGTGGTAACTGCCTAGTTTGCTTTCCATTGATATGATAAAAAACATCGTGATCCAACGCCATTCGGGTAGGAAAGAATTTCTTTGGCCTATATTTCCATGCCACGGGCCATCCCTGAGGAGATCCTGGGCCGGATCCCAGAGCCAGGAACTGAAGCAGAAGCCAGGGTAGAATGCTCTCACTGGTTTGCTTAGCCTGCTTTCTTACACAACTCAGGGCCAGCTACCCAGACATGGCACTGCCTACGGTGGGCCGAGCCCTCCCCAGATCAACCATTAATTACGAAAATGTCCCAAAGATTGGTCTATAGACTAAGTGTTTGTCTCAATTGCAGGGTCCTTCTTCCTAGATGACTCTAGCTTGTGTGTCAAATTGACAAACTAGCCAGCATGGTGACCTAGGAACATATTCGTGACTGATGACATAGTCACGAATGCCCACTTAAAGTTTTCAAAGTACAGTAGTAGGGTCACAGCTCTTAAAGGTGACAGGGAGCAATATATTCTATTCTGCAAAGCCAAGAGCTCTCTGAACCTTGCTATTGAGAATCTTGCTATTACCCAGTAGGTAAAGGCTTGCAAACATCACCTCTATCTTTATTTCCTTTTTAAAAAAAGATTTATTTATTTTATGTATGTGAGTACACTGTCACTATCTTCAGACTCAACCAGAAGAGGGCATCAGATCCCATTACAGATGGTTGTGAGCCGCCATGTGGGTGCTGGGAATTGAACTCAGGACCTTTGGAAGAGCAGTCAGTGTTCTTAACCACTAAGCCATCTCTCCAGCCCTATTTCTTGTCTTTTTAAAATAGATTTACTTATTTATGTATGCTTTATGTATGAGTGCTCTCATTGCATGTACACCTGCATGCCAGAAGAGGGCATCAGATCCCATTACAGATGGTTGTGAGCCACCATGTGGTTGCTGGGAATTGAACTCAGGACTTCTGGAATGAGCCAGTGCTCAGCCGAGCCATGTCTCCAGCCACTCTCTTTCTCTGTTTATGGTGGATTGAGTCCAGGTCCTCAGGAGTGCTAAACAAACCCTCTACTGCAGTGGCACGCTCCTAGCATGTTTTTTCTCTTTTCCATTAAATAATGGAATATCTAATAGTCAATAATTTATTATATATGGTTATCTGTAGTCATTATAAATTAATAAATAATATTTAGTAAAAATATTTTTTGCGATAGGATCCTGACCCTCAGAATCACTCTGTAGTTGAGGCTAGCCTTGCATTCATTTTGTTTTGAGGCAAGGTTTCACTATGTAACCTTAGCTGGCCTGGAACTCCCTGTGTGTTCCAGGCTGGTCTCAAACTCATAGAGATCTACGTTCTGCCTTCCTCTGCTTCCCAAGTGCTGGGGTTAACCATGTGCACCACTACACTATACTTGGGCTCCTGTCTCTTCCTCCCAAGTGCTTAACTGCTGGTACAGGACACCATGCCTAATCACTTAATGTTTTGTTTTCTTCCTGAGACAGGGTCTCTATGTGTAGCCCTGGCTATCTGGGAATTCTCTGTAGACCAGGCTACCCTTGAACTCAGAGCTAGGCCTGCCTCTGCCTCCCAAGTGCAGGGATTAAAGGTGTGTGCCACCACTGCCCAGATCGATTATTGGGTTTTTTTTTTGTTTTGTTTTTTCGAGATACTTTTTTTTTTTTTAAATATATTATTATTTCGATAAATCATAAATACATATAACTTTTGCTCACTCATCTTTCTTTTCCAGGTAAGGTCTCACGTTGTCCTGGCTGACCTTAAACTCACAGGGATCTGCTTTCCTCTGCCACTACACTTAGCTCATAAATGTCTATCTCTGATATTTTTTTTTTTAAAAAAAAAATCATCTCTTAATTTTGAGGCTTAAAGCTGGAGAGATGGCTCAGTGGGTAAGAGCACTCACTGCTCTTCCAGAGGTCCTGAGTTCAATTCCCAGCACCCCCATTGTGGCAGTGAATTAAACCGATTTGGTTCCTGGTCAGGCTTCCAGCCACCTGCCAGAGCCCTCTGGATTTGAGAATGCACTCACGCACACATACACGCACGCTGGCTTACTTTTGATATGCCTCAATGGCTGGGCACTTCTAAAATTCCCCACAGCCAGCAAACACTCCCGTGTGGCATTCCTGACTTAACACCCCCTAAATCTGCATTTCATCTTTGTTGCCCAAGACACTTCTGGGCAACCCTTCCGGGGGCTGCTTTCCTTCTTGTACCTACATTTTGGCTGTTACTCCCTCCTGTTCCCAGTGTGGTCTGTCCTAATCGACCACTCCTCATGGTAGACCCTCTCTCTTCCCTGCCTTCTTCCCCCAGAACCTAGAAGTCCCATCTCTTTCATCCTGCCCAGTCATTGGCCATTGGCTCTTTATTGATCAATCCAAAACCAGTTGGGGACCGGGACCCTCAGCATTTGGACATGCAGATTCACGATTTTGGGGGCTGGATTAAGACAAAGCATTAGGACCAATTCCCAGCACCCTGTCATACCTCACAGCTGTCTAATGCTGTCTTCTGGTGTGCACATGTGCATACAGACAAAGTATCCATATACATAAATAAGTAAAATACACTTTATTAAGAAACAAGTTTCGAGCCGGGCAATGGTGGCGCACGCCTTTAATTCCAGCACTCGGGAGGCAGAGGCAGGCGGATTTCTGAGTTCGAGGCCAGCCTGGTCTACAGAGTGAGTACCAGGACACCCAGGGCTATACAGAGAAACCCTGTCTTGAAAAACCAAAAAATAAAAAGTTTCATGAAAATCCTTTCATGATAGGAGACGGAGCTGTTTGACAACAACTGAGCTCTGAGGGGCCATTGGGCTCTGTGGCACATGCCAATAAGTCTGCTGGTCTGAGTTTGGTCTCTGTGTGCCCCACAAATGCACACAAAAGAAAGAAACCAAAAAAGCAGCTGCCAGCTGACATACAGGGTCTGGAGAGATTGCTCAGTAGTTACAAGCGCTCCCTGGGTTCAGTTCCACTCTAGTTCATGGCGCCGGACATGCACATGAAACATACATGCAGGCAAACACCCATACACATAAAAATGAAGGCTAAAACATGCTTTTAAGCAAATCAGTAAAATGCAAGTAAATCTTTAAAAACAAAAACAACAAAGGCTTGCACCTAGCCCCAGGAGCATTCTGTTGGTGACTCTGACTCTAACTTACCCACCACAGATGGATGTGTACTGCTTCCTGTTCACTGATCTACTCTTGGTGACCAAGGCCGTGAAGAAAGCAGAGAGAACGAAGGTCATCAGGCCACCACTCCTGGTGGACAAGATTGTGTGCAGGGAGCTTCGGGACCCTGGTAAGGAATTCTGGCTCCCTGCTCCTGGTGACAGGGCCGCCCACCATGGGCAGAGGCCAATACTAACTTGGCCTTTCTGTGACCAGGCTCCTTCCTCCTCATCTACCTGAATGAATTCCACAGTGCTGTGGGGGCCTACACGTTCCAGGCTAGCAGCCAGGCCTTGTGTCGGAGCTGGGTGGACACTATTTACAACGCACAGGTGAGAGAGCAGGGTGTACGGTTCTAGGGCAGATGGGCTGTGTTGCTCACGGCTCATTCTGTGTCTGCTCACTCAACCTGCAGAACCAGCTGCAGCAGCTTCGGGCACAGCTGTGTGCACAGGAGCATCCAGGCAGCCAGCACCTACAGAGCCTGGAAGAGGAGGAAGATGAGCAGGAGGGGGAGGGGGAGGAGAGCAGTACCTCAGCTGCCAGCTCCCCCACCACCCTTCGAAAGAGCAGCAACAACAGCCTGGACTTGGAGCACTGGTAAACTTGGGCCTCGGGCCTATAACCCCAGGATTTGAGAGCCGAGGCAGGAAGATTACCTCAAGTTTATGCCAGCCTGGGCAACAAAGTAACAACTTGTCTCAAAAGAAAAAGAACAATAGGGGGAGGGACTGTGAGGGGGGATGGGGAGGAGGTAGGGGCCGTGATCTGCATGTAAAGTGAATAAATTAGTTAGATATATGGGGGAAGGGAAAGGGAAGAGGAAGAAAAAGACATAATTTACCCAGCAAGCCAAGGTAAGTGGCTGTAATCTCTTTCCAGAGTTTGAGAGGCAGAGGCAGAAAGATTGCCAGAAGTTTGAAACTTTCTTGGTCTCTGTAGTGAGCTCCAGGACTACATACCCAGACCGGGTCACACACACACAAAATAAAAACATTCAGCAGGGCCGGTCAGGACAAGTTCCCTACCTAGCCCAGGGCATCTGGCTCAGGACACAGAAAAGGATTGCTCTCTGAAGGGTGGAATGAATGGTATGAACCCAGTGGGGGTGTCAGGATAGCTCTGTCTCCTGCTAGAGCCCTGCATGTAGGACAGTTTTCAACAGACTTCCATGGGGCTGCTTGCAGACTGTGCAGAGGTGTCACAGGTCAGGAAAGGGTACTGATGTCTGGAGACTGGCAGCTCTGAGCTCTGAGCTGCTAGGGCTCCAGGCTGCTTTAAGCTTTTAGATATCTTCTGGCTTTCTGACTCTCCTTCTGTCCCCCACAGTGCCTCAGATGGCTCCACTGAGACCCTGGCCATGGTTGTGGTAGAACCTGGGGAGACATTGTCTTCCCCCGAGTTTGACAGTGGTCCCTTCAGCTCCCAGTCGGATGAGGCCTCTCTTAGTAACACGACTTCGTCCATCACTCCCACCAGCGAGCTGCTGCCCCTGGGCCCTGTGGATGGCCGTTCCTGCTCCATGGACTCCGCCTATGGCACCCTGTCCCCCACCTCCCTTCAAGACTTTGTGGCTCCACACCCTGTGGTAGAGCCAGTGCCTGTGCCTCAAACCCCCTCACCCCAACCCTCACCCCGCCTCCGCCGCCGTACCCCTGTCCAGCTGCTCCCTCGCCCTCCCCACCTGCTCAAGTCCAAATCTGAGGCTAGCCTCCTACAGTTATTGTCAGGAACCGCCACTCATATTGTGCCCCCGGCTCCTAGTCGCAGCCTGTCAGAACTGTGCCTGATCACTATGGCCCCTGGGGTTAGGACTCAGAGCTCCCTTCAGGATGGTGGGCCTGGCTGCAATGGCCCAGGGGTGTGTGGCCCTTGCCATGGCCCTCAGTTGTCAGAATCCGAGAACAGACCCAGCCATGTGGCTGGGGAACCTGCAAATTCTGCCAGAAGGAGGTGCAGAGAGATGCCCTCTGGGACTTTGCCCAGGGTGCAGCCTGAGCCTCCCCCAGGGATCTCTGCTCAACACAGGAAGCTGACCCTGGCTCAGCTTTACCGGATCAGGACCACCCTGCTGCTTAACTCCACGCTCACTGCCTCGTGAGTGGCCCGGCTATGGGAGGGACAGATGACTCTGTGATGGTATGGGTAGTGGGTAGTGGTGTCTGCAAGTATCAGCCTTTAGAGGTTGAATGTGAAAGAAAGCTGAGGCCCGGGTATCTCTGGCAGGCCAAAGTGAAGGGGAGAGAGGACCATGGTGGGGAGGGGAAGGTTTAGCTAGAACCATTTTTTGATTGCCACCAGCCAAAGATGGACTTTCTCCCCACCCTTTGCAGGGAGGTGTGAGCAGGAGACCTCTAAGGGTGCCGCTGATTAAGGGACAGCAGAGAGCCCTGCCTTCTGGGGATTCAGCACCTGCTTCACTGCTGCCTCGCATGGTGTGTGGGAAGACCAAGGAGACCCCCAAGAGTACCACTGCCTGAGGACAGCAGAGAACCTGCCTCCGGGAGGTCACAGCACCTGCTGCTTTGCTGCTCCTCTTGGTGCATTGTGTGTGCCAGAGCGCCAGGCAGGATGGTTACGGATCACCTCAAGACCAATTTGCACTTTGCCAGACTGGATCGAGTGGAGAAAGGCCCTGCAGAGTTCCAGGCCTTGACTGCGATGCTCTGCCCCTTTGCCCAGGCAGTCCCTGGTCCTCTGCTCTTGATATTACCAGTCCTGATCCTCTGGGGCTGGGCTCAAAGGCTCTCACTGCCACCTTCGTTTGGACTCATAAAATGAGTCCCTGTCCCTCTTGGTCATGCTGGCCTCTGAGGCTGGGACCGGACTCTGTCAAGCTGCATATTTATTGAGTTTGGTTCTTCTATAAAGACTTGTGTATACTCCTGGGAGAAGAGTACTGTGCTTCTGGAACCCCCTCCCCCGTTCCTTGCTCCTGTGGGCTGGGCTGGGGGAGCAGTGTGTCCTGCCAGATGTAATGGGGACCCTGTGGAAGATAAAGGCCAACGTCCCAAGATCACGCTTGTTTCCTGCCACCGACAGGAGGCAGCTATTAATTGGAACCTCCAGGAAATGCTTCCTGGCCTTGTCCTTACTGAATCTAATAGACTCTAGAGGGTATTCCCTAGAACTTAAGGCTCTGCCTATCCCAGTGCCCGTACCCAGCTTGTCTGGAAGATGTTGCTCCACCTTATCGCAAATACTTGAGGCCCAGAGAAAAGTCGCTTGCTCTGGATTCTAAGCAGTGGTTCTCAGGGCTGGAGCTGGACTCAGGGTGCAGCTTTGTGGGCTTAGTCAAAGCCGGTGTCAGCTTCCATCTGGTAGAGGGGCATATCCCCTCAGCTTCGGAAGAGTGGCCGACCCCACCCTGGCCATCCCCTGGGGGGAGTTGTTCTGGATGGCGCGGGCGGGCGGGCGGGCAGGCTGGCTCTAGTCTAGGAACACAGGGGCTGGGCTAGTGGGGAAGCCCCGGCTACACGACCAGAGCGGCACTCGCAGGGCCCAGGCGGTACAGACCGCAATGGAGCCACGGCCACGGGGCTGCGTGGTGGAGGTGAGTGGGGTCGCGCGAGTCCAGAACCTGACCTGCAGCCCTGGAGCTGAGCTCACGGGAAGGGTCTGGGGAGCCTCTCAACTCCGACCTCCCTGCGGGCTGGCTTGCCTTCATCAGCGACCTAGTTAGAGGCTCGGGCGCGCCCTTCCGCTGAGAGGAAGCACAGGCTGCCGGGGAAAGGGGTCTGGGGGCCTCCACTTCTCAGAAGTCATGGCTGGGGGCAGGGTGGCCAAGTCTCGGTGGGTGAAGGGGAAATGGGCAAAAGGCTGGCAAGGGGCCTCCTCTGCTGTTCAAAATCTGGTTTTATAGACAGGGAGAGGGAAGCTGGTCCCACTCCCCTAACTCTGATCTGCCCAGAAACCTGAGAAGTGAGTTTACTCGGGCAAATGCTAGAGCTTCAGGAATGGAGGAGGTGCCTAGAAGGGAGAGGTCACCTCCTGGGGCAGCCACTCCAGGGTCAGCTGCACGTGTTCTCCAGCCTTTGTTCCTACCGCTGCTCCTGCTGCTGCTGCTGCTGCTTGGTGGCCAGGGCCAGGGCCAGGGCGGCCCGTCTGGCAGGTGTGACTGTGCCAGTGAGTCACAGAAGAGGTATGGCCCGTTTTGTTGCAGGGGCTGCCCAAAGGGTAAGTGGCTGGAAGGGTAAAGGGGGTGAGTCAAGGAAAAGGAGGGTAGGCTGAGTGAGGGTCTGGGAGGGTGAGACAGGCTGGGGATGGGGTCCAGGGAGGTGGCAAGGGGCAGGTGAGAGAGAGGAGCCAGAGATAGGAAGGGAAGGGTGAGAAAACAAAGGCAAGAAGATTCCAGGAGCCATTGACTCTACCCCTTGCCTGCGTTCCACAGGACACTACATGAAGGCTCCCTGCACAGAACCCTGTGGCGACTCCACCTGCCTTCTCTGTCCGCCGGGCACCTTCCTGGCCAGAGACAGCCACTTTAAGACTGACTGTACCCGCTGTCAAGTCTGTGATGAAGAAGGTAAGGGGTGGCTGCTCAGGGGGCAGGCTCTTGAGGACAGGCTAAGGTCATGGCTTCTCTTGGATGAGAGGCCTCTGTGTGCTTTTCTCCTTTCCTCTGTGGCCTTCCTGTCTGGTCAACCATGACCAGCCTACTTCTACCTGTGGAGCTAGCCAGTGCCACTCTCTCAGGGAGGTTGTCCCCTGCTTCTTTGTGGCAGTTGGTAGCTCTGACACGTCCATGTCCCCACATTCCTGTACCCCTCACAGCCTTTCAAGTGACCATAGAGAATTGCTCAGCAGAGTCAGACACCCACTGTGGCTGCCAGTCAGGCTGGTGTGTTGACTGCTCCACCGAGCCATGTGGAAAAAACTCACCTTTCTCTTGTGTTCGATGCCCAGACTCTGAGGCTACAACACCCTGTGAGTACTCTATGCTGGGCTGTCTGGTTCTGAGTCCTTTTCTTTCAGCTCCTTTCTCCCCTGTCCTGACACAAACTGTCTTTTGGTCTGCAGGGCCCTGCCCGCCTGGCTTCTATATACATGACAATGGCTGCACGTCCTGCCCCACGTAACTTACTGGCTGTGCTGGGCCAGAGGGAGGAGAGGCTGGGAGCAGGGTGGAGACTTGGGGAATAGGTGCTGCAGGTTTAAGGGTGGAGAAAGATGTGAGTGGGGCAGCTTGGCTCTGCCATGGAAGGGGCGTTTCCGGGAAGCAGAATGGTAAAGAGTTATGGGCATAACCACTCCCATATTTAGCGTAGACTTATCGTTTATTTGCTTACACTGATAGAGCTTTGAAGCTTCAGCTAAGACTGGATTTGCTGCTAGCCCTTGGCAAGCTGAGAGATTTCAGGTTTCCCCTCTGAACATGGGGGGTGCACAGATGTTCTTCCTAGGGCTGCAATAAGGGGAAAGGATTCCCAAGCCCTTGAGTATCTGCTGCTTCCCAGACACTGACCCTAGGTGCGAGGATGTTACCTGGGACCTACAGACGGAATGGTGATGGTTGTTAGTGACCCAAGTGACTTACTTCTCAGCAGTACTTAGGGAATGAGGTTAGAAAATGGGGAAGGTATCGGGCAGTCCTGGGGAGCCCTCAGCCCCCCCCTTACTCCTTTGCAGGAGCTTTAGCAGCATTTGCCCTAAGGCTTGCACGGCTGTCTGTGGCTGGAAGCAGAGTAGGTGGTAACACTGAGGGTTCTGGTGGGAAGGCCGGGGTGAGCCAGTGTGGGGCAGAGTGGCCGCCAGCTGGCTCTCACCAGGTACTGTTTTGTCAGTGTTTTGGGTCCAGGTGTTTCTAGGGGCCTTATTCCTTCTTGGGGTCATCCTGATCTGTGCATGTTGTCGATGGCAGCCTTGTAAGCCCGTGGTCACTGGTAAGTCCATACATGTACATACATGGACTACATCCATGCATTACAAAGAGGTCTGGGGTAAGGATGGGTGCTCTAGAGCCCCCGGAACTTGATGCAGAAGGGGAAACTGAGGGAAGGAGTGTGAGGAGCAAAAGAAGTCAAGAGGTGGGCTGGAGAGATGGCTCAGTGGTTAAGAGCACTGACTGCTCTTCCCGAGGTCCTGAGTTCAATTCCCAGCAACCACATGATGGCTCATAACCATCTGTAATGGGATCTGATGCCCTCTTCTGCTGTTCTGAAAACAGCTACAATATACAGTGCACTCATCATATATGTAAAATAAATAGAATCTTTAAAAAAAAAAAAGAAGAAGAAGTTAAGAGGTGCTGAACTAGCACTTGCCTGGGTGCTGACTGGACCCTCTCTGTCTCCATTAGCAGACACGGCTGGGACGGAGACCCTGGCCTCACCACAGGTAATAATTATCTCAGTTCTGGGGAGAATTCTGGTTTCCTGAGTGAGGAGCGTTACAATCCCCTGTGCTCAGCATGACTGCTAGCACAGGTTAGACCTAACAGACAAATGTGCTAAGGGCTATTAATGGAAAGGACCATCCCCAGCATCTGCTCTCAAGTGACCATCTCTGGGAGCCAGACAAATACTTCAGGCCTAACATTCAGAGGGATGAAAACCTGCAGAGGGGTTGGGGGATAGACTTCCAGGCAAACACAGTAGCCCTTCTGCTGGGCCACAGAGGGTGTGTGTGTGTGCGCGTGCGTGTGCGTGTGCCAGGCAAACACAGTAGCCCTTCTGCTGGGCCACAGAGGGTGTGTGCGTGTACGTGTGCCAGGCAAACACAGTAGCCCTTCTGCTGGGCCACAGAGGGTGTGTGTGTGCGTGTGCGTGTGTGCGTGCGTAGTTTATGGGAGGTGATTCTGCTGCCTGAGCCAGGGAATGCCCACCCCTAGCCAGAGACCAGCAAAGGGGCCTTTCTAGATACACAAGGCTGACTTGGTGCCTCCCACCTTCCAGACTACCCATCTCTCAGCCTCAGACAGCGCCCACACCCTCCTGGCACCCCCACGAAGTACTGGAAAAGTCTGCACTACCGTCCAGTTGATAGGCAACAACTGGACCCCTGGTTTAGCCCAGACTCAGGAGGTGGTCTGCCGGCAGGCCTCACATCCCTGGGATCAGCTGCCAAACAGAACCCTCGGTAAGGGAGCATAATGGTTTAGGCTTGACCCTGTCTTCCCAAGTCCAAGGTGGAGGGGGACACTGTTGTTTCACGGAAGAATTCCTGTCCTTATGGGCGGGAGCTGTCCTGCCCAAAGAGGTCCATTAGGCCCTCTGTTGGAAAGGACCGACCCTCACGTCTCTGACTCCACCTCAGGCCCTCCACTGGCATCTCCGCTCTCGCCAGCACCGCCTGCGGGCTCTCCGGCTGCTATGCTCCAGCCTGGCCCACAGCTCTACGACGTGATGGATGCGGTGCCAGCACGAAGATGGAAGGAGTTTGTGCGCACGCTGGGGCTGCGGGAGGCGGAAATTGAGGCTGTGGAGGTGGAGATCTGCCGCTTCCGAGACCAGCAGTATGAGATGCTCAAGCGCTGGCGCCAGCAGCAGCCTGCGGGCCTGGGTGCCATCTATGCGGCCCTGGAGCACATGGGGCTGGAAGGCTGTGCTGAGGATCTGCGCAGCCGCTTGCAGCGCGGCCCGTGATGTGAGGTCCATCAGCCACTTTGACACTCTACTTGAAGGAGCCTTAAGTATTGTTACTTATGCGTGTAGACATTTTATGTCACTTACTAATCCCCTGCCATAGTCCTGCGTAGCAGGGCCGGCTGTCCCACTCTCGCTTACCTGCAGCACCGAGCTCCAGCTAAGGGAAGCGTCATGGAGAAGAAATACCAAAAGGGACCAAGTGATTGTTTGCTCATCTGTTAATTAGCCCAAGTTTGGACTTGGTATTAAATTTCGTAAGAAAAGCAGCTGCTTGGTGTTTCAGTGGGGGTTAGGGGTGTTAAGTGGCGCTCTGGTTCTGTTTCCCTAGGCTTTGAATGGGCTGGGGGTCCTGACACCTCGGGAACTGAAGCACACAGTGGAAACCAGTGTCTTCTCGGGCTCTCACACCAGGCCTTCCCGTGTCTGCCACTACGCAGTGGCTTCAGAAGGAGAAAGTCACTAGGTCGGCGAGTGAGAGTGAATGAGAGCCACAGTTGGCGGATAGAGGTTTAATGGGGGAAGGAGGGGGTAGGGGACAGGGTGAGGAGCAGGTACAGTTGCAGGGTCCCTGGCCCTCCACTTAAACCTCTGGGGCAGTGAATGGGTCAGGGGAGCAAAGGTCCTGGCTGGGGACTTGGAAGGCTTAATTGGGGCGGGGGGGGGGGGGATAGGGGTGGGATGTAAAGGTGGGGCCCCTCGGGAGCAACAGCTCCGCCCCAACAGGCAAGTTTCATCCTTTCTGGTAAACAAATGACTGAGAGGAAACCCTCGCTGGGGATGAGAAACAGCAGTGACTTTGGCCGGCACAGATCTGGGTCGTGAAGGGAGGAAAACCCCTTCCCCGAGCTCGGGGTCTGCCTCCACCCAGGATGCGCCGGCAATGTGGGTTCCGGGCTGCGGGGGAGGGGGCTGCAGCAGGGCGTGCGCCCTGCAGGAAAAGTCACCACCCACGAAGCTGGAGAGAGCTCAGGCTGGGTCGGTGAACATGCAAATATATGTAAGTGAGCATGTAAATGAGCAGCATCTTTTTTTTTTTTCTTTCTTTTTTTTTTTTCTTTTTGCGTCAGCAGCTTGGGCACTTTTTCCAGGCGACAGCAGGGGTTCGCGAGAGCACTCTAGCAGCAGGGTTGAGGATGTGGGGCCAGGGAGGGAAATAGGGAGGGTTCCGGCACCGAAGGGAAGGGCGGCAAGGCTCCCAGCCCTTCCGCACCAACCTGACAGGACGGGGCAGGGGCTGGGGACCGCTCCCCATCTCTCAGAACTTGTGAGGCTACCGCAAGAGGCCGAGAGACTCCTATTACTTAGGGATCTCCCCCTTCTTCAAGATGACCTGTCGCTGCCAGGGCGCGAGCTTGGCTTCGTCGTAGCCTAGTGTCCGCAGCTTCTCCGACTGTTCTTTCGCCCTCTGTATTTCCTCCAGTTTTTGCCGCTCCTCTTCTTTTCTGTATATGGGTGGCAAAACTCAGCGATGCCTGGGGCCAGATACTGGGACAGCCCAGACAGACACCGGGATGGCAAAGAGAGAGAGGGAAGGAGCTAATGAGGACAGGGCCTACACTGCCTAGGACCCAAGGCTTTTACCTCCTCATATTGGAGTTAGAGGGGTACTCAGAAAGATAAGTGTAGGCTGAAATTGGATTATTTTATTTTGTAGAAGAATGTTGCTGGGAAGCGGTGCTGGGTCCTTAGGTGGCCCTGCGTGAGGACCGAATGTTACAGAGTTCACGGGATCCATGACAGGAGCCCTGTCATCAGAGACAGGACCTGAATTGTTAGGAAGCTGTCCATCTAAATGTCCAGGGAATAGGGTTGAGGTGGTGGGGGATCTCATTACTTGGGGACAGGCCATGGAGCTAGTTAGGGACAGGTGCATTGGACATAAGGCTAGGGAATGGGGGCATGGCTCTTGTGGCTGAGTGCTTGCCTATAATGCCCAAGGTTTGATTCCCAACTCTGAAAAAGCACAAGGGTAGATCTGCTCTGTCGACAGGGCGGCCACTAATATATTTGGTTATGGAACAATCGAAACGTTCAAGTTGGCATGCACGTGATATTTTGAAAACTAAATTTTTTTTTTAAGAAAGAAAAACATCTTGTGTGTATGTGTGTGTGTGTGTGTGAGAGAGAGAGAGAGAGACAGACAGAGAGAGGGAGAGGAGAGAGAGATGGGAGGGGTCTTGATGTATTACAGGCTAGCTTCAAGCTTGCTGTGTAGACAAAGCTGACTTTGAACTGATCCTCCTGCCTGCTGGAATTACACACTGGAGCCACTACTCCAGGGGTTTTGTTTGGTTCCTTTGTTTTCAGTTTCATTTAGTTGAATGTGTGTGGGTATCTTGCCTGCATGCACGACCGTACACCACATATGTGCCTGATGCCTAAAGAGGCCAAAGAGGCCACTGGATTACAGATGGATGTGAGCGGCCTGTGGCTGCCAGGAGTGGAACCGTAGTCCTTTGGAAGAGTAGTAACCACTGAGCCATCCCTCTAGTCCCACCACTCCAGATTTATGCAATCCTAGAGACTGAACCCAGGGCTCCCAGCATGCCAGGCAAGCATGCTACCAACGTAGCCATACCCCTAGCTCATCAGTAATGGTCACACTGAAATGCTGAGATAATAGTTTTCATACACTGGGTTAAAAGTATTAGATTAAATTTACCTATAGCTTTTAAATTTTTCTCCGTGTGGCTACTACAAAATTTAAAATTACATATGGGGGCTGGAGAGATGGCTCAGAGGTTAAGGGCACTGACTGCTCTTCCAGAGGTCCTGAGTTCAATTCCCAGCAACCACAGGGTGGCTCACAACCATCTGTCATGGGATCTGGTGCCCTCTTCTGGTGTGTCTGAAGACAGCTGCAGTGTACTCTCATACATAAAATACATAAATAAATCTTTAAAATTCCACGTGTGGACACACTATATTTCTATCTGACAGCACCAGGCTAGGTTCCTATGTACAGAAATTAAGTTGGAAGGAACACATGGATGGTCGAGTTTATTGGTCATGGAACTGTCCCTGGGGCTGGAGAGATGGCTCGGTTGTTAACATTGTATACTACTCTTCCAGAAGATACAAGTTCGATTCCCAGCACCCACATTGGGTGGCTCATAACCACTCCATGTCCAGGATCTGACCTCTGACCTCCACGGGGACCTGCACTCATATGTGTCTATCGACACAGATGCACACATAATTTAAAAAGGAGAACAAAACAAAACAACCCAGCACCGAAGGCTCTAGAAAGGATAAGGGTTTTTTGTTTGTTTTGGTCACATGTAGGTCTGGGAGCCAAGCATGATCTTGAACTCCTAATCTGTCTGCCTATACCTACCAAGGGGATTACAGGGATGTGCTAACCCACTCAGTGACAGGCTAGGCTACTAGAAGGTGGGGTCTAGGTAACCTAAGAATGTAATCAGAGAGTTAGTTTGAGCTACGCTTTGAGGGACAGGTGATAAATAATTAAGGGTCTTGTGTCATTATTGGGAACCGAAAGGTTACGGTACCAGATCTGAAGTAACGGTTGAAGAGGCAAGGGGACAAACCTCTGGGGCTGGGTGTGGGAAGAGGTGGCAGGTTTGGGCCAGGACCATACTCACCGCTTCTGCTCCCTGGAAAGAGAAAGAGACGGCAGTGTTAGAAGGCCTCACACCCTGAGACAGTCCACTCGACCACCAAGCAGTCTCCCCCCTCACCTCTCCTCCTCCAGCTTCTTCCGAAGAATGTCACGTCTCCAGGCAGGCAGGCTGGCCAGCCGGGCCTCCTCCTCTTCCTCCTAAAACACAACCAAAGCTTCAGGACCAGCCTGGCCTGAGATTCCCAGGTTGGAGGCATGCAAATCCAACCCAGAGGGGGTTTGTGGAGAACTCAGGGACAGCAGACTATAGATGCGTTTAACGCAAGAAAAGACCTTTTTTTAGAATGGTCTCCATGGTGTAACCTGATAATGGTGCTTGGTAAGAGCCTGTGGAGACCGGGCCTCCTGCTCCCCAGTGACCCCAACCAGTTTCCTTCAGCTGTAGCCACATAGAACAGAGGAGGTAAAAAGGAAGACAGAAAAGTGGCTGGATCCTGGTTTCCCACAAAGCAGCCTAGATGGCCCCAGGTCTGTCTTCCAGCATTTCTAGGCAGATGTAGACTTGTACCACTTGGTCAGCTCAGGAAGGCCCAGGCTGCCTCTGGCTCCTCTGCGGAGGACCTGCTGACCCACTCTAGCTCCTTTCTTAGTGGGACGGGGATGTTTCACAACTATGGGGCTATAATGACATGGGGAGAGGGGTACCAAAACAGCCTGTAACAGTGTTTTATTCCTTCCATGTTACAGAAGAGAAGGGGGCTGTGCACATCACACACCACACAGAACATTGCACAGGTAGCCACGGAGGTAGCAAAACCCAGAGATGGAGAGATAGAACCCAGAGTCCCTTAACTCAGAATGCTTCTGCTATCTGGCTTCATAGAAACACCTGACTTGCCCCTCCGAGCTCACAAACGCCTCTCTTCCTCCCTCCTAGGGACCTCAAAGGTCCTAAAGAAGCAGACTTCTTGAAAACCAGGTTCTTTCTGTCTGATTCTGGCCTCGAGATGTCAGACAGGCATCCAGGCACAAAACTAAACTCTAAATTTGCTCTCAGATGTCAAAGAGTTCTGCCTCCTTCTCCTTCCAAAAGGAGAAGCTCCGGTCAATATAGCGGCAGATGGCCTCGTCACTGAATTCGCCCATCTCAGACACCAGTTCCAAGTGCTCTTCAGTTGGGGGTTCTGAACTAGGCAGGTCTGAGGTTGGGGGAGGTACAGCCGGAGGCAGTGGCGGCGACGCAGGGGTTGGGTCCTCTGACTGGTCCTCCGGCGGGTCCTGTGACAGAGCGGATTCTTCTGTGGGCTCCTTCTCTCTTTCCTCTCTCTCCTCTTTCTTTTCCTCCTCCTCTCCTTTCTTCTCGCAGTCTTTCTCTTCCTCTCTCTTCTCCTCTTCTTCTTTCTCCTCCAGTGTTTCCTTCTCTTCCTCCTCCTTTCCCTGCTGGTCTTGTTCCTTCTCCTCCCCTTCTTCCTCCTTCTCTTGGGCCTCTTCTGAGGCCGGCTCAGGCTCGGGGCTGTCTCCGAAGAATTGGCGCCTGAGGTCTTCAAAGCCATCCTGCCAGCTACGCGTACCGGCCTCCACCTCCTCAAGCACCACACGGTGGAACTGGCGGATAAGCTCCCACGGGTGGCTGCCCAGACGGTCGAACATCTCGTAGCATAGTAGGTGACGGAATTTCCGTTCCTCTCGGCTCAGGCCCATCTCCAGCAGCTGGAAGTAGCCTAACATGAAAAGATCCAGGGTGAGACTGTCGTAGGTCCGCGGAGCGCCGCCGTCGAGCGGTGGCAGGAAGTGCTCAGGCCAGTACAGACCATGCGTAAGCTCCGAGCCGGGTGCCTGGCGCGCGGGCACCTGCCTTAGCAGGCTCCTCCAGTGGCCCAGCAGTTTGCCCACCACCTGTCGCTGCTTTAGCAGCTGTACCAGCCGCTCTTCAGGGCCAGGGTCCGAGTCCTCCGCTGGTTGCTGCTGGAGAATGTCTTCTGCCTCTGGGAGGGGACCGGCGCCGGAGGCCACAACCCGGGGCAGCAGTCTGCGCAGGCGAGCTTGTGCATGCCGCCCGGGTCCTTGGAAAGTCCACTTGCGCCAGTGCTCCAGGAAGAGGTAGACGATGCGCTCCTTGCGCATGTCGATGTAATCCTGGACGCCAGGCAGCTCGGTGGAGCGCGGCGGCCTGCTAGCTAACAGCTCGGGCTCCGGAAGAGCTTCCTCCTGGTGCCATGGCTCCGATGAGTCCAGAGTGTCCAGGGGCTCCTCTGTAGCCCACAGGCCATTGGCGATGGCGGCTTTTGGCTCACTGGAACCGACTGCCACGTAGTCCTCCTCAAGAATGGGCTCCCGGTCCGGGGTGCTGGCGGGCTGAGGGAGCTTGCGGCGCAGGCTGTGCGTGGGCGCAGCTCCCTGGGTGCGCCGTTCGTACGCGGCGCGGAGGTCCTGCACCGAGACGCCACATTCGAGGATCTCCCGTGCTACCGCTTCCCGGCACCAGCTGAGCGAATGAGACCGTCCCAGACAGAGTGGTCCAGGCCTCGAGGGTGCGTCTGGCAGCGGCGCCAGCGGTTGGCCAGTGTCTGCAGCTAGCAGCTCCGCCAGATGCGCGGGCCGGCCGCCTAGCGCGGCCAGCAGCGTGGCCATGCTCTTGAGCAGTGTGGAGATCTTGCTGCACCAGGCAGGCAGGTTGGCGGCGCGGCCGTGCATGCGGCGTGGGTCGACGGTGAAACGCGGTGCCGACAAGGCGGCCGAAATCGGCAGCAACTGCTCCAGTTCCAGCTCTAGCTGCTCCAGGCGAGCCTCCAGTTTCTTGGCCTTGTGCAGCACCTGCAGATTCTCAATTTGCTGCTCGATGCGGAGGATGTCGGCCTCAGTCATGAGTTCGCCAAAAGGCCCCAGGATGGCGTTGTGTTCGCGGGAGTACCTCCAGCCCTCCGGGGGGTAGCAACAGGAGCTGGCAGCGGTTAGCTAATGCGGGGAAGACAAAAGAGGGGAGGGGGCGCGTCTCCCTCTGGCCCAGCTCCCGCAGCAGAGCCGGCGACCTTTTGCTAGTCCTAGGTGGTGTAATGGCTCCGTTGGGCTGCATTTGCAAGGATTGGCCGCCTGGCTGATGGGGAGATTGTACTGCAGTAAGGCTTCGGCTCCCGACTCTGAGCAGTGGTCATTCTGGTTGCTGGTAGAGGGCACTGGCTGGGGTTGCGGTGCTGCCTGAGGCAGGGAAAGCAGGCCTGCAGACCGGGTCTCCACGCCTGGCTTGGTCGCTCATTACACCACCCAAAGAACATGCGAAAGGCGTTGAAGCTAAGAGAGGCACAAAAGAGGCCTTCCCCTAACTGATCCCCAGCCTGCTATTCCAAGCCAGACTCCAGCGCTCCTCTCCTGTCATCGGGTCACAGAGCCTTCTTAGGCTTTCTGTGGTCCAGATTCGGCCAAGTCCTGTGGTCAACGTTTCACATGCCCAGATGAAAGCCACCCCCCTCTGTCTCTCTCTGTCTCTGTCTCTCTACTCCACTCTTAAAGAGACTAAAGTTACAGTTGACTCCACTTCCCCAATGAACTGCTCCCAGCATGCTCAGGGGTCAAATCCCTTCCAGGCAGCTAGCTCAAACATATACCCTGACTCAAACTAGCCACCACACACTCCAGTGTCACCCCAGAGGCACATCCACTGTGACTGCCCAACCAACCCATCTTTCCTGCTGACTTTCTCTTCACCCCACACTCTTCCTAATCTGCTCTTGTGTGTCTGCCATTCCCATCTCACCCTGGGCTACTCCATCACCACCCTCTACCCTGTCACCACCCCCCGAGACACAACTGTCAACCAGTTGGTTGATTGGTACCTAAGTCTGCTGTGTTCCCGATCCACCCAGTATCTTATAAAACTCAACTGTCTGTTACCCCAAGTTGTCACTGTCACATCTTAGGGACACTTACTTGCTTGTACACACACATATACACACACGCACCCCTTCACAGCAACCTTGATAGGAGGCGTTGGTACCTTCAGTGTGAACCCCCAGAGGACACAACCTCAGTACAGCACATGGCAGTTGGGGAACATTTGTTGGATAACCAAATCTTCTTAGAGATGTGGGAAATTAAGGCTGAACAAGTCTCAGCAGCAGCTGCTGCTGGACAGTGGCCGAACCAGGATGGAGCTCAAGTCAGTCTGGATGCAAAGAAGGCCTCTTTTGGCCACTCAGTGTGGATCCACCCAGGAGCTTGTTAGAAAAGCAGAATCTCAACCTTTGACCCCAACACACAGGATGCTCTTTAATAAGGCCCCTAGTGACTTGATAAACACTGACAGCTCACTCCAAGAGATAGCCAAAGGTAGGAGGACTGGGGCCAGTACATGTAGGATAGCCTATATTCCTGCTTTTTCTCCGAGGTTAATGGGCTTTGCTGGAGGTCAAAGGGTCAACAAAGAGGTGACATGGGAAACAGGCAGTAGGCTTAGAGCAGACCCCAGGGCCATCTAGGAAGCCCTGCCTACCCACCTTCCTCCGTTGCTCCTCTTCTTCCTGCATCTTCTGCTGCATCTTGCGGACCATCACCTGACGCTTCCACTCTGGGATGGGCCGGCCCTGCTCATCAAGTGTGGGGATGAGGGCCTCCACATCCAGATGTACTCCTGGTGCCGGGGTGGCAGGTGGTGCAGGCACTATGCTGCCATTGAGCAGTGGCTGAGGCCCAGAGGCTGGTGGGGTGGGGCTCCGAGCCCGAGATGGCGCAGGTGACACCGGAGGCTGCGGTGACTCAGGCTGCCGGGAGAAGCAGTAGTGCTGAGCACTGGGCAGGCACTGGGAACCCGGGCGGAGCACCCGGCCAGTGCCTACCTGGGAGGCTAGCTGCCCGCTGCCTGAGAACACTGTTGTCAGGCCCTTGCTCTGTGGTGTCGGCTTCAGGCTCTTGCCTGCCTTTATCTCAGCCAGCAGCTCTGAGTTATCACCCGTTGGGGACATCATGTTGAAAGATTTGGTGCCTGCCCACAGAAGAAGAGGCGCTCAGTTGAGGGAAGGGTACCATTCACGTTTCCCTCCTGCCCCCAAGGCTCCCTCTCCAAGCCAGATGGGTGGGGCCCACCTTTGGGCCCAGAGGAAGCTCTCCAGATTCTGGGATACCGAAGGTAGCTTTCAGGGCACCCAAAGGTGGGCCATAAGCTCCCAGTCCATGGTGACCCCACCAGGTCTTACTCACTGGGCATACGACCCCCACGTAGAGGCCCCTGGGAGTTCATGGTGGCTCTTGGGCCAGCCCTGGGGACTCCAGTAGATGTCTGCCCACCATCGACTGCCCAGCTCCAAAGTATGGACCCGGCTAGCCACCCAACCTTTGTCCCAGGTTTTCTGGCTCAGCCCCAGTAGGGCGGAGTCTCCCTGTGGCCCTCTCCCTTCATCAGCAAAGCCAGTGACCCTTGGACTGAGCCAGCTGGAGCCTCCAAGGCCATAAGACTCAGGACCCTGGCATGCCACCCAGCTGGACCTCCCTGGCTCCACGCCCACAGACAGACAGCAGACATACTGACTGCAAGCAGAGCATACATTTATGGCAAAGCAACTGCGTGACCCTGGGGGACCTTGGAAGGAGGAGCTTACTGAGGACATGGGAGAGGGCACAGGAAGAAGGGCCAGGCCAAAGGCATGCAAATACCTGGGCAGAGTTTGCGTTTTCCAGCAGGGCTGGTGGAGGTGACTGGATGGCAGAGGAGTACTTGGGGAGGACCTTGGTGTCCCGGTTCCGGGCAAGAATAAAGTTACACTAAAGGCCCTTAGGTACCAGGGCTGGTGCTCCAGAGCACATCCCAAAGAGGATAGTGTCCAGCCGGCTTGTTTACTTAAGCAAACTGGAAGCCAGGCACCGGGTGCTGTGATGCCGTGGGTGGATGTCCGGGGTCTCCTCTCACCTGCTGGCCCCTAGCAAGCCCTTTCCTCAGTCCCAGGCCAATTCTGCCTCGTTTTTTTTCTGGGCAAGCCACCTCCCCCACCCCATGCCTTAGCCTCAGCCGCGAGCCCGCGAGCCGGTGCAGCTACTCACTCTTCCTGTGTCTCAGGACTCTCACTTCTAGGAACGGAGAGGAGAGAATTGACAGAGAAGTTAGAGGAGGGGGGGTGTGCTGGGGTGAATCAGGGACAGCGAGAGGGCCAGGGAGGGCAGGAGGGGAGAAGAGGGGTGGAGCTCTCCTGCCCTTGTGACCCTGGCTCAGGCCGCTCTGGGGCCCCATAAGGGTGGTCATCCAGACCTTTAAGGGAGGCCATCTTGACGCTGGGGTTGGCTGGAGCAGCCAGAGTCTATTTTCCTTTGTCCCTAGTATGGTGTGCAGAGGAAGGAGAGTTCTGTCAAGCTGGGGATGGATTGAGGAGGGCTTTCCAGAGGCTCAGCCAGGAGTGGGCATACTACCACAGGCTCCATGGGAGCGGCTCCGGGCCTGGTCAGAGAAATGAAGCTCCGGTATGGTTTCCGCACTGAGCCCTGCCTCACTGGGATGGGAGACCCTGAACCTTCCAGGATCCCTGGCAGAAAGCAGTGTCGAGCAATCCGGGTCTCCAGTTTAACTTGTAAGCAAAGATGCGAAACCCAGTGATGGAGAGTGTGCATAGCATGCTCGAGGGGCGCCCTGGGTTGTCTTCCACAATACACACACACACACACACACACACACACACACACACACACACACAGAGCTATGATGGGTTGCTGGGACTTTGTCTTCCTCAGCCAAGCACAGCTGATCAGTAAGAGTCCTGTCAAGGCTGAGAAAAGCTCAGGGGGTGTGCTTAGCTCGAAGGAACAAGAGTTAGAGGTTCAAAAGTGCCAAGACTGAAGATGCAAGGCACAGGAAGAAAGGAGCACTCAGTCCCTCCCGCAGGTTGCTCAGAAACATCAGTCACCAGAGCCAGAGGCTCGCCCTAGCTAAAAAAAAAAAAAAGAGAGAGAGAGAGAAGGTCCAGGGAGGGCAGGTGCCTCGCCAAAAGCCACACTCAGCCCAGTCGTGCCGTGGGACTGAAGCAACTCAAAACTTTCATGCCTTTATCATCAACAGGGTAGGGTCTGGGGAAAAAAAAAAAAAAGCCGGGAAGAAGGAAGAAGGACCAGGGGCGTCGCAGCTGGGGAGGGGGCGGTCTCTAGTTTCCCTCCCCCTTGGCAGCTGGCGCCGCCCCCACCCCGCATCCCGCCCCTACTCACTGCCAGTAGAAGACGAGGAGCGACGCTGCCCGCAGGCTGTGCCCGCGCCCTCGATGGGCAGAGGTGGGGCGGGTGGCGGCGAACTCAGGGCCTCGGGCAGCGGCGGCGGCGGCGGTGGCGGCGGCAGCTCCTGGGACGCTTTGGAGTCCGCTGAGCAGCCGTTGTGCACGTGGTTCCCGGGGAGCAGCGCCGCCTGCGGGGGAGCAGAGGGGCCGGAGAGTGAGGAGCGTGGGATGGGGCTCGATCCCGAGCAGCCCGCGGGTGCGAGTTGGTGGACACGCACCTCCTCGCTGTGGGCCATGCCCGGGCGTGCGGCCAGCGGCTCCCCCGGGCTGCGGCCCAGCTGGCGGTAGTAGTCCCCCGTGCTGGGCTGTTTACTGAACGAGCGCTGTTTACGATCGGAGTCCTGCCTGCGCAGTCCGGTGTTGTGCCTAAGCAGCCCCGAGTCCTGCCTGCGTAGCCCCGAGTGGCCGTCGCCGGAGCTCGGCTGAAGGAAGACAGTGGCGGATGATGCTCTTGGTCCGGATTCCCTCACGCCTCCCTCCCCGCTCTTTGCCTGGGGGCCTCGCGGCCAGTGGCCGTCGAGGGGCGCAGCTGGCCGCGTCCCTGCCCCTCCACCCCCAGTTCTCCGTGCAAGACAGGGCAGGGGGCGAGGGGACCTTGGCGAAAGGGCCGGCTCACAGGGAGGGGTCTGGGTTAGGGCCAAGGGCGCAGGGGGCCCTACTGAGGCCAGAAGGGGCGGACCTAAGGGCGGGGTGGCCCAGCCTGGACGCCAGGGGGAGCCTGCGCTGGAACAGTTCCCACTTAGCCCGTCCCGAGGGCTTGGTTGCACCCTCCTAGCTGCTCCACCAGCCGCTCGTGAGCGCACGAGGCGCTTAGAAGCCTTTCTGTCGGGGGTCGCGGCCCCGAGGGACCCCTGTCTAGAGCTGGTACCCAGGGACGCTTCTGCTTGCTCATGGGGCCCACAGCCTGGGGCTGCTCCTACCTGCGACTGTTCCCGTGGCCCCCGCTGTGCACCTGGCGGCGGGGGCGGCACGGACCCAACACCTGCGTTACCTGATCCTTCCTCTCGGGTTACAGCTCGGCCCGCACGCTGCCCGCCTATGAGCTCAGTCGGCCTGACATCACCCAGGGTCCGGCCAATCCCAGGCTTAACCCCCAAGCAGGCAGGGGTGTCACGGAGCCCCACTGTCTTGCTACCTGCCAGGGGCGGCTCCGCCCCCTGCACTTCTTTCCCCGCTAGTCCTGAGTACCGTTCCTACATCCTCCCCGCCCTCAGTCATTTGCGCGGACCGCAAGAGGGCCTGACCTCGGACAGTGAAACTGCTCATTTTTGTCCACCCACCCCTCCATTCCAGGTCGCGCCCTGGCCTTTCCCTCCCGCATCTGGAACTCATCGCTCTCCATGTAAACGACACCACACCCGAGCCCAGGCCTCAAGTTTCAAGTGTGGCCGGGTGGGCTCGGGTGACAAAACCACTTCTTGCTCCGTTGCACCCCGCTAAGGCCTGCACTGGGCGAGGGAGAAGAGGTGGTGTGGCCAAAGGCCAAATGACCAGGTGGGGGCTGTCCCTGACCCAGACCTACGCTCGTCTCTACTGTGGCCTCAGACCCTCCGTACCCACTAGACAAGGTTCACGTGACAGGAAACACGACTCGCCGGATTTGTTTTCTGGGTTAGCCAGCCCCTTCGGCACCCACTAGAGCCACGGAGGTGCACACCCCTCAACCCAGTTCTAACCGACAGTTTAGTCACCCACGCCTGAGGGGGCGAGGGACGCAACTGCACACAAAGGGCCCTTTGTGGAGCCTATTAGCGCCTGCACTTCTGCACGAACACACCACAGAGGGGCATGGGGAAGTCCTGGCGCTCAGGCCCAGCGCTGGGGAGTTGGCAGGGCTTGGGGCAAGGCTTCAAAAGCGGGATAGCCTCTACCACTCCTACAATTTCTGTCTGGCTTTTTTTCTCCTCCAGGTGGAAAAAAAAATCTTCTGGGAGAGCTTGGTGCACGGAAGGGCAGTAAAAGGGTGATGTGGAGTCCCCGTGAAGGCTGTTCCTCCCATGCTGCCTCCGCCCCATGGCCTTGTGACCTGGCTCACCTGTGCAAACTGATCGCTCAGCTCCTCCTTGGGGTGGCACGCCTTGGGCTGGGGAGAGAGTTGCAAGGTCTGGGCTCTGGCAAGACTTTATAGGTTTGCCACCCTACACCTGACACCTGTGGTCTTGGCTTGGCCCCTCACCTCTCCCTCTGATGAGCCTTGCTTTGGGTCTCCCGGTTATCACATCTGACGCTCCTCTGCTCCACAGCTTTAGCCAAAAGTTCAAAGGCCTTGGATGTTCTAGTCCCACACATTGATCCACCCCTTCTGAAGGGTTCTTTATTCTTACATGGGAACTCCTCGGCCCACCCAGGAGTTATGCAGTAAGTGGGGAGTTAGCATCGGAGAAAACCTTTTTTTATACCATGGGGGTGGGGGGAGGAGAGAAGGAGCCAGCCTCAGCCTCTACTCCCTCAGCTAGCCTGCCAGCAGATAGCAGACCTGAACTGCTAGCGCTCAGTGCCTCCGCCATTGTCTGGTCCTCACCTTCACCTCAAGTATCACTGGCCTTTCCTTTTTGTTACTTTGTTTCTTTGGTTTTGGAGACAGGGTCTCTCTTCTGTGTAGCCCTGGCTTTCCTGGATCTCATTCTGTAGAGCAGGCTGGCCTTGCGTCTACCTCCCCAGATTAAAGGCACATGCCACCGTGACCTGGCTCAAGTGTCCTTCTTAGGCTGCTTTTCTCTCCCTGAGCCCTGCGCTATCGTCAATATCTGCATAGCATTTCTGCTAACTCCAGGATAGCCCTGACACTCTGTGGTGGATGTGGCACGGCTCCTCCCTAGGCCTGACTATCGGGGTCTGTGTTCCTTCAGCTCCTTACAGGAAGGGTGACGTTGTTCCCTACACCATTGCCAGTGGTCAGCCCTGAGCTCTCATGGACCTTTCAGGGACCTTCAGTTCTCAAACTTACCCTGGGTCCAGGAAGCGCCATTTGTGACCACAAGCCAACCAGGCCAGTTCCCCATTGGCCCAGTCCCCAGTCAGCCCAGTCAATCGGGCTAGCCTACCTACCTCCTTCTTGAGCGAGTCCACCTCCACATGGCGAAGTTTGCTTTTGGTCTGCATGTAAATGTTATCCAATTGCAGCTCTATAGGGGGACTGGGAGCTGGGTAGCCTGGTGGAGGTGGGGGCAGCTGAGTGTCTGGGGGTGGTGGCGGTGGTGGTGGGAAGCTTGGTGGTGGTGGTGGTGGTGGTGGTGGTGGTGGAGGTGGTGGTGGTGGAGGTGGAGGCTTCCTTGGCTTGCTCCTAGTGAAGCTTGGCTCTGGGTTCAGCATGTCCATGTAGCTCTGTAAGTCTGCAGCTCTTGCACCTGGAACCTCTGCAGGGGGTAGGGGCAGGCAGAAGAACAAACAGAATGTTTAAGTTTGCAGAAGAGTGATGCTCTGAGGTTTCAAGGGGACACTTTAGGAAGTTTTGGGCTCCAGGGTCCTGTGGAGGAGGACCACCAGACAGGGGACAGGTAGGGCAGCCAGTCTGTATGGCTACACTCAGCCAGCTCTGCAGGCCACCTGTTGGTGGGAAGCATGCACTGCAGGCGGTTGGACTCCTGTTCAGGGTGTGGTCAGTGTGTACACACATGCCTGGCTCTGTGTGAGAGCTTTTGTTGTGTGTGTCTTTAACCCGGCATTTAAGTGTGTCTGTGTTGGACTGGGTTACTTTGGGTGTGAGTGTCCATGTTTGTAATAGGAAAACGGAGGGCTTCTGTTTGTGGAATATAGGTGTATGTATGCAAATTATCTGCACACGTGTGTATGTGTTCTTCCAGAGGTCCTGAGTTCAAGTCCCAGCAACCACCTGGTGGCTCACAACCATCTGCAATGGGGTCTGATGCCCTCTTCTGTGTCTGTGTCTAAAGATAGCTACAGTGTACTCATCACATATGTAAAATAAATAAATAAAATCTTTAAAAAAATTTTTTTTAAGTGTGTACGTAGCCGGGCACTGGTGGCGCATGCCTTTAATTCCAACACTCGGGAGTCAGAGGCAGGTGGATTTCTGAGTTCGAGGCCAGCCTGGTCTACAGAGTGAGTTTCAGGACAGCCAGGGCTACACAGAGAAACCCTGTCTCAAAAAACCAAAAAAAAAAAAAAAAACCCAAAAAAACCCCCCAAGTATGTATGTGTGCTTGTGTGTGCTTACATGTATACTCTGCACACCTGTCCACATGTGCACCTTTGAGTTTAGAGCCGAGATCACTGAGACATGTATTGGGCACGTGCAGGCTTTGTGGCAGGAAGCTTAATGGGATCGACAAGCTCACGGGCATCTACTCTCCACATTAAGACATTGTCTGGTACAGACAGACAGACAGACAGAACGGCCCTGGCTTTGACTCATCTCCCCACACACTTCCTCCTTCCCCTACCGTCCACTCACCTCGAGTAGAGCGCTGACCCTTGCTGCTAGAATGGTTGGAGGAGCAGGAGTCATAGTTGGACAGGGTGCTGGTGGGCGAGCCAAGGTCAAAGTTCAGTGGCTGGACTGACATGGTAGTGTTGGGTGAGGACATGCCTGAGTCGGGCTGCTTTGCCTCCAGGTCCATGGATGGATCCCGGGACAGGACTCGGTGTTCCAAGCTCTGAGGGAAAAGGAGGGTAGTTTGGGGTTCCAGGGTCTTGTGGGGAACAGGGCTCCTATCACAGTCCTCACTGAGCGACCTGCTAAGCCACTTCCTGATTTCTGCTCCTTAGAAAGGGAGTCAAGAGCAGACGCTCCCAATTACACTTCAGGCCTCAGAGAAACGCTCACTGGGCTCTCCCCATGTTCAGAACATTTGGGAAGGAGGGATGCAGCCCTGTACCTGCCTCTCCCCACTAATCAGAGGGCAGAAAGCCTTCTTTCCTATGCATCTGTGGGAAAAGGACCCCAGGGGCTGCTACTGCAGGAAGAAGAAGAATACACTCTTTACCTGCTGCAACCTCGCTTGCTTGACCTGCCAGCTGCTTGCCCGAGGCCAGCACACCTCCAGATGGTGCTGGGGGGAAAGGCTGGGCCCTAGATAGGATGTGTCAGCCCAGACTGCTAAGTCTTTCATCCTCCCTCCCACCAGCCGGGCTCTGAGTGCAGGCCTGTCCCTCTTGCTGGGAGGTTAGGGTGAGGGGCCAACTTACATTGCCCATGCTGTCCCTGTTACCGGCAAGCCTGCTCCTCCTCCTCCTCCTCCTCCTCGTCCTCCTCTTCCTCCTCTGTAGCCTCCTGCCCACAGCTACTCCTCCCTGCCCCCTGCCCCTCCCTGCCTGAGAAGTGTCACAGGCCCCCTGGGAGAGGGAAGCAGGCTGGCACCAGGTAACGGCTCAGCAGCCATGCTTATTGGCTCTGTAATTAGTGTTTGCCTTTTCTGGGCCAGCTACCTCGGTGCCTTGGATCTGTCATTGCTGTTGCTGGGCCTGCCTGGGTGAGGGGGCCAGATCCTGCTGCCTACCCCATTCATTTCAAGGGATGCACGCCCTGTTGCCTACCCTGTGCAGGAAAGGGGAGCCCCAGAAGATGACTTGGGGTCGTGGGGAGAGAAAACCAGCAGGTGCTCTTTTCTTGACTGACACTAGGGGGCAGCACTGGGACCCAGCCCTGCCGTCTGTAGACCACGGAAGCTGGGACATGGGGCTCAGGCATGGCAGCCTGGAGCAATGCCTTTCATTCCCCTCCTCTACTCACAAGCTGTGGGCTTATGTGCATAGTATGTACCAGTATTTTCTGTGCCCATCTGTAAGTGGGAATAACAGCGTTTGCCAAGGTGTTGAAAGTTGATGACAGACTACTGCGTGTTACCCAGCACACACCTTAATTGTGAAGTGCCAATCATATGACAAAGATGAACTAGGTCACACCTGTGGAGCACTGGCCAGAGAGCCTATCAGTGTCCGAATTCAACACTGGCTTATGGCTGAATCAACATCAGGAGCTGGAGTCTGGCAGGCTCTCAGGAGGTGCTGGAGGGCCCTGGGGCTACACACTTACAGTCTGAGAAAAATACTCACAGCTGGAAGGCCCTCACTCCTGGTCTACATAGAGACTTCTCAGAGTCCCCCCTGCTGTATGCCCCATGGCAGGATACCCATGACCTCTCTGGGAGGCCCTTTCTAGAAGTTCTTCACCTAACCTTTGAGCCTGCTTGATTCCTAGACCCTGCTGTACTGTTCAGATCCCAGCCAGGATCACCCCCACACTCTAGCAAACAGAGCAAGCCCATTGGCTTTCTCCCCTTCAGGCTTCCCTCTGAGGGGGGCTGTGAGACCCATCCTCTTCCTCTTCTTCTACTGCTCCAAAGAGGTATTGAATTATCTGGGACAGGGCCCTGGACTTGGGGACACGCACACCTGAGCCTGAGTCTTACTGGGTCATCTCCTGGCTTTGTAAAGCATATAATAAAATAATTGACAAATATATATTGTGTTTTGGTTATGAGTTAACTACAAAGTGAGCAGATGTGTACCAGTCAAGACAGGTGGCCCTTGTCAGGTCCTATTCTGCATGGCTGTAATCCTAGCTACTTACAGAAGAGACACAGTTCAAGGACAATCTGGGCAACTTTCAAGATCTTATCTCAAAGCCAATTTAAAAGGCAGATGGGGAGAGACCTGGAAGCCTAGCACTCCCAAGTCACTAGGTTCAACCCTCAGAGAAAGAGAAAGAGAGAGAGAAAGAGAAAGAGAAAGAGACAGAAAGAGAAAGAGAAAGAGAAAAAGAAAGAGAGAAAGAGAGAAAGAGAAAGAGAGAAAGGGAGAGAAAAAGAGAGAGAAAGAGAGGAGATTCAGGTTATACCCTACTGTGAAATGGGACCGCGACCATACCCTACAAGAGAGGTTCTGTAAGATTTAAGTCAGATAATACACGTGGGTGTGTGAAAGATCAACTAGGCTGGGTCCATTGGTCTGTGTCTCCTGGCGGCTGGCTGTCCTCACCCCCCATGGCAATTCTGAATCGCCTCGAGCAAGAGGCTTCACATCCCTGAACTTCAGCTTTTTTCTTGGTAAAAGGGCAAGACACTTATTCTGGAGGTTAAATGGTGAGATGGGATAACTCCACACCAGTCACTTCTGGGTCATACCAGGGTTTGCACCGTACGTAGGTAGCGTGAACAGTGAGTGTGGCCATTGAAGTCAGCAAGGTCGGCAGCGGTGTACCCATCGTGGTCGCGGACGTCCAGCCCCGCGCCATTCACCGCGAGGATCTGGCAGCACTGTAGGAGGGCGGAGCATGAGGAGGAGAGCAGGTTCCCTCCATCTCCCTCCGGCACTCCAGAGAGGATGCGTTGACAGCCTGCGGCCGCCAGAGGGCGACCGCGTCCCAGCCCCCCGGCCCCGCCCGGACCACGCCCTTCACCCACTTTCCAGCCCCGCCCCTCTTGGGCCGCCCTGACCTCCAGTTCTCCGTTCTCAGCAGCGTCATGCAGCGGGGTCCCACCCCACAGGTCCTGTGAGATCTCTGCGCCGTGGAGCAGGAGCCAGCTGAGAACTTTGGTGTGGCCGCGACTGGCAGCAAAGTGCATGGCCGTGGCGCCGTCGTGGTCCTGTTCCGAAAAGCTAACATCTGCAAAGCTCACCTGTAGGGAGGGGCGTGGCAGAGGGCGGGGCTTGCGCTGGGCTCCTCCTGACCCCGCCTCAGTCCCAGCAGGCCCCACCCACTCCCGGCGCCGTCCCGCCCTGTGGTCCTCAACTCACCAGCCACACCAGGACTGGGTTGTGGCCCATCTGCGCCGCGGCATGCAGGGGGGTCATGCCGTCTCGGGCGCGCAGGTTCGGATCTGCACTGCACTCCTGCACAAGGTACTTCGTCACTTCCAGGTGGCCCTCCTGGCATGCCAGGTACAGGGGCGTGGCACCGTTGTTGGTTTGGGCATTCACTCCCCTGTGAATAGGTAACACCCAGAGTGTACATTCTTGTCAAAAGCCTCCTTCCACCCTAGTCTGGCTCTCTGGAGTGCTAAGGCAGGTGACAAAGAGGCTTTGTCACAGGTCCCTGAGTTCTCTAGCTCAGTCAGTCCTACACTGCTGTGCCTCAGAGTGTCTCTCCACTCTCCATCCCTCCTTATTTTTTTAAATTTTTTTTTAGACAAGGTCTTTCTATGTAACCCTGACTGTCCTTCATTATGTAGACCTGGCTGGCCTGGAACTCACAAAGATCTGCTTGCCTCTGACTCTTGAATGTTGGTATTAAAGGCAGGCATCACCAAGCCCAACTAAACATTATTTTACATTATATTTAATTACCTTTTTATTGATTTTATTTTTTCCTTTTGTTGAAAATGGACTCTTTTACCCTAAATTATGTTTATTTATTTATTTATTTATTTTTGGTTTTTCGAGACAGGGTTTCTCTGTGTAGCCCTGGATGTCCTGGAACTCACTCTGTAGACCAGGCTGGCCTCAAACTTAGAAATCCGCCTGTCTCTGCCTCCCAAGTGCTGGGATTAAAGGAGTGCACCACCACTGCCCAACGATATTTATTTATTTGTGTGTGTGTGTGTGTGTGTGTGAGAGGCATGGGCACAAGGCAGCCAGAGGACAGTTTTGGGGAGTCAGTTGGTTCTCTCCTTCAACCATGTTGTTCCTGAGGTCGGAACTTAGGGCATCACGCTTAGCTGCAAACACGGCAAACACCCTTACCCTTTGTACTATCTCACAAGACTTAGACCTACCTTTTGCTTAGTGTCTATAAGGACAGGATTACCTGGTTTCTTCCACCTTCTCAGCCACAGTAGCTATCACTGTGTGCCCCACACTGCTGTCTAAGCTCAGATGTCTCCCCATTTGGAATGCCCACTCTTTCTTCCTTAAGACTCAGGACACACCCCTCCTCCCTGAAACCTACCTGTCCTTTCTCCTTATATCCTCTGGGCCCCCTTCGCCCTCTCGGGCCGGTTCCTTTGGTGGCCTGGTGGCTTGGTTGGCTACAACTGCTGTTGGGCCGGGCCTTCCCCCAGGAAATGGATTTTCTAGAAGGCAGGGCTGGAGGTCTCCAGCTAAAATGCAGCATGCCCAATTAAATCCGAACTTCAGATGGACATCAAGTGATATTCTAGTGTTTGCCAAATACAGACTGCATCCTGGGCATCCTGGGTTTCACGTGGCTGATGTTTTAATTAAGTGTATGTATCTGTGTGTGGGTTTGGGTACACAAATACAGGTGCCTGAAGAAGCCAGAGGTCTAAGATTCCTATAGGACTGGAAACACAGGTGGTTTTGACACTCAAACTTGGGTTCTCTGCAACAGCAGAAAACACGCTTAGCTACTGAGTGTTGGTGTTAATCTGGCAGCCTCAGATTCCCTATATACTGGGCACTTATCTCAGAGTATGGTGCTAACAGGTGTATCTTTCATTTTAATTAATTAATAATTAATTTTTATAAATGTTTTTTAAAAAAGATTTATTTATTTATTTCATGTATGTGGGTACACTGTCACTCTCTTCAGACACCCCAGAAGAGGGCATCGGATCCCATTACAGATGGTTGTGAGCCACCATGTGGTTGCTGGGAACTGAACTCAGGACCTCTGGAAGAGCAGTCAGTGCTGTTAACCGCTGAGCCATCTCACCAGCCCTAATTAATTAATTCGTAGGTTTTGTTTTTTTTTTTTTTTTTGAAGCAGGGTTTCTCTTTGTAGCCCTGGCTGTCCTGGAACCTGCTCTGTTTGTGGATGAGGCTGGCCTCAGACCCAGAGATCTACCTGCCTCTGCCTTCCCTAGTGCTGGGATTAAAGGCATGTTCCATCATGGCTCTTTTTACTGTTTTAAAATATCTATTTATTTTATGTGTATGAATGTTTTGCCTATGGGTATGTGTGTGCACCACAGAGGTCAAAAGAAGGCATCGTATTTTCTGAAGCTGTTGTTACAGATCATTGTGAGCCTCTATCTGGGAGCTGGGAATCAAACTCGGGTCCTTTACAAAAGCAGCCAATGATCTTAACCACTGAGCAACCTCTCCAGCAGGGACAAGTCCTGTTGTTATACCCGTTTTGGAGAATGGTAAATGTGATAGGAACACACATGTATCTGTGGGATGCATGCCTGTGGAATGTGGCTCACAGTAGGCACGCAGATAGTAACATGGGGGAAGAGCAGGTGGGACCTGTGCTCAGTGGTCCCCATTATGGTCTAGCTTTGGATTATTACTAGTCCTTATCCTTGCTTCCCCAGCCCATCCTGGTACCCTAAGGGAGTAGCAGGGATCCAGCTCCACAGTTGGGATGCAGTTAAAAGAGCACTGGATCTGCCCTGGCTACAAAGCTGTTACTGGTTTGGACTGTCCAGGGTGCAGTTACCAAGAAGAAACACTAGGTGGAGCTATATACTCCCGACCCATCACCTGCCCATTCAGGTCTATGTACTCAAGCTGGGGGGTCCATCCTGATACTCTGTGATTGGCCTTGACATCACAGGGCTCTCCAGCCTTTCATATTTCTATCCAAAATTATTCTCCCTAGCTAAAAATTCAGAGTGTCAATTAGGCCCGTCAAGCCCCTCTCTCATTCGTCCAATGGCCTGCATGTCCCGCCTCCTTATCTGGCTATGCACCATCCCCTTTGTCACTGCTCCCGGCTCCCGCCGAGACAAGCATGCCTTCCTCTCCTTACCCATCATCCTCCCAGCAGCCCTGCTTCTCCACCTCCATCCCTGACCCAGAAGCCTCTCTCCCAGGTTATACATTACACCCCCTGACCTCTTAGTTCCCATGACTTGTCTCTCCTCACTCCTTGGTGTGGCCATCCTTCCCTGACCCTGACACAAAGCTGTTGCTTGCTGATCTCATGTTGAACCTAGCTCTTTAGATGTTTGGGGGCAGGGGCTGGAGAGATGCCACTGACTGCTCTTCCGAAGGCCCTGAGTTCAAATCCCAGCAACCACATGGTGGCTCAAAACCATCCATAATGAGATCTGATGCCATCTTCTGGGGTGTCCGAAGACAGCTACAGTCTACTTACATATAATAAATAAATAAATAAATAAATAAATAAATAAATAAATAAATAAATTTTTAGATGTCTGGGAGCAAATAGGTACCACAGCAGGCTGTCCTTCAGCATGTCACTTATGTCAAGAGCAAAGTGAGGTCTGGTCTGGGGATGTACACTCAGCATTATAGTGCCTTCCTAGCATGTGAAATGTTCTGAATTCCAGACTCAGCAACTCGCAATGCACACTCACACACACACACACACACACACCGAGCATCATGGCACACTTCCGTCACCCCAGCACTTGGAGGATCACTGAGAATCTGGACTACATAGTAAAACTCCATACCTAAAACCCTAAACTAAAATGAAATGGAAACTAGAAATAAAAACCAGGTCCTGCCTGGATGATACAGGGCAGGTGAAAGGCCACACACTTTTTTCAAGAACCCTGCTGGCTCATGGCCTACAATCCCAGCACCAGCTTCGCCCCCACACACTGGTGTGTCGGGAACAGCCTGCTGAATTTCATGACTGACACTCAGCAGTCTGAATTATTCACCCCCACCCCTGTAACCAAGGCACAGTGAGTTCCGGGGTCCTGGGGATTGGAGGCCAAGGGGGGACCGCTAGGGCTTGCTGGGTTTTCAGGGTCAGAGAGGCAGTTTAGACAACAAAGAAAGCTGGACTCACTGTGAGCCTCCCCCTTCCAGCACCTTCTAGTTGGCAGGTAGCCACCATCTAGGAGTATCCAGCTACCTACAAGGAACTGGGCAGCAGAAGGCATTGGTACCCACATCCTTCCGCCAGCTGCTGGCTGCCACTCCCAGCAGAGCCTTGGCACAGAGTAATGGTCCCTATTATCACCAGCATGTAAACGTCAGCCCTCAAGACTCCTATTGAGGAGTGGGAGGCCCAGGGCGTGGGGCAACTCTGCTGATGGGTCACGAGAAGGGGCAGCCAGTTCTCCTCTCACTTTGTAAGGAAAATACAGGCTCCCTCACAAAAGAAAACTCACAAAGCTCTGAATATGTATAAAAAAAGAACTGGTCTACATAGCGAGTTCAGGGTCAGCCAAAGCGACATAGAGAGACCCTGTCTTAATTTTAAACACCATTGCCGACTGATAACGGCTACTTTTAATTGAATAGTTATTCCCCAAGCCCAGCCCCGTTTAGGGTCTTGAGGGCAGATTTTAACATTGTTCCCTTTCTAAAATGAGTCTGGGAGGGCTAAGATCATTTGATACAAAATAGACAAAGCTATGATGTGAGCATGAGTCAGAGAGAGAGAGAGACGGAGAGAGAGAAAGAGAGCCAGCAAGTGAGCAGCTGTGCTGTGTGCCAACACCTTTGTCCGTCTGTCTGCCTGTCTGTCTCCTTCTGCACACAGACCCCTACTCTCCTCTCAGGAACCCCTTTACTAGTGAGCTCAGGTATGCATGTCAGCTCAGGTCAGCGAGCAGACAAGGACTGAGGAGAACCAGGTGCAAGTCCACCTCCCTCAAGCTGGGTCACAGTGTCCCTTTCTGGATTCTTAGAAGAGAGATGCCTCTTCTTTGTCTGACAGGATGAGCCAGAACATGGCCCTGCCAAACACGTGACAGGCTAGAGAGTGCATGTCTGCTTGGCGTGTGTGTGTGTGTGTGTGTGTGTGTGTGTGTGTGTGTGAGAGAGAGAGAGAGAGAGAGAGAGAGAGAGAGAGAGAGAGAGGGAGAGACCCTGACCAAAGGGGACAAAGAGGATTTCAGAAGACCTTTGACCTCCAGACTCTTGCATGGCTCTCCTTAGCTCCTAGACCCCACTTTTTACTTCTCCCCAGTTACTGTGAGACCCCAGCACAGGGCCCTTTGCCCTCTCCAGCCTCAGTTTTCTCCCTGGGTAAGCGGGCATTCGGGTATCTCTCCCCAGCTCCTCATAAACTTCAGTGGGTCAACCTTAAAGCAGCTTGTGAGGCTGAAAGTGTCTTCTGGCAGCGGGGGGTGGATGGGTAGGGGTGCTGAGCCTCCCCGGGCTGCTCTCTCCTGTGCCTCACCCCCCACATCCCCCCACCCCACACCCCTGCCACAGTTCCAGTCCCAAGGCCATTGTTTAGTTCCTACCTCAGCTGACTGGCTGAGAGCTACTCAGCACCTGCTCCTTTGCTGCCCAGTCATTGGTTTGTGCACAGAACAGAAACTGTAAATGTTTCCACCCCACCTCCAGGTCAGCCATATTGAGAGGGGACAAGCTCTCTCCTGTCTCTCCTGAGACAGGGTCTCATGTACTCCAGGTTGACCTAGAACTCACAATGTAGCCAAGGATGGCCCTTGAACTTTTGATCCTGGGGTCACAGGCCTGTACTACTACTACTGTTTACATGGTGCTGGGATGCGACCCTGGGCTTCATGCACGCTAGGCAAGCATTCGACCACTGGGCCACACTAAAACCCCTACTCTCTTTTTTCTTTTAAGAATTATTGTTTTTATTTTATGTGTATGTGTGAGGGCCCCAATGTTTATATGTGCACCACATGCATGCAAGTACCCCACAGAGGGCAGCAGAGGGCACTAGATACCCTGGAACTTGAATTATGAATTGGTTGTGAGCCATGGTATGGTTGCTGGGAACTGAACCCAGATCCTCTGCAAGGGCAGCCAGTGCTCTAACCACTCAGCCACCATCTCTTCAGCTCCACTTACCTTCCTTCTGGACCCTAACCTCTGGAGTTTGGAAACCCTGCTCCAAGATGTCCAATTGATATGAGGTGCCCTAGCAATGATCTTAGATCATAACTGGTTTGTAGTTTTCCTTCAAACAAAAGGTGATTTGAACAAAGAGTGATTACGGAAGCCACTCTGTCTGAAAAAGGAATGTAATCTATTTCTGAGGGTTTCTTAGAAATTTGTTCCAACTTATACTAGAGTACAGCTAGCGCTGCCACAAAACAAAACAAAACAAAACAGCAAGTGAAGTCAGTGGTCAAAGGGTAAACTTTCTTACTCTTTTGCTTCCAGGAACGTCTGCCCTAAGGGAGGTCAGGAAAGTCCTCACACACAAGTTGTTTGTCCATCACAACTCCTATTTATGCTAAGAGCTTGGCCCAGGGAGGAAAAACCACAGCCTTGTTTTAAGGACAGTACTAGACCAGATCACTGGCAAACCAGTCCACCAGCAAGCTTGGCTCATCTTCATTGTCGGGGTGACTTGATTTAGAATCACCTAGGAGACACCTCTGGGCGAGATGTGAGGACCGTTACAGAGAGGTTTAACTGAGGTGGGAAGTGACCCCATGGTCTGGGGTCCTGGAAGAAAGTGGGGAGCCCGCTGAGTACCACATTCAACCCTCTGCTTCCTGATGGTGGACATGTCACCTCACGTTCCTACTGACTTGCCTCCCCGACCCCTCCCACCCCCCAGTAACGGACTATATCTCTTAAATTACAGGTCAAATCCTTCTGCTAGTTGCTTTTGTTAAGGTAGTTTGGCACAACAACAGAAACAATGTATACACCTGTGGCATTTCCAGCCCTTGCTTGCATCTTTCCCAGCCTTCACCAGACTCCCAACTGGATCTGATGCCCCCAGCCGTGGCCACGCCCCAACAGCGGAGTTCTGCCGTAGCCACGCCCACACAGTGGAGCTCTGCACTGCTGATTCCTTCTTATCGCCAGGAGAGGCTTTTCCTGTCTCCCTCAACTTAAAGGACACCCCATGGCTTCCTACCAAGCGGTCCAGCTTCACTGCATAGCACATAGATCCCTTGCATTCTTCTCTTGTTCGTTCCGTGAACACATATGCTTATGACAGACCTGCAAACCAATACACTTGTGAATTGAAGAAGAGTTCTTCCCAAGCTGGGGGAACTATATCCCCAGTGCTGGTGGGCTGGGCAAAAAGTTTAGACCTCCTTGGTGAGTGTGTACGTGGAAAGAACCAGCCAGGCCAGGAGCTCGGTGCCCACCATGGTCTCCGCATCTCAGGTAGAATGCAAGCACTTGCCAAATGGGCACAGGGAGATGAAGAAGAGCAGTTTCATCTAAAGTCACAGGCAGAACTTGTCACCAGGCATAGATGCAGGATTCAGACTCCTCATCAATCAGCAAACAAAGGCCCAACTGCATGGCAGACACTGGGCACACACGGTGAGGAAGATAAAGCCTGTAGCTTCATTAATCATGGGATCCAACAGCAAGAAAACACAGAGACATGCGGGACACTGTCCAAAGATGATAAGAGCCCGGGAACCTGAGAGAAAGACCCCAGATCCTTCCCCTCTCTCCAATCTCAAAGCTCGAAGTCAGGGTGAAGCCCAGCCCTTCCCCCCACCCCACCCCCGACCCCCAGCAGCCCAGAGCAGACATGGCAAAGACATGCGGGATGGGGTGGGGGTGGGGCGCTTGGACTCATGAACCCTGTTAGAAGCAAAGATGTCTGCCAGCCCCTTGAGCTTTTCAGTTGCCCCAGGTGGGGTTGCATACATTAAATGAACAGTGAGTTCTTTGCGCCCCTGTCCAGGACTGTCAGCCCACCCGTCTCCTTCACTCCCAGGCATAGCCGCTAGGACTCCCAGATTAAGGCTCTCCTTCTTTGCAGGGTACTCAGAGGGAGGTGTTCTAAGTCAACTTCCGTTTCTGGAAAGATTCAGTCCAATGAACTGGGGTAGACTAGAGTACAGCATGTTCCTGCAACCTCAGGCCCTGTGCAGTGCCCCAAGGCTTATACCTGTGTTCACAAGGCCCTTCCCAAAGCTGCCCAGCCTTCCAGATCCTCTGTGACCTGTCAGCACCATGGCCCATGGTTACCCACAGTCTCCCTGGGCAGGATCGAGTTTCCCACGGGTAGGGATGGCACCCTTCCTCCCTCGCAGAGGCACCAGAGAGAGCTGAGCCCTTGTGAATAATTTATAGTCCTTCACAGCAGGCCTGGAAGCCTGAAGAGAACAGGGAGCCACAGCTTCAGGGCTAGGTTGTGGGGTCCTCTTATTGGACTCTGTGGCACCGGAGAATCCCACTCCCAAGGCCCCACCAGGGCACACCAGCCCCTGATCCCAGTTCCCTCTTGCCTGAGCTCAACCTGGTATTCATACAAGGTCCCTTCTTATCAACCTGGTCACAAGCCATGGCAGGGATCGGAGCCCAGGTCCTCTCTCTAATTCCCTGAGATTCATGGTGATTCCAGGATGGTCTGTCAGTTCCTCAAAGAGGTCATTTGGCACAGAGTCAGCACCTGGCATGGCTTGGAGGGGGTCAGGGTATCCAAAGGCTTTAACTCACAAGTGTTAAGGCAGTGCTGGAGTCTTCTTACACATGGGAATCGCGGCTCACGAAGGATTCTAGGCTTGTCATTAGTGGGCTTCTCCCTAAGGTGGGGCCAAGGGGCTAGCGGTTCTCATTAGGACCCAAAGAGCAGGCATGGTGCCCAGAACACTGCCACCAACCTGAACCTTTAGCTACACTGTCTTTGTAGGAGAGCGACTACAGTACATGACTGTCATCTTAGGAACTCAGCGTTCTGTGCTCTAAAGTGAGGGAGTGTGACCCTAACCCTAACCCTAACCCTCAGAAGCACAGCCTTGGGGCTGAGGACATGTCACAGGTATGGCCGGGCTCTAATCTGAAGGGTCTAACAGGAGTCTGGGCCAAAGCTTTCTAGGGCTGCTGATGGTGTCAGGTCAGAGCCCACACTCAAAGATCACTGACTTGCACACATCCTTCAGCTTTGTCTTCCTGAATACAGAGCCCTCACCTCAGTGGCTGCCAAATGGCTCTGCAGGAAAGCCACCCCAGCAGAGCGCCTGTTAGCTCACCCACCCAATGTCAGTCAGGGAAATTCTTGCCAGAAGCCAAACAGGCTCAGCCTGCCTGTCCAGAGCTAAGGGGACCATTGGTGCCTGCCCTTCTAGGCTGATGTCCACACCAGTGTCTGTCCTATGTCGTGTGGCCACAGTGGCCTCAAGCATGCTCCCTCGTGGACAGTGGCCCTGAGGCAACTTCAGAGATGGATCAGTGATGGTTCTAACCCTCTTACCTCGAACCTGTTCCCCTCCTGAGGCTGGCTCCCCCTATTTAGACAGACATGGGTCAGAGCCCTCATCCCCAGGTCCTGGTGGTGGCCGCCCGCATCCTAAACCTTTAGGAAAAATCCGTGTCCTTTCCCTGGGGCCCCTGTCCCCACAGCACACCTAAAGCCTGGCTGCCTCCTTCCCCGGACTGTCAAGGGTCACTCTGCCATGACTCTGTCTTCCACACGACCCTACCTTGTCCCAGGAGCTCTTGGCCATTTTGACTGGGGTCCCAGGAAAGCTTAGAAGCTTCCTCGCCAGTCACAGGAATGGGTCCAGAGCCACAGAGCTGGAAGATTCTCTAGGGGTGGCCTGCTCAGGGCTCTGGGGATAGGAAGGATGAAGAGGTCAAAGGGCAGCTCTCTCCTTACCTTCTTCTACCGCCTAACTCAGGTCTAGAAGGTGCTCCTGACTCAGATCAGAGCTGGGGATGACCACCCGCTACAGCCAAGCAAGTGACTTTGGCCTGTATGCCTAGTAGACTGAATGCAACTCTAAGCTGCCAAGGGAGCTGGTGTGAGGAGCACCAGCAGAGACGGAAGCAGAGGCCATGGCCCCGATGGGCTGGGTGGAGGGGAGACGGTTCACTTTTGGTGGGATCTGTCTTAGGCTTGGACCTCTGAACTCCCAATGGTCCCTGAAACAGGCACTGCTAGAGACTGCAGCAGTCACTCCTCAGAGCCTTGGCCTCTGTACCCAGAGACCCCCTTAGGAGAAAAGTCCTAAAGTCAAGTGTGGTAGCACAAGACTGTAATGTCTGCCCTCAGGAAGTGGTGGGCAGAGAAAGAGCAAGAATCTTTAGGCTGGGCATGGTAGTCATTCAGGAGGTAGAGGCAGGCAGATCTCTGTGAGTTTGAGGCCACCCTGGTCTACACAGTAAGTTCCAGGCCAACCAAGGTCGTGTCTCGCCAAAAACAAACAAATAAATGGAAGAAAATATATATATATAAATCAGGAATTCTAGGCTCAAATCCTTTACTTACTAGCAAGTTTAAAGCAAGCCTGAGCTACGTAAGATCCTGTTTAAAAATCCTGGCCTGGAAGTGTAGGACTTCTTGAATGTGCAAGGTCCCAGATTTAAGCCCTAGCACCTAAACAAAGCAATAATGCAAAGAAACAAAGTCCTTACTCAGGGTAATGCCCGACGAGAAGCTTCATTGAGGGAAGATCTCCTTTGGCGGCAGCATAGTGGATAGGCAGGGCGCCCGTGTCTGTAGTGATGGCAGAGTTTGCCCCACCCTGGTACAACAGCCAGTTCACCACGTCCGGGTGGCCAAAGCGGGCGGCCAGATGCAGGACTGTGGCACCAGAATTATCTTTTTCCTGTGGAAGAGAGCTACTTAGAACCCTATAGTCCAAACCTGTTCTTGCCAGGTGCCCAGCCCGCTGTTAGCCTCTTTCAGGTAAGCGGCAAGTCCATGTGCTTGAGCTAAGCCTAGCTTAGCATGCTTTTGGGGTGAACTAGATCCTAGGCTTGTGAATCCTGCCTCTGTCCTTAGGCAACTCCTGGCTGTCTTTGAACCTCAAGCCATAGGCAGCAACACCTTGCAGGTCTCTCAGAGGCCTTCAGGGAGTGGTGGAGAGTTGCCAAGACATGAGAGGCTCCCAAAACAGCAGTATCATAGCAGGAGTCTAGGCACAGGCCTGGCACCCAGGAAACACCTGAGCCAATGGGAACATTGCGGGGCTGAGCAAGGCCAGGAGAGATGACTAGCACCGACTCTACCAGGCTGGCATTGGATCTCCCTAACCCTGTTCTTCCTCTTCCTCATTCCCAGGTGTCCCATGGAAGAGATGGAAGCTTCTATCTTGGTACACCTCCGATAACCCAACCCCCACACAAGAAGCTGCCCTCCAGTAGACTCCCATGCACATGGCTTCAGGAACAAACTGTGTGCTTGCACTGTGGAGGAGGAGGTTACTGGGCACTGGTGGGCAGGGCCTTGGGCAGCGAGCCAATGATGTAGGTGTGTACTAGTGGCAGGATCCTTGAGAGGCTAGGTAAAACCCTTACAGACACCCTCTGGATTCAGACCTGTTCTTCACATATACCTACTGAGTCTCTCTCTTGGGAAGGGGCTGTTGATGGGCAGGGAGAGAGCCCCCAGTGCCCCAGATCTCTGGACTTGGGCTGCCACATTTGAGACTGGCACTATTCCAGAATCTGACAACCTGTCTCTCAGCACCAAGCACACAGACATCAGAGATGGTCAGGATTAGGAGAAAGTGTGGCGCAGCTGTGAGAGGTGACTGGGAAGTAAGGTCTCTTCTCTCCCTGCAGGGAGAGGATACCACAGAGACACATGAGACCAAGACGCGGAGACCCTGAGGTAAGGGAATCTCAGCAGGAAGACCCCAGAGCCTCCTGACAAGAGAAAAGGATGCAGGGAGTTGGTATGTCATCTGTCAGGCTCTGGAGGCAGAGAGGATCATGGGACAGGAAGCAAATGACAAGAAGGGACTAAAGAAGCAGCCAGCATTCCCTGCTGTGTGTTGCAGGTGCAGGTGTGTGTAGGCAGGTTTACACAGTCTGTTCTCCAGAGCTCAGGCATGGGCAGCTTGAGGTGACCCAAGCAAGACCACAGTGATGAAGGTCTGGTACCTTAGTTCTTGAGAGAGGCCTTCTCTCTCCACTGGCCTTAGGGATATGGACCCGAGGTTCTAGGGCATCTCTATAGCTCGAGGCTTCTGCACAATGATGGCAGTATAAAGTCGGGGCCTGAGTTCAAGGTTCCATCAGCTGGGTGGGCCTTGGGAGCCCCATGTTCTGGGGCCCACTTCCTAAACTGTTTATCTCTGGGCCAGATAGAACCAGAAATTAACGTCAACCCCCCAACCTGGTTCTGCCCCCAGCTTCCTGGGAGTAGAGGACAGGGGACTTGATAAACTGGGCACAAGGTTACTCGTTCCTTCCGCCTCCTCCGTGGTGATAAGGGAGGCTTCCGGACAGTGCTGGGCTTGGAATCGGGGAGGCAGGCACATCCCAAGAGAGACAAGGAGTGGACCATGTGGCTGTAGGCCACATGGCCAGGAACTCCTGATAACAAGGCCAGGAGATAAGGGAAGGAGAGAAGCTCCCAGAAAGATGGGGAGGTGGAGCTTGCGTCCCAAGGACAGCAGGTGGGAGCTGTATTGGATTTTGCTAGGCCACAGCAGACTAGATTGAAACTAGCCCTCACCCCTTTGGTATGCAGCTAACCCAGGGGTCTGTTTTTGTTTGTTTGGTTGATTTTTTTTTTGTAAAGACAGAGTCTCACTCTGTACCCCAGGCTGGCTTTGAACTCACAGCAATCCCCCTGCCTCAGTCTCCCATGGGCTGTGATTACAGATGTGAGCCATTCAGTGGTCACTGTCAGCTGGAAATCAGATATGCACTCAGATGGCTGCTCAGGCAACAAGAATATCTTCCCAACTCCTTACCTCGGCCCAGGAGACCCTCTAGGCCTGGCCTGGCAACCTTCCAGATCCACCCCTCTTCATCACCCTGGTCTCCCCAGCCTTCCTCCAGTACAAGAAATGTGCACACCACAGGTGTTTCACTTCTTGTTCTCTGTGCTGTGGGGCTCTGATCCACTCACCAGCCTGGCAGGTCATACTCCTCAATGTCACCAGGTGGTTATTCTAGGCACCAAGATGCCAGGTTGGGCCGAGAAGTGACTTAGATTTGGAGGGACCCAAAGTTGCTCATGTCCTTGGGTCTATTTATGCCCTGAGATCTCCCCCGCCTCATGTCCTTTGTCCCTGTCTTACTTGTATCTGCATCTTGGCCTGGGGTGATTTGTGAGACCTGAGCCTGGTGGCACGGGCTTCTAATTCGGCAGGTAGGCTCATCACTGCCCCGCCTTCTTCCGCCCTGGGCCACTCCCTCCAGGGAGTGCTTTGCCTGCCCTAGGAGATATCAGCCTAACAGAGTCCAGCCCCCCTCCCCCCGAACCCCCAGGTTCTCCTAATATCAAGCAGCCAGGAATCTACCCAAGTCTTCAATCTCAGGGGCCCACCTTATCTAAAGCCTTTTGGAAAGAGAAGAGCGCAGGGCTCAGCCTAGCCACGACCATGTCTATTTAACCCATCTTTGAGTCACAGGAGGGCTGGAGTCCTCTTTGGGCCCAAACTGTCTCTTAGAGTGGACTCACCTGCACCCTGCAGCCACCCTGCGTGAGCAGCCACTGCAGGCAAGAGAGGTAGCCTGTGGCGGCGGCGTCATGGGCTGGTGTGGCGCCGTTGCGCGCGCGGGACACGGCTGGGAGAGCAACCTCCTCCACCAAGTAGCGCAGACAGTGCAGCTTGCCTGAGCGGGCCGCATGGTGCACCGGCAGGGCGTCTAGCCGGTCACGCAGAGAAGGCCCCAGCAGGCCGGCGGCGTGCAGGGACCTCAGCACGTCCAGGTCGCCCCGCTGTGCCGCCTGCACAGCCTGCTCCAAGGCCATGGTGTCGCCCTCGGCGGGCGCCGCGATCCGAAGTTCAATGGGTTCCCCGGAGCGTCATGCGGGTGGCCCCAGGCTCCAGGAGCAGCCCCGCGATGCAGCCGTCGGAGGAGTGCGGACCCGGGAGGCAGAGCGGTTGTCAGCCGGCTCCGGCTCTGCGATCCCGGGGACTCAACTCCAGCTCTGCAGCGCTCTGGGGCGGGGACCCCGACAGTGCCCACTTAAGCCTGGGGCCCGCCCCCGCCACGCCTCCTCTCTGCCCCGCCTCCCCTGTCCTGTGCCCTCCCCTATCCCCGGCGGGCAACAAGGGTTGGTGCTCACTTTTCTAATTTGCTGCGCACAAAAACTGAATAGGATTCTAGTACCCTCCAGACACAGATCCGCTCATTCAGATGCCCAGTGGCCATTATACGTTGTTTCAGGTGCTGGGGACACAAGCCAGCGAGTGACGGCAATTACAAGGAGAGACAAATGTCATTAGAACCTGGCAAATGGGAGCTAGAAAATGTTTTATCATAGGCATCAAGAAGGTGTCTGGTGCTTGGTCTGGTTGGTAAGAAGGGACATTCAAGGCCAGGGGACTAGACGCCACTACCCAGAAGTTTAAAAAGTCCCACCAAGTACACAATGTCAACTGCCCCATGCTCAGTACTTCAAGGCCCCTCTAGAGCAGAGACAGGAGACAGGAGAAGGCAGAAAGAGAAAGAAAGGAGGGAGCCAGCAAAATGATTGGATAAAAGGTGCCTGCTGCCAAGCCTGACAGCCTAAGTTCCATCCCAGCGACCCGCAAGATGAAAGGAGAGACCGAGCTCCCAAAAGTTGTCTTCTGACTTCCACTTGCACACTGTAGCATATGGCCCCCAAGTAAACAAATACAATGATCAGAGGGGGAAACCCCCTCAAAACTCATATGATCTATTTTTAAGAAAGATTTATTTATTTATTTTATGTGGGTACATCGCTGTCTTTAGACACACCAGAAGAGGGCACTGGATCCCATTACAGATGGTTGTGAGCCACCATGTGGTTGCTGGAATTGAACTCAGGACTTCTGGAAGAACAGTCAGTGCTCTTAACCGCTGAGCTATCTCTCCAGCCCCCATGATCTATTTCTTTTCTTTCTTTCTTTCTTTCTTTCGTTCTCCCCCCCCCCCGGTTTTTTCGAGACAGAGTTTCTCTGTGTAGCCCTGGCTGTTCTGGAACTCACTCTGTAGACCAGGCTGGTCTCGATCTCAGAAATCTGCCTACCTCTGCCTCCCGAGTGCTGGTTAAAGGCTTGCACCACCACTGCCCGGCTGATCTATTTCTTAAGTAAAAGGAAGTTAAGACAAGAATGTCCTGGTGGGCTTAGAACTATTCGGATCAGGATGCGGAAGACTTTGATTACCCAAGCTGGTGTGGAGGATGGGAGAGTGGACCAGGAACCTGAAGGCCTGGGCTTTCCAAACCAAGAGCTCAGAAAGGAAGGATGTGAAGTCTGGGAGCCAGGCAGGTAAGCACTAGGGTCAAACTACCTTAAGGGGCATAGCTGGAAACAGGTCGTGGGAGCTGGAGGAGGCAAGGCCTGCTGCACCGGAGCAGAGGCTCCCGGAGAGGAGGGGTTGAGCTAGAGCGCAGCAAGCATATCGGGCAACCTTGAAACGGCTTGCGCTCTTCCTCGCGCTCTTCCTCTTCTTCTCCCACGCACAGAGAAGGTCAGGCATAACCCAGCTCCACTCCCCGGGCGTTGTTTCAATCCTAGCTCCTACCAGTCAGGGCGGTGCTGAAAATGTTGGAAGCTGTTTGCAGAACGCAGAATCCTAGCGTGGGTCTCGGGTCATTCTCAGATACCATTCCCGTTTTCACCACAAGGTGGCGCCATGCACGGTGGCCGCCAGAGCTCCTGGTGAGCTCAAACTTCGCCTCCGTTCGCTGCTCGCTCAGTTGAGTTTCCAACCACTTTCGCCTAGCTGGCAAGGCCTCATTCCTTCATAGGACCTTCGGTTACTGGGACCTGTAGTTTCTTTCCAGAGGTTTCCAGATTCCTTACCGTGCCACAGCTTCACAGCTGCTCGGTACTTTCTGATCTAAGTATATATTAGCATACCCTAACAGGCAGGTGTCCCTAAAGGCCAGTAAATGTCAGGGATCCAAACTAAGATGCTGGTCCCAGCTTCTACTTCCCTGCAGCTCCTTCGTGGCGGAAGTCTTCAAATTCTTCCACCCTACAAAGCTGCTGCCTTAACCCTGGACACCTCTCGTGTTTTGTTTTATTTTGTTGCATGGCTCCTGTCCTCAACTGCTTCTGAGTCAGTACCAACTCAGCCAGTGACAAGACAACAGCATGAGACAGGTGTTACTACACATCCTGGCTGACCAACCTCTCAGATTCCTCGAGGACACAGCTAATATTCAGACTGGGAGCCAGGCCCTTTCAGCTGTGCCTGTCTGTCCACCCTATCTGGCTCATTCTGGTGGCCCTAGGCTCCAGGAGCAGCCCCGGGATGCAGCCGTCGGAGGAGTGCGGACCAGGGGGCACGGAGTCCTCTCCAGCAGTTCTAAAGAGCCCTGTCATGGGAGACACAGTATAGAGCCCCCACCACTACCCAGGCACGGTGGGTGCCAGGCTCTTTATTCAGATTGTTAATACCTACAGAAGGGTTTTTTTGTTGTTGTTTTTTTCATTTTGTTTTGTTTTTTCCCATTTTGTTTTGGTTCTTTTCAGTGGCTGGCCTTGAATTTGTTAGCATCTCAGGCTGGCCTTGAACTCCTGAATCTCATTCCTTCTTTATGATGCTAGCATTACGGGCAAAAGTCACCCTAAGAGGGGTTCAACTCTCATTTCCTAGCTGCGGAAACAGAGACATAAGGGGTTTGGTGTGTGTGTGTGTGTTGGTCACAAAGCTTGCGGAGGTCAGAAGACAATTTGCACAAGCTGATTCTCTTCTTCCACCAAGTGTGCCCTGGGGATTGAACTCAGGCCATCGGGTTAGTGGGAGATGCCCTTACCCAATGAGCCGTTTTATGATTTTTTTTTTTTTAAGTTTGAGGTGACACAGATGAGAAGGGACAAACATGACTGTCCAGTATGCTTCCTCCTCCAACATCCCAGGGTGGATGTTCGCTTCCCCATTCCAGGATTGATCGTAGAGGCTCCTTCCTCTCCTCAGAGGGCCTTTTCTCATTCCTCACCTCCAACCTGGGTAAAAATCAATTTCAGGCATCTTCCCTTGCCGAGGACTAGTACATCTCTCAATATCCCATGAAGGACCAGGGGTAGAGTGTGTCCCCATGGTACCGAAGGTCATCCTAGATCCCCCCAGAGTCTGAGCCCCACTTTCTGAACACCCTTCTACCTCACCCAGGTTCTTCTGTTCTCAAGGATTCCGCCTTCCAGATCCCTATCAAACTCCCAGAGTCCTTTGGTTTAAAGGACTACCTGGTTAAAATCCTTTACAGTGGGGGTGAGAAAGGTAGAGGAGAGAGACATAAAATTGAGGTAACTGGCTTAGCACACGGAGTTTGCTTTCTGGCCTCGGGTCTTCAAATAGTCATCTGCAGCCCTGGAGAGGGATGTCTCCACCCTCACCTTAGGGGCTAGGAGCAGTCTTTGATCAGCGTAGGGTGGGCTTGCGGACACTGAACTGAGTGAGGTGGTTGAGCCACACATTCCCTCCTCCCTCTGGTCCCCCGCCCCAGACAGGGTTTCTCTCTGTAGCCCTGGCTGTCCTGAAACTCACCATGTAGACCGGGCTTGCCTCAAAATCAAAGATCCGCCTGCCCCTGCCTCTCAAGTGCTGGGATTAAAGGTGTGTGCCACTGCCACCAGGCTACACAGTTCTTTTTTAAAAATGAAAATTCACTTTTATTTTCTACTGTGTGTGTGTCTGTATTTGTCCTTGTGTGGATCTGTGCATATGACGGCCATGTCTGAGAAGTCCAGAAGAGGACGCCAGATCTCCCCAGAACTGGAGTGACAGGTGTGGGCAGTCAGATCTGAAACGCAGGTCCTCTGCAAGAGCAATATTTGCCTTCAGAGGCTAGTCTACGGGCATGCTAGACCCGATTGTGGGAGAGAGCCAGGGAATCAAGCAACCCCAAGGCCTGCTGGGACAAATCTTCATAGCTGACTGTTGGGTTTGTGGAAATGAGAAAGCGAAGGTCGAAAACAGCGAGCTCGGAGCTTCCACAAAGTAACTCTTTGGCGGGGGTAGTGGTCCTTGTACGCCACAGATAGAAATAGGGCTGAGCGCTCCTGTCCAGGCTGTCCTGGGCCCCTTTCCTGGTGCACTGGCCTCCACCGTTTTCGAATGCCTGCTGTGGGAGCCCTTCCAGGGATTTGGGGCTAGTGAAGGGAATGGAGCTCGACGGCAGGAGGGAGGGGTCTTGCTAGTACCCTGGACAGAGCCCACCCTGGCTTCGCCCCACGAGCGCTTCCTACTGGCTCTGGTTGTGCGAGTCTAGCCTTCGGGTCACATGACAGCCACAACCAGTTATGATATCACAAGGTTAGAATAATTGAGATAAAGCTTTTATCATTATCAATTGGCCCTGAAATTATTGTATTAGCATCTTGTAAAGTGAGACTTTATTGATATATAAATCTGACTGGTTAACTATAAGAATTGAGTCTGGCCGGGCAGTGGTGGCTCACACCTTTAATCCTAGCACTTGGGAGGCAGAGGCAGGCGGATTTCTGAGTTCGAGGCCAGCCTGGTCTACAGAGTGAGTTCCAGGACAACCAGGGCTACACAGAGAAACCCTGTCTCGAAAAACCAAAAAAAAATAAAAATAAAAAAAAAAAAATAAATAAATAAATAATTGAGTCTTGTTTTTACCGGGTTACTGGGTATTGAGATAACGAACCACAAGGTTGGCGGATCAATTTGGTTACTGGAATGTGGGACAGAGTTGGTGGGGGCTAGCTGGAGATATTTGCCGGTGTGAACTCGCCGGAGCAGACAAGTGGCAGTCAGGAGGCGTAGAGTTGGCGGGTTCTGTCTTAATACTTCCAGCAACAAGACTGCCCCCAAATTGCAACAAGGTCCGAGGAGGTAGCCGTTGCCCTGCCTGCGGACCCAGGGAGGGGAGCCCGCAGCAGATGGGCGGGGGACGCCTGCCAGTTTGCAGCAGCAACGGCCACGCGTTGTGGAGGCGTGTCTGGGCCCGCTGGGGCCCAAGAGGAGCAGCCGGGGTACACACCCAGGACCGCCCCCACTCGCCTGTCACGTGACCTTTGTCTGTCCCACAGGTGGAATCCCGAGTCCAGAGCCAGTTGAAATGAAATGAACTCCGAGGACCCTCCCTGGGGTTGCCTCTTCTTGGGGAGCGGGCGGGGCTCGGGTTTCCTTTTCACAACCTAGGGCCGGGGAACCCGGTGATTTTTAAGTCAGTGGACTGCTCTAGATTTTATGGAGCACTTGGAGTCAGGGGTCCAACGACCCCAGTCTTGGTTCTGGCCGCTAGGTCAGAGAAAGATTGGACCTTGCAGAGACTGATTTCCATGCCCAGCTTAAAGCAGTTAGAAGAACAAATCTCTACTTTTAATCCTTGTTGTATCTCCCTGAGGTCCTGAGGTCCCGGGCTGCAGCCGCTGGGGACCTTTCGGTGGCCTAGGGAGGAACTCGCAGACCCATGGGCGTGAATGAAGCCATAGGGTGCTGGAGAAGAGGCGAGGCCTGACTCCACCCACCCTTCCTGTCCAGGGGGTCAGTGCCCTCACATTGCGCGACCCCACCACAGATGGGACTCTAAGGCCAGAGTGGCATCCCTGGGGGACATTACCGACTCATCCTCTCCAGCCACACCCTGTGTAGAGACAAAGGCGGGAAGAGGGAGAGGCGCTGGCCCGACTCAATGGGGGCGGGGCGGAGCAGGGACGCAGTCCCCTTAAAGTCTAGTGGCTGACAGTGCGCGCACGTCTTTGGCTGATCTTGGGCCAGGCTTTGAACTTGGTTACCGGCTTCAGTTTTTGCTCTGCCTTGCAGCAGGGGCAAGGATCTTCCATCCCGAGGTAACAGACCCTGTGCGCCCTTCGCTTTCCCGCGGAGCATGAGACTGCCTAGTAGAGGAGGGGACGCGGCGGAGCTGCGCAAGGTACGAGCGGGAGGTGGGAACTCGTGGAGGTGGGGCGGGCGCTGGCGATCTTCCTAACTGTGGGCTCTGCGCCCTCCGGTCCTCCCCAGAGCCTGAAGCCACTGCTGGAGAAGCGCCGGCGCGCGCGGATCAACGAGAGCCTGAGCCAGCTCAAGGGTCTAGTATTGCCGCTGCTGGGAGCGGAGGTGAGTGTCCGGGAGCTCGGAAAACTGGAGTGGAGATTCTTGGGGAACCCGGAGAGGCGGGTTGGCCTGCGTGGTCCCGGGACTCCGTGGGAATCCAGAGACTGCGTGTGATCTGCGCGATGGAGTGGCAGAGACCACAGCGCGACTGGGGAGCATGTGGGTGCAAGAACGAGGTGCTCAGCTGCCCGGTTTATCGTGGGGTGTCTCTCTTGTCTGATCTGGCTCAGACTTCCCGCTCTTCGAAGCTGGAGAAGGCGGACATCCTGGAAATGACCGTGCGCTTCCTACAGGAGCAGCCTATGTCCCTGTACTCCACTGCAGCGCCTGGTGAGTGACCATCTCCCCGCTCCCGCAAGCCCTCCGGTTTGCACAGTTCTCAGGACTTCACGCTGTTCTCTGTACGCAGGGCCTTTGGATAGCTACCTCGAGGGTTACCGAGCCTGCCTGGCGCGCCTGGCCCGCGTGCTGCCCGCCTGCAGCGTCCTGGAGCCGGCCGTGAGTGCGCGCCTGCTAGAGCACCTGCGACAGAGGACTGTCAGTGGTGGCCCGCCCTCACTGAAGTCACCACCCGCTCCAGCTCCAACTCCCTCTCCGCCAGTGCCTCCCCCGGGCAGTCCTGGCCTCTGGAGGCCATGGTAGGCTCCTGGATATTCCATAGGATCCTGCTGCTGGCTGTCAGGGACCTGGATGGGCTAGCTGACCAAGGGAGTTCTCGATGGTGACTGCATCTTCTCACTTGCTTTGAGAACAGTCTAGCTCCGACCGCCCTGACATGATGCCATGACCTGTCTGGGTGATGAAACCTTCAAGGAAGAGCTCAGCCAGAGGGGGAAACGGGGCCGAAGGAGAAAGAGCAAATACAGGCAGGGTGAGGAAGAAGAGGACCAGACTGGAAGTAGTGGTTCTGGCACTGGGCCAGCCAGCGCTGCCCCAGCAGGGGCACACCTGCCCTTGTGTGGGCAGCAGACCGAAGTCGTCTGCTATGATGGGTCACTGTGTTTCCAGCCACGCCTGGATAAACTTCCAGCTCAGCTGAGCTTGTGAACCTCTCCATGAACAGAGCAGTGGCTTGGGGGACTCTGACCGCTCCTCTGCAGAGCACTGAGCAAGGCAAAGGAACAGAGGGGCAGCCCCTCCTCCGCCCCTAGGCTTCCCTTCCCACTGATCTGTACCAGGTGGTGTGGGCTTTCCGTTTTAACTCTCTAAGTGTTATTTCTCTCCACAGCAGGCGGGGTGGCCTTGGGATGTGAGGAAAGGGTGGGACAAGAGAGAGGCTTCCCTGTGGCTGTAAGGAACCTTGTGGCTTTGAAGGAGCAGAGCACAGGCCCTGTACTCTGGAGAAGCAGAGGAAGGACCACCAACAGCCTTGCCTGCTTTCTCTGAGAAACCACTCCCCAAATCCAGGCAGCGGGGCTACCAGAAACAACTTGCTTAGAAATTATTTCTACCAAATGGAAGTCCACCAAGACTCAGGGAAGGGCCTTTAGAACCCAGGAGTGGGTGCTTCACAGAAAGTGGGGGGATTTGTGAACCATTTCACTCCAAGTCTATGGGGATTTGCTGCAAATAGCCTCAAGGCTGCTTCTCCCCAGTCTGGGCTGGGGACCAGGACACTAAAGCCAGGAACACAGACTAGCTGGGGAAGGGACAGTCACTACCCGCTTGGGTATGCACATCTGCGATGAGTCTGGGCACTGATTTAGGTAATAGGAGTTGGAGGCATGTTTAAGAAGGAAGAAAGACAATAAACATGAAGGGAAGGGTCTCCGCTCCGGCTGTGCTGTGCTGACCGTGTTGCCTAGACTGCAAGCTCTTGGGAGGCAGGGTTGGGCGCAGTGCTCCTGAGTGTACCTCTGCAGCACTGGATACACAGTGACCGTGCAGTAAACAGGATGAGTGAAAGGAGTCGCTGTGACTGGCTCACACTATATTGAACCTTGGACTTGGACGGCCTGGCTTTTGCTTAGAGTACCACTCCAAGTTCTTAGAGCAGTGGTTCTCAACCTTCCTAAGGAGGCGACCCTTTGATACAGTTCCTCATGTTGTGGTGATCCCCAGCCATAAATTTATTTTTGTTGCTACTTCATAACTGTAATTTTGCTATGTTATGAATGATAACGTAAATATGTGGCTTTTTTTTTTTTTTGATGGTCTCAGATGACCCTGTGAAAAGATTAGTCGACCTCCCTGAAGGGGTCAAGACCCACAGGTTGAGAACCACTATCCTAGGCTCGTCTACATATTTGTCCAACCAGGGCACAAATACGGTCTGGTTTCTTGTTCTTAGTGGAGCAAGAAGAGGCTGAGAAATCATTGGCCCTGGCACAAACTCACCCAACAGGCTCTGGGCTTCTCCTTGGATCTAAAAGGACATCTTCCTGTCTCCACACATAAGAACTCTCAATACTGGTTTACACAATGAGTTTTCAGTCATCTTTCCCTGTGGAGTGAGACCCTGTCTCAAAGGGGAAAAAAAAAATCTCTCAACACTGGTACTTTTTTATTTTGTGGAATGATCTGCCTGCTTCTGCTTCTTGAGTGCTGTGGTTAAAGGTGAGGTGCCACCACCTGCAGCTTAAATTTACTTTGATGTTTCTTCATTTTATGTGCATGGGTTATTGGGTAAGCAGCCATGGAATGAATGGTGTGTGTGTGTGTGTGTGTGTGTGTGTGTGTGTATGGATAAACTGCTGACTCACAGGGCCAGGTGCTCTGGAGAACCCGAGCCCTGGCATGTGCAGGTGGGTAAAGTTCTCAGCCTGAGGCAAGAGGCCAGTTTTTCAGTGGAATGTGCTGGGAGACCCGGAAGGTCTAGGCTGGTGTTCCTAGCTGGTGAAGCAGGGATACCTGGATCCTCTTTCACAAGATGCTCTGAGTGCTTCTTCCTGGCAGCTCCTTCCATGGACCCAGAGACCTGGCTGTGTCAATGTTCAATAGAGGGTCTTGTGTGTGAGTGTGTGCAAGCACACAAGCATACGGAGTCCGACGGTGGCTCCTCAGGTGCCTTTTCCTTTCTGTTGGATCTTTTCCAAGTAGGTTAGACTAGGAAGCTTCCAGGAATCCACCTGTCACTCTTGCCCATCCGGCTGTGATTACAAGCACCTGCTACCATGGCCAGCTAAGCAGACATTTTATGACCCTAAACAAGTCCATAACTGACCAAGAGCTTTGGGCATCTGTTCTGAGATGACCTCATGTTGAGTCTAACTCTGACTGGGCATCGCGCTAGCTGGAGGAAAGGTCCCTATGTCTCACGTAACTCAGTGGGAAAGATGACTGTGACTCAGGGATGCTGCAGTGCTGAGATGCCTGGGAACCCAGTTTTGCTGAGATGCACACTCCTGAGGAGATCCGGGTTTTGAAGAGGATCCTACTTGCCTCTCTGGTACCAGGTGGTGAGAAGAGTCTATATGTGCCTTCTCTAAGCCCTCTCTGTGCTGTGGGGTCTCCCCTGTGGAGGGATGGTGGGTATTGAAGGAACTTCTTACATGTGAGCATCTGTGGTAGTCTCTGTCCATGGCAGAACTAATAGGGTAATGGGCTTGCAGCTGAGGCTACTGGGGTCAGAGCCAGTGCCCAGGCATCCCTAAGAGCCAGGTTTGATCACTTGTCCTCAATTAAGCTAAATAATACCAGCTCACTGAGTAAAGGTGTTTACAAGGACTGGTGACCTGAGTTCAATCCCCAGGTCTCAGTGGACTGGACAGTGGAGACAGACCAGTTCCACAAAATTGTCCTCTGACGTCCACTCGAAGGCCATGGCAACTTGCACCCTCCATATGAGAACTGGTGATAACTGAGCTGGGCATGGGGGCTCACGCCTTTAATCCCAGCACTTGGGAAGCAGAGGCAGGCAGATTTCTGAGTTCGAGGCCAGCCTGGTCTACAGAGTGAGTTCCAGGACAGCCAGGGCTACACAGAGAAGCCCTGTCTGGAAAAACCAAAACCAAAACCAAATGATAATTAACAACAACAACAACATATAATAATAATAGATAATAACCACCATAGCAACAACAGAAATAACATTAAAAGTGGCAAACAGTGAAGAGCAACTAAAGATTTATTCAATATGGCCACACTGGGAAGAGAAGCAACTCGATCCGGTGACTTCCAGATCTTACCGTGAGGGAAGGGTTTAAACAGAAGGGAAGAGGTGTGCTTAGCTAGGCAGTCCTGGTCAAGGTGTGGGCCTACCCCATCACAGTCTCCGCTTCAGTCTCTCCTGCAAGGTGGTCTGACGGGCTGTAGGTTGTTGGTTGTCAGATCTGTGTGGAGTCCTCTGGCACCAGGCCTCGGTCTTTTCTGTCTCCCAGCATGAGACGCCTAGAGAAATTCTAATTCACCAGGGCTGGTTTATTCAATGGTCTGAAAGTCAAAGGGAGGAGCACTGGTTTCTGTTCATAATTTCTGCCTTGGGGTTAAAGTCTCAGGAAAGCTGGTTAGGGGTGGCTTTGTTCTCCGCTAGGCTCTGGAAGCTTTGCCCAAGTGCGTATTTACAACATCTAGGCCCTCTTAACTCCGATTATTTTTAACCTTTTACATAATCACTTTTCAAAGACAAGTCGGGTGGCCTGCATTGTTCCAGAGAACAGCTGACAGGCCTGGGGCCTTAATTCCTATGTGGGCTGTGTGTATGTCTCTGAGCTTCACTGGGCTGTGCCAGAGCTGCCTGGACATGCAGCCACCCGCCGAGGCTTCACACTGAGTAACAAGTTTCACTTGGGGTTTTCAGAGGTCTGGGCAAAGCCTCAAGCACTTAAAGCGGATCCAATAAACCATGAATAATGGTTTTAGGACCGTGAGTAAGGCGCTGGGGGGGGGAGGGTTGGGACACACCCCGCACCCGCCGCGGCTTGTTACGGAACGTCCACCAGGGGGCAGCAAGGAGCAGAGGCCCACGGAGCGGAACGGGACCTGGCTGCAGGAATGTGACGTTTTCTGGCTAGGGCGAGAAGGGTGAAAGAGGACTTCAAGCGGAGTATGTGTCTGCTGATGCTTCTGCGGCAGAGGGTTTGCCCAGAGCAAATCTTCTTGGGGCCTAAAAGTAGTTTTTACATTAATTAAAGTAGGTGTGTGTGTGTGTGTGTGTGTGTGTGTGTGTGTGTATGATGTGCCAGCTGGTCTAGGAGCCCAGAGGATGCTGGAATGACCAGTGGTGATGGTGGCAGCAGGGGTACCAGCTGCCCCACATGGGTGCTGAGCCGTCTCTCCAGCCCTCCTCCTTGGGTTTTGAATGGATATTTTATCCGTGCGTGATTAAGTAGCAAGCCCCACTGATCACCTGGAAAATACTGGCTCATGAAACCTGATGTTGTTCTGCTCTTCTCGCTGTTATTGTTACCACAGGACAGGAAGCTGCTGCAGTCTCTGGGTACTTGGGAGAGCCTGGCAATGGGCAATGCACACAGTGTTTTAATATCATGGTCAAGTCACTTTGATTTCATGGACAGAGGAAGGGTCCTGGTATTTTGAAGGTCCATGGAGAAAACTGGGAGCTGCTCAAAGGTGGACAGCACAGAGCCATAAGAAATCCAGAACCCAGAATCCTGAAAGACAGCCCAGCACTTGCTGCTTTTCCAGAGGACTCCAGTTTGGTTCCCAGCACCCCATTTGGTGGCTCCCAACAGCCTGTAACTCCAGCTCCATGGGATCTGATTCTCTATTTTGTGGGCACCCCCAGCCTCCCCCAACCCCACCTTGGCCCACATACACTTGTAAAAATAATTTAAAAATAAATATTTAGAAATACACAATCTAAATCCAGGCATTGTAGCTTGCTCCTGTAATCCTAGCACTCTGAGTGATTGAGGCAGGAAGATTGTCGTGAGTTCAAGGCCAGTCTGGATTGCATACTCAGGTCTGGGCCAGCTTGGGCTACTAGATGAGACCCTGTTCATCAAACAAACAAATATAAGCACACGGTCCTAAGGAGAGTGGGGCAGGGAAAAGAAGAGAGGAGAAACAGAGGGAGCAGGCAGGAAAACAGACGAGTAGTGAGCGATGTTTAAACCCAAGTATACGGGGAGTTCACGGGACCCAGGTGGCCCATCGGCTGCGTTACAGGCACCGACGGTCAAGCCGAATCAGATCACAAGATGCTGTATGTGGGTCCTCCCTCTTCCTTTCTTTCTCTTAGAAATCTTGTCCCGACAATTTTTTTAGTGTGGAATAGAGTTTATTTAGGGCATGGGAAGGGAAGTTGAGGAGGGAGGAGAGAGAGAGAGAAAGAGAGAGAGGGAGAGAGAGAGGCCAGCCAAGAACACATGGAGAGAGAAGAGGGAGGGGAGACGGGCAGAGAGTAAGGGGTCGGAGGACAAGAGTCCCCGATTTTTTCTTTTAAGATTTTATTTTATTTATGTGTTTGTATACCTGTGTGCATGCATGTGTGAGCGTATGTGTAGGTGTGTGAGCCTGTGTGTGTGTGCGTGTGCATGTGAGTGTGTGTGTGTGTGCTCACGTGTGAGATCAGACGCCCATGAGAGTCAGAAGAGCACATCAGAGCCCCCTGTTGTTGGAGTATTTGTGAGCTGCCCCCTGTGGGCTGGGAACACAGATGGAGCTGTTAACTGCTGAGCTGTCTCCCTAACCCTGGAGTAACCACACTTAATTAGATTAAAAAACAAACCAAAATACCAAATTGCACAATGCTATAGATTCTCAGTGGTTTATGGGACATCCAGAGTGATAAAAACATCAACAAGAAGACAAGCGAAAATTATTAATTTGCGGGTATTTAGTCCCTGGGCTTCAAAGTGCAAGATGATAAAACATAGCCAGGGTCTGAGGCTCCAGCTCCGTAGCAGCGTGTGTGAGGGAGGCCCTACACCCAATCCTCAGTACAGAAAACATTTAACTGAAAGAGACAGTCAAATTCATAAGTAACTGTATCTGAAGATTTAAACCTTCCTCTCTAAGTGATTGATAAATGTACACAGAAAATCAATGAGGCTGTAGAAGACCGGAAGATTACCAACGTACTTGACCCAGATGGTCCTTCACAGCCAACAGCAAAACAAACACCACCTCAAGAGGGCATAGAACAGTTGCCCAGGAGGCCATCTGCTGGGATGTAAGAGAAGGCTCTGTAGATCTGAAGGAAATGGAGTTATACAGAGCACTGTTCAGCCACAACAGAAGTTGATTAAAAACCAACCACGGAGAAAGAAGCAGGTGGTCAGTGCAGACGTGGATGTCGGGAACAGGAAGGCTTTTGAGAACTGAGGCTGAGGACGGTGGGACATCTGAGGGGCTGTGAGTCTCAGGGGAGGAGGGCTCTAAGCTGATGCTGCAGGTGCCTGGCTGTGTAGACAAGGAGCCGTTCCCTTGCAGACTTATTGGAAGGTTAAGAAGACAAAAGGAGAGATTTAAGGGCTGGAGAGATGGCTCAGTGGTTAAAAGCACTGGCTGTTCTTCCTGAGGTCCTGAGTTCAATTCCCAGCAACCACGTGGTGGCTCACGACTGTCTGTAACTCCATTCTTGGGGATCTAAGGCCCTCTTCTGACCTCTTCAAATGCACACATATTCCATGTACATGCACACAGGCAAAACACTCATACATATAAAGTAAAATCAATCTTTCAAAAATCGGAAGCCTGGGTTGGGTGAGGTGGTGGCGCACGCCTTTATTCCCAGCACCCGGGAGATAGGAGGATCTCTGAGTTCCAGAGTGAGTTTCAGGACAGCCAGGGCTACACAGAGAAACCTTGCTTCAACCTCCAAACGCCTCCCCCTACCCCAAATTGAAGCCTGAGAAGTACCCTTGAGATTGCCCAACTGGGTGGAGATGGTGCATGGTTGTTGATATGCAATCTGGTTTATCTTGAACTTAAGATACTTCTGCCTCAGCATCCTGAGTTCCAGGATTATAGACATCAGCAGACCCAGCAATGACCTAACAATTCTACTCCAAGATATATACTCAAGAGAAAGGAAATGCATTTATACAAAGCCTTGACGGTGAGTGGCCATGGGAACTGTCTTAGTTAGGGTTTCACTGCTGTGAGCAGACACCATGACCAGGGCAAGTCTTAGAAAGAACAACATTAATTGGTGCTGGCTTACAGGTTCAGAGGTTCAGTCCATTATCATCATGGTGGGAAGCATGGCAGTGCGCTTTAGAGAGAATCTTGTTTAAGTATCATCTGTCAATAAAAAAGCTTATGGCCAATGAGCTGAGGCAGGAAATAGGAGGTGGGACATCCAGCAGGGACAGAGAGGATTCTGGGAAACAGCGAGCTGAACCCAGATTAAAAGAAAAGGGATGATAAGTTAAGGGCTAGTCAGAGAACAGGCTGACGCTCATGGCCTAGGCATGTATTAATCAGGAATTAGTCTCAGAGTCGTTGTTTCTGGAAATTAAGTAGGGGGAGAGCAAGGGCTGGGAGGAAAAACTAGATTCATTTTTTTTTACAGTGTGCAGGCAGACACGGTACTGGAGGAGCTGAGAGTTCTACATCTAGATCTGCAGGCAGCAGGAAAAGACTGATTCTGAACTGGGCATAGCTTGAACATATGAGATCTCAAAGCTTGCCTATGCAGTGACACACTTCCTCCAACAAGGCCACACCCACTCCAGTAAGGCCACACCCCTCCAGTAAGGCCACACCTCCTCCAATAAGGCCACACCTCCTAACTGTGCCACTCCCTATGGCCAAGCATTCAAACACAGGAGTCCGGGCAGTGGTGGCGCACGCCTTTAATCCCAGCGCTTGGGAGGCAGAGACAGGTGGATTTCTGAGTTCGAGGCCAGCCTGGTTTACAGCGTGAGTTCCAAGATAGCCAGGGCTATACAGAGAAACCCTGTCTCGGTAAAACAAAACAAAACAAACAAACAAACAAAAAACCCCACAGGAGTCTATGGGGACCATACCTAGTCAAACCACCACAAAAGTTTTATCATGAAATCGAAAAGTTAGAAAAACTGATCACCAGCTGGTGACAAAAGATCCAGCCTATCTGGGCTGAAAGGCATCTTGCAGTCCTTTGGAAAGTTGTTCATCTGAACCATCTGGGATATGGAGTTCCCTGTCTGATCAGGAATAGAAAGGCTCCTGTGAAGCACTTGCCGCTCTCCCTGGCACCATTACAGGGAAGGGAAGATGGTGGAGGGCACGGAGAAGTTAGCACAAACTGTTTGTAGTTAGTGAGCCACCAGAAAGCCGGTGTGTGTGTGTATGTGTGTGTGTGTGTGTGTGTGTGTGTGTGTGTGTGTGATGCCCTTAGTCCTGCTCAAGGACCATTAAGAGGAAAGTGCCTGGCTAGTCAGCTGGTTTACAAAAGCTCTCCACAACAGCCAGTCAGTTATAAACTGAATCCGAGGAGCCTGGTGTTGTAGCTCAGTTGAGAGCACTTGCACAAAGACCTGGTTGGATCTCCAGCACCGAATAAGCCAGTGCCAACTTGTTATCCTAGCATTCAGGGTAGAGGCAGTCAGGGTGGAGGTCAACAGTTTGAGGTCGGCCTTGCCTACAGTTTAAGTCCAGCCCCAGCTTCATGAGACCCTGTCTTTAAAAAAGGAAACGCAGAGGCTAAAGTCAGCAAATCTCCAAGGTATCCACAAATTAAATTAGCCAGGTGTACATGGGCCCCCAGGGACGTGAGAGCAGACTGTCTTCCCCGGAGGGAACTGCATGGAGCTTGTGCAGAATGGGGAAGGCATGCAACTTGGAGACCGAAGTGTGCTGCCTTGTTTAGATCTGTTTGGCCAACAGTGTCCCAGTGACACTCTCACAGCCTGGTGGAGACCATATCACCCCTGCTGAATCCCAGACTCGATAACTGGACTCCATTGTAAATCTTAGTTTCACTTCCTGGGTGGCCTCCGGCTTCACAACTCTGGGAATCTAAACACACCCGAGACCCTCCTTTCCTCTCTGTCTTCTAGTTACAATCACCTGAACCTGTCCTGAGACCCTTCAGAGCAATGAGATTTCTTCTAATATTTTTATCTGACCAAATGTCCATCGGCCAGGTGGCTGGGTTACAATCTGTTGAATCACAGTAATCTGAGACTCTAGCAAGTCAACCTTGTATTAAATATTTATATTAAGCATTAGAGCTTAGTCCAGCCCACAATAAATGTGCTAAAAATATTAGCCCAAAACTGAACAAAATTATGTTTTATTTTTTAAAGATTTATTTATTTTATGCATATGAGCATACTGTAGCTGGTCAGAAGAGGGTATTGGATCCCATCACAGATGGTTGTGGGTTTTTTTTTTTTAAAAAACAAACTTATTTTAGATGGGTGAGTGGCAAGGAATGCCTTTTATCTCAGCACATGGGAGACAGAGGCAGGTGGAGTTCAGGAAGTTCCAGACCGCCTGGTCTACACAGTGGGTTCGGGAACAGCCATGGCTGAGAGAGACCCTGTCTGATGAGGGTGGTGGCAGTGGGATGGTGACAATAGTAATTATTATTATAGAAGATCCACCCCAAATACCTAGGTGTGTTTTATTTTTAATAATGTGCATAGATATGTCTGTGTGCAAAGAGTGCGTGTGTATGAGTGCAGTGCTTGTGTAGTCCAGAAGAGGGCAGCAGATCCCCTGAAGATGGATTTCAGGCAGTTGTGAGCTCCAGGATGTCTGGGCAAGGAACTGAACTTGGGTTCTCTGTAGTGTGTGCTCCTTGCTGCTGAGCCACTTCTCCAGCCCCTACAGAAGCCTTTTTAATTAATTCATTAATTTTGAGGCAGGCCCTGGCTGGCCTGGATCTCACTTCATAGACAATTCCCAGAAATTGTCTCTGCCTCCCCAGTGCCAGGGTTGAACCCCAATGCCTGGGTGGTCTCTTTCTTAAAATTTATTCAGTTTGCAAAATATTGGGTTTCCATAAGGCTTTTTTATGCAACCTTAATTTATATCCTCAGAATTAAGTGTGTGTGTGTGCACGTGCATGTGTGAGAGTGTGTGTATATGTGTGTGTGTGTATGTGTGTGTGTGAGTGTGTGTATATGTGTGTGTGTGCATGTGTGTGTGTGAGTGTGTGTGTGATCACCCATTCACCCATGCATTAACATGCTGGTGCTGGGGATCAAAACCAGGTCCTCAGCAAGGACAGAGCTGTCTTTTCAACTCTGCAGCATCTCTGCCTTCTATTTTGAGACAGGGTGTCTCCTGAGCCTGGGGCTCACTATGTCAGCTTGTGTGGCTGGCCAGCGCTCCCCCAGAGCTATTCACAGGCACACATCTTATGAGCCCTGGACTCCTTTTACTTTTCTTTTGCTGGGTCTGGAGCCCAGGGCCTCTCAGAATGCTCAGTCACCAAGTGATGCCCTGACTCTTCATCTTGTTACTTCCTCGTCAAGGTAATTAACCTCTTTGTGAGTCACACTCAGAGGCAGGAACAGACTCCTAGGCTGGGGTCTCAGCCTCTGGGGTTCCCCTCTGCTTCTCACCTTTCCTTGGCCCATTTCTCTCCTTTTGTGGAGGCAGGCCAAAAGACAGCCTCATTCCTCATCGCTGTTTAGCACGGGCAGTGGTGGTGCACGCCTTTAAAAGCGTGTAGCAGTGTTTTGCACTCAGAGGCCAGAGAGGAGCCTCAGATGCCCTGGAACTGGAGTTAAAGACGAGGTGCTGAGAATTGAACCTGGGTCCTCTGCAAGAGCAACAACTGATTTTAACCACTGGGCCATCTCTCCAGCTCCACAAAATTCTTTTTTGATTAAGGAAATGTTTCTTCTTCTTGCCACAAGATCTGCAGGTGGAATCTGATCTCAGTGTGCTGTTGTCAAATGGTGTGGAAATTTACTCTGCCCCTAGGTGGCGCCACGTGACCACAAACCCAGCACCCTGATGTGTCCCTGACTCCAGAAGGTCAAGGGAAGGGGACTTTGAAGCTGTCCTATTAACTCCAGTTAGTGTCAGTTTTCAGGTACCAGAAGGGTTGTAACTCCAGATTTAAAGTTTGGCCCAGTTAGAATCTAAGGAAGTGGTTTTTTAATTTTATGTGTATGGATGTTTTGTCTGCATTTACTCCTCCAACCAGGCCACACTTCCTAATAGTGCCACTCCCCGGGCCAAGCATATCCAACCACCACAGTCCTGTGTTCAAGAGTCCTTTACAGTCTTAGGTTTCTCAGAGTGGTCTGTGCTTGGGACAGAGGATGACTCTCAAGGTTAAGAGCTGGGTGACAGGAGATTGGGTTCCTCCCTCCCAGCAGCAGTGAGTGTGGGGAGTGGGTGGCACACACTGGGGCTTGCCCACAAAGTACTGTGAACAGGAGGCACAATCTTGAAGCACCCATTTTCTCCAAGTAGAAAAGGCACAACAGGGTCTTTCAGGCTCCAGCTGCCTGTGAGCGAGTCAGTGAACTCTTCCGTCTAACTTGACTATCTGTTGCACAGAGCCTTGTGAGGCCACAGTTGTGGCCCTGTTCAGGACAGGCAGCAGGTTCTCAAGAGAATGAATGATCCAAGAACAAAATAAACAGAGTCCCAGAAGCTGCCCAGACCCTAACCTGGAGTGCCCCGTTGTCCTGGTGTAAGCACCTTGTGATGTTTACACAAGCAGCTGAACACCTGAGAGAATGCAAGTGGAGAGAAGAAGTGTTCTCCCAACCTCCTCGGTCCCTCAAATGCAAACACCGTCACTCGGACAGGTGTGTGAAATACCCTTTCAACAGATGTTTATTCCCGAGGGTCCTCATTTCCTCCTAGTTCTCCACTTCATCCCAGCATACAACTGCTCTGAGGTGAGAGGAAGGGAAACCTTCAAACAGCAGAGTAAGGCTTACATCGAAGGTGGCAGATGAGCCGTGCGGGCAGGGAGGCCAGGGCCCTTCTGTTGGCTGCATTCTCTGACATTGAGGACACCGCAGGTCCTGGGGAACCTGCAGCACCCTTCTCCCTCTAAATGTCAGCTTGAATCAGGCAGGGTCAGGCAGGGTCTTCTGGGCCTAGGCTGTTTGAATCCCTTCAACATCCCTGTGACTCCAGACTTTGGAGCAGCCAAGTTTACCAGCAGGCTCGAATAGTCCGTAGTTTCTCTGTACCAGGTCCCTTTCTAAGCACCTAAAAATGCCCATGTGTTTAGGCCTTACCACGGTCCTATGGGTAGGTCTTCTGTTCTCTCTAGTCATGGAGGAATTGAGGTGTAGATAGCAGAGAGCTCACTGAAGGCCACACATCCTGGTGTGGCTCATCTTCTCTTAGTCCTGTACTGTGCCACCCCTGTTCCTGGTGCTATCATGGTCCCAGAAGGTCTTCTGACTCTTCAGCTTGTTAGGCTCCCCAGGGAGGCCTTAAGGCAACTTTCTCATCCAGGCTGGCTGCATGTGCCTTTGGGCTCTCAGAGGTCCTGTACTCCATGCAAAGACAGAAGCTGAGATGAGAGGTTCTGGACGCATCCCTGGAATCCCTTCTTGGGTCCTGAACTTTACCTGTCACTCAGATCAAGAGTGGGTCACATGCCCAGGCCACATAGACACATTGGCCATTCCTAGGGAAGAATGTGTTTGCTTGGTTGTTTCTATGGCAGAAAAGTTATTGAATTCAAACTTATACAAGGACCAACTCTTTAGCCTACATGATTTATTGGCTATTGAGTATAGTTTGGTGGTAGACGGCTTGTCTGACACTTGACATGGTGGGTTTGAGCCCTATCAGCCCATCTGTGCATGTGCACGTACAGGCATGCATTCGAGTGTGGGCACATGCACACACACACAACCCCCCCCACACACAAGCCACCTCTTTATAGTTAAATATGTGTTGATCTTGATTGTTAGCTTGATAGGATTCAGAACCAACTTAGGAGACACATCTGTGAGTTTCGGACATTCCAACAGGCAGCCTGGATACTCCAAGGGGGGGAAAATCAATGTTGCCTGCCTGACTCCATCTTCACTTCTTCCTGAGGGAGGAGGGTATCTGCTGCTGCTGCCAGCCTCCAGTGATATCAGACACCAGTGTCCTCAACCTTCCAATGTGGACTGAAGACTAGCATCTTTGAGTTGGGACCGCTGAAGCAACCAGGACTGAGCAGCTACCAGGTTCTCTGCCTCTCCATGTGCAGCCGGCCATTGATGGACTACCCATGTAGCCCCCATCATGACAGCTGGGTTGCTGGGTTACAATAAATCCCTTTATAAATTATTATTTTAGGTGTATTGTGTGTCTCGGGCATATCCTGAAGACCAGCTGAGACATGCAGCCTTGAGAATAACTGCTGGATTCTTGGACTTTCTGTTCATAGGCAGCCACTGTTGGATTTAGCTGGATCACAGCCTGTAAACTTCAATAGACCCCCTTTCTATATACAGAGAGATTCATTTCAAGAGTTCTGTACTCTATAGAACTTTGAAAAATGCACCCTTACCATCACCTCAGAGACTTCTCTCAGACCTCTTTCCAGTCTGTTCTTCCCTGACAATCCTAGTCCTAAATGACATTGCTTCTATAAATGACTTTGTACACTATGCTAACCTAATTGTATGTAACAAAATCCTAATGTATTAACATTTCTAAAAAAATTTTTTTGTGGTGCACCATGTGTGTGCAGGAGCCCGACAAGATCAGAAGAGGCATTGGGTCCCTTGGTTCTAGACTTTCCCTTCTTTTGGTGGCTTCTGTGGCCTGCAACTTGGATGGACTTGGTTTCTAGGCAAAGCAGAAAACAGCGGCAGCTTCCGGGCAGCAGGTGCACCCAGCTTGTGCTTGGAGCTCCCAGGGTGTCTTTTTGGACATTAGAGGGTCAGTGTTGGCTGAGGACAACAGGGGTCAGGGGTCGACGGGGCTCCCCGTCCGCAGCCATCGGGGTAAAGGGTGGACAGACCTGGGCGTCTGCACACTCGGCACCGCGCGCTGTAGGCCCGGGTGAGGCCAAGGCCGGGCGCAGGGGTCGGCGCGCGGCTCGCGGGCACCGTGCCCGTCCAGGTTGGGCCTCCCCCCCCCCCGTGATCTCATCGGGTGGCCGGCCCCGGCCGGTAGCGAATCGCCGCGCGGGCGAACGGGAACGCCCCGCAGACTCCCGGCCGCCGCCGAAGCCACGCACGCACGCGCCCCGGGGACGCTCCACGACTCGGTCTCCAGCCTGCGTGGTGTCCGCCGCGGGCCGCTCGCGGGCTCCGCGCCGGCGCGTGCGGTGCGCGCGCGCGACACCCAACTGCCACCGAACCTTCTGGAAGCGGAGTTACACAGCCGACCCGGCCGCCGCCAGAGCCTGCGGCCGTGGAGGCCTCTGGGCAGGGAGGAGGGGCGGGGCCTGCGCGGGGGCGGGGACCCCGAGGGGCGGCTTCCTGTGATTCGCCTCCTCCGCGCAGGCCCCGCCTCTCGGGCGCTATGGCTCCGCCTCTTCCCTCCACCTCCATGGCGCCTCCCAGGCTCATTCATTCGGCGCCGGGCCTGCTGGACACCTGTTCTCAGATCCCGCCGCCGCCGCCGCCGCCGCCCTCCGTCGCAGTCAAGATGTCCGGCCCCACCACAGACGCGCCGGCCGCCATCCAGATCTGCCGGTAAGATGGAGGCCTGCCGGCCAAGCCGACCCTTCCCACTCGCTCGCACCGGAACCCGCTGAGCGATGCTAGCACTTAGGCTCACCAGGATGCTGCCTTCATCCTGAGAGGCCCTGCCCGGCTCCACGCTCCCGGGATCCGGGCTCTGGAACCTACCCTGGATCCCTTCACTGGACTCAGGCCCAGGTCTCTCTCCCCGGACCCCGCCCTGGATCCTTCTCCCGGACCCCACCCTGGACCCTTCCCCTCCCCGTGCCCTCCTCAGGGATGCTCCCCGCCATGCTGCAGAACCCGGCCGCCTTGCCGGCTCCTCCCACCGGCCTCTGGCTGCTTCCCAAGGGCGGCGGCCGCAGTTCTGAGGACATTCGATGTAGGAATCCGGGCAGGGACACTGGGACAGGGCAACTGGCGAAGAGGGGTCTCTCCGCTGTTCTCTTGTGCGTCCTGCAGGGCTTGCCCCACCCCGGGCTCGATGCCTTATATCCGAGCCTAACCTCCTGTGGGGTTCGGAAAGGATAACTTAGGCTCCAGAGGGTGGTGCGGAACCTGCCCGGAGCATTGCGAGCACGCATGGGTGGGCGCCTCCGTGAGAGCAGGCCCCAGACCCACAGTTCCTTCAGAGCCCCGCCTCAGTTGTGAGGACAGCAGGTGTTAGACGGAAGAACTCATCCATTCAAATGGTTTATTGCCTGGGAAAGGGAGTGAGTGGGTCATCTCCCACAATAGGGGTGAAGGATCGTTCTCATCGAAGCATCCTTCCTATCTTTTAACATTGGGTGTGCTGCTTAGTTAGATGTGGGTCCCCAGAGGAAGCTAGAGCTGATGAGGAAGCTCATTACCCCGAGAAGGCGGGGAGGACAGCCTCAAGGTTACCCTGCGGTTTCGTTCACAGAAGTAGAAGCATAGGCAGGCTGGCAGATCAGTAAGATCAGTAAGGGGCAGGAATGGGGGTTGGGGGTGGGGGATCGTGCCTGTGCCTGTAGGTTGTCTGCTCTGTCTGACACGCTGACAGGAGTGAGATTTTTGAGAGTGGGTATCACACTGGGACAGGGCAAGCAAACACACAGTTTGGAGGTTGGGCATAAATCTGACCTTGTGTCTAAGCCTTGACCCAGCAGAGGCAGGCTCCTGTCTTGTGGATGTGGCTGCTGGCTAACTGGAGCTCTGTGCTGTCAGCCTCACCTTCTGGCCCTGCATAGGCCATTTGCTGCCTTCAAGGTCAGTTCTGACTTCCTAGAGAGGGTGTGTGTTTAGGGGAGCCCTGCTCCCCTTGCTTCCTTATTGGCCGTGTGGCTGCCCTGGCCACTTGACTTGAACTCTGTGGGGACAGCGTGCCTATTACTGAGATAACGGGTTTTTTTGAGACATGCTGTTTATTGGTGTGGGGGTCTTGGGCCTCACCTTTCTGGGAGGATGGCTGGCAGAGTCCTTCCTCCTCCTGCTTTGTGTGGAGGAGGATTTGAGAAACTCAGAGAAGCCATGAATCCCCAGGAGCTTCAGAGTTAGCTCCTGCTTCGTTAGTTCATATGGACTGAATCACCTGGCTCTTATTTAACCTCATCAGTATGGTTGGTGACAGACCATCTTTTTTCCACTAGCTTGTAACAGCTAATGGCTTTTTATGTAGCTGTGGATACTTCGATATGTCCACAGATGCCCTGGGTGTGGCTTTTCTTATTGTACTCTACAGGGCTGCCTCTAGTTGTCAGAGTCACAACTGCTTACTTTCCCTAAGTGACAGAGGGTGCATGGCCAGGAGGCCTGGCTGTGATGTCTCAGGGCAAAGCATGACTGCCAAGGGAGGTGAGACTGTGAAGTAGACTGTGGTCACATGGGTTTGACCGGGTGGAGCACTGGAGAGTGGACCTGGCTAGGTGGGGAGCCCTTTAAGGACATTTGAGCCAGCACCATGAAAAATGAGACTCCTGGCCTGGCGCATCTAAGCTATGAATTTAACAGGACTTCACTAGACACCTCCAAGGAGCCCAGACCTGGAAGGACATTGAACAGTGGAAAGTTTAGTCCTTATCTTAGGAGAGACACAGTGTCATTCAGGACGATGCACCCATCACCCATTGTCCCAGATTGTTAGATAAGATCATGTTTTCACTTCCAAAGCTTGAAGGAAGGGAGCTTTAAGACAGGTGTCGGGCGCGCGGGGAGGTGGCTCAAGGGCTAAACGTGCTTGCTGTGAGGACCTGAGTTCAGACCAGTGTACAGTGAGCCAGCCTGGTGAGTGCCCATAACTCAGGTGCTCCTGCAGCCAGGTGGGGAGTAGAGGAAGCTCAGCTAGCTTGGTTGATATGCAGTGAACAGCAGGAGCCCTGTCTCAGTCCAGGCGCAGTGTGAGACCTGAGGTAGTTCTCTGACCTCTCTACTTCTTACACCATGGCTTTGTACACCTGCATGCACACACACACACAGACCCTGCAAAGATAGAAGTGAATGTGGTCACAGGTGCGGGATGGGTGTGGCCTCTGCTCTTGGTGACTGAGTGACCTGGAAGCCCATTGCTTCCATTCCTGTGTCTCTGTTTTCTTCTGGGTCTGAGTACTAAAGAAGAGTTAATTGAGCAAAGAATGATGGTGCACACCTTTAACGCCAGCACTCAGGAGGCAGAGGCAGGCAGATCTCTGAGTTGAGGGCCAGCCTGGTCTACAGAGTTCTAGCATAGCCAGAGCTACACAGAGAAACCCTTTCTCAAAAAACCAAGTAGATAAGTTTAAAAAAAAAAGAAAAAGACTGCAACCTGACCTGACCTCGGAGGCTGGCTAGCACAGAGTCAATGGGAGTTCTTTATGTGGAAAGTGGGCCATTAGCTTACCAGGTGACAGCCTGGGCTCCATTCCTAGGTCTGTCTCTTGCAGGTTGCTTTGTGACTTAGGTCACTTCCTTAACTTCACAGCATAATCTCACTTGACCCTAATTTCATTTCATTTTATTTTATCTTCTCTTCTCTTTTCTCTTCTCTCTTCCTCCTCCTCCTCCTCCTCTTCTTCTTCTTCTTCTTTTTTTTTGGTTTTTCAAGACAGGGTTTCTCTGTGTCCTGTAAGTCACTCTGTAGACCAGGCTGGCCTCGAACTCAGAAATCCGCCTGCCTCTGCCTCCCGAGTGCTGGGATTAAAGGCGTGCGCCACCACTGCCCAGCCAACCCTAATTTTCTTATCTGTAAATTAGAGATAGGATAGTGCCTGTCTTAGGGTCACTGTGGACTGATACCTTTGTCCCATTTCTTGCTTGTATAAACAGCTTACAAAAGGAACCCTTTGAGAACCAGATCTTTGGGCACTTAGGCCACTAAATACTTGTCATCTATCCTTTGATCCAGTGCAAATGGTCAACCTTCAACTAATGTGCTGGTGTAGGGGGCCCTTGGTGCAAAGTGCAAGATGGCATAGGCACGTGTGTTTGTGCGCAGGAGTGTGCCTATGAGTGTGTGTGCACGCTTGTGTGTGCATGTGTGTGCCTGTGAGTGTGTGTGCTTGTGCGTAGGCTCGTGTGTGCGCAGGTGCGTGTGTGCATGTGCCATGGCACACATGTAGAGGACATCTTGTGGGAGGAGGCTCTGGGGATTGAACCCAGATTTTTAGACTTGGCAGTGTCTTCACTGAATCATCTCACCACCCTGGTTTTTACTGAGAGATAGATAGGGGGGTGGGGGGAAGAGAGCGCCCCATGTAGGTGCTGGAACAGAGCTCTGAAAAGCCACAGGCTCTCTTAATTACTGACCCCTGCCTTTAGACCCTGTTTTATTTATTTGTTTATCTCTTTTGTCCTTTTTTGAAGCAGAGTTTCACTTAGTAGCCATGCCAGCCTTGCCCTTGGCGTTCTGCCCCAGTCTCATGATGATGGAGTGCTGGGATTTGGTGGCTTTGGAACCTATTTGGGGCTGAAGGTGTGACATCTGCAGACTGCCCTGCTCTCAGATGATGCCCTGCCAAGCTCTTTCCTGGGAGTGGGATGGGAGGATGGCGAATGCCTTCAGCGCTGCCTGCAGTCTGCAAACTCCAGCAGGGTTAGTGCAGTGGATGTGAATTTTCTCCCCTTCAGCTTGGTCTTTGGCTGGAAAGTGAAATTAACTAGAACACAGAAACTGTTCTGGAGCAGTGCGTAAAGTGTGGTGTGGCTCTATTCCCGGGAGGATTTATGGACCCTGTTGAAGATGCACTCTTTGTAGCCCAGTGAGCTCCACCTGTTGTGGAGGATGCCTGAGTCGTCCACTGTCTTGCTTTACAGCCTGTTACCTGGCCCAGGGCCACTCCGGACTTCACCCTGAAGCTAGCCAACTCCCTGGTATCATGCAGGCCAGAAGGTGCCTTCTCTTACTTATTTAAAATTTATTTACTGATTTTTATGAGTATGGATGTTTTGCTTGTATATATGTCTCCTGCCATGTGTGGTGTGTGTGCCTGGTGCCAGGAGAGGGCATTGGGTCCCTGGGACTGGAGCTGCAGGTAGTTGTGAATTGCCGTCTGGGTGCTGGGACGCAAACTCGGGTGCTCTGGAAGAACAGCAGTATTCTTAACCCAGGAGCCATTTCTCCAGCCGATTCCTGAAGGACCCAAGTGGGTGTGAAGGGTTGGCTGTCAGGGCCGACCCCACAGGTATCTCAACCGCCCATCTTGGTTTTCAGTCCTGGAGGTCCCTGGGAAGGGAGTTGTGGGGTCTTCCTGAAGGCTGCAGAGAGGCTGGCTGGTCACCACTGAAACTTCAGTGCCAGCAGTAACAGTTCAGTGGTCAACAGAATACAGATAGATTAAAAAAAAAAGATTTATTTATTTCATGCATGAAAGTACACTGTCATCTTCAGACACACCAGAAGAGGGCACCAGATCCCATTTATTTATTTATTTATTTATTTATTTATTTATTTATTTATTTATTATAATGTGAGTGCATTTTAGCTGTCTTCAGACACACCAGAAGAGAGCATCAGATTCCATTACAGATGGTTGTGAGCCACCCTGTGGTCGCTGGGAATTGAACTCAGGACCTCTGGAAAAGCAGTCAATGCTCTTAACCCCTGAGCCATCTCTCCAGCCCCCACAGATAGATTTTTAAAGCATTTATGGATAGCTCCTTGAAATCTGGGCAGGGCAGCCTTTAATCTCATAGACACAGCCATTCTTTTGGTTGAGGATGCCACAAGAAGATTGAATTCAAGGGCAATGTGGGGTACAAAGTAAATTCCAGGTTCATTTGGGCAACAGTGAGACTGTCTTCAAAAATTAGTGGTTAAGAGTGCTTAGCCGGATATGGTGGCACACACTTGGGAGACAGAGACCCGTGGAGCTCTGAATTCAAAGCTAACCTGCTCTATAGAGCAAATTCAAGGACAGCCAGGGATATACAGAGAAACCATGTTTTTTTGGGGAAAAAGAGTGCTTTCTTCTCTCCCACAGGACCAATATCAGTTAGCTCATACCATCTGTAATTCTACCTTGAAAAGAACCAATGCCTCTGGACAACTCAGGCACGTCTCCCCACTTGTACACACACACACACACACACACACACACACACACGAAACAAACCTTAGTGTGGAGTGATGTGTACCTCTCATTCCAGCGAGTGGAGGGCAATTTTTAAAAATCTGATGATTAATGTTAGGAAAGATAATAAATCTTAGGTTGCAACTGGTAGATGGCTGAGCAGTGAAGGCACTTGCTTGCTAAACTTAATATGAATTTGGTCCTTGGAAATTCACATGGTAATGAAGGCAAGAACCAACTCTTGTGAATGGTTCCCGTGCTAATACTAAACAGTGACATACAGGCATGGTAAACTCTGCTCTTCATAAATAAATATTTAGGGGGAAAAAAGACTTGTCTAGTCTTACCCAAGGACTAAACCCAGGGTCTCACATGTGTGTTAGGTAAACACTCAGTCCCTGAGTCACAGCTTGCTGGTTATCATTTTTGTATTTTCATACACAAAATGATTTATTTTTATTCATATTTATGATTTTATTAATCATATTTATTATGATTAATTTATTATGATTTTAATTAATATATTTTTATTTATATTTATGATTTTATTTTTATTTATTTTAGGTGTTTTTACCAGTGTGTATGCTTGTGTGCCCTGTGTATACAGACCAGAAAAAAGCATCAGATTCTCTGGGACGGGAGTTGTGGATGGCAGTGAGCTGCCGTGTGAGTGCTAGGAACTGGACCCAGGTCCTTTGCAAGAATGAGTCTTCTAACACTGAACTGTCTCTCCAGCCCTCTCGGTTGTTATCCCATTGTCCTTTGCTGTTCAGAAGTATTTATTAAATATTTATACAATGTTTGTCTTCTGCAGGGGTCAAGCCCAGGGCTGTACATGGCAACTGGTGCTTTCCCTCCAAGTGACAGTCCTAGCTCAAGCTCTGCTTTTGTAAAAAGCCTTGTTGGCATACAGATGTAATACATACACTCCATAAAACCATTCTGTATGAAATGCATCTGCTTTCATGTACATTTCATTGACATTTGTTTGTTTTCTTTTGTTTTGAGGCAGAATCTCACATAGCCCAGGCTAGTTTCATATTTGGCATACGGTGGAGGGTGGCCTTGAACTTCTGATCCTCCTGATTTAATATCCCAAATCCTGAGATTATAGGTGTGCACAATTCATTGCATTTAGATTGTTTGCCTGTGTAGCAACCATTTGACTGTGACATAGTCTGTCTTCATCAGAGCTAATGGTGGCAGGCAGGTTTTTCCTTCCTCCAGCACTGGCACCTGGCAAGCAGCTCAGTGGCTTTCTCTTACTGTGGCTTGTTTTGTGGTTGCCTGGGGAGGGGGTCATACTTAGCACAGTGCCTGTGAACCTCACATTCTCTGCACATCCTGGCTGGTTTATCTCTTTAGCTAATGAGCATTTGGGATTTTAGAGTTGTGAATACAGTTAACAAATGCAGATTTCACAGGCATTGGGATTTAATCTCTGGCATGGGAACAGTCTCTTGATGTTTGATGAGGCTGAGGGATTTTTATGATATGTTCTAAGTATACTTATTTATTTATTTGTATGTTTGCTTAGTTAAAAATGGGAAGCCAAGCCTGGTAGTGCATGGCTCTGATCCCCATACTTGGAAGGCATAGGAAGCCTGGAGAATTTCTATGAGTTTGGGCTGTACATAGTTTCTGGTGAGCAGCCAGGGTGACATAGTAAGACCCTGTCTTTAAAAACAAAACAAGGGGGCTGGAGAGATGGCTCAATGATTAAGAGCACTGACCGCTCTCCCAGAGGTCCTGAGATCAGTTCCCAGCAACCACATGGTGGCTCGCAATGATCTGTAATGGGATCCGATGCCCTCTTCTGGTGTGTCTGAAGAGGGTGACAGTGTATTCACACAGATAAAATAAATAAATAAATCTTAAAACAAAATAAAACTGTGTGAGGCTTCACTGTTGTCTTAGGACTTAACTGCTGTGAATAGACACCATGACCAAGGCAACTCTCATAAGGACAACATTTAATTAGGGCTGGCTTACAGGTTCAGAGGTTCAGTCCAGTATCATCAAGGTGGGAGCATGGAAGCATCCAGGCAGGCATGGTGCAAGAGGAGCTGAGAGTTCTACATCTTCATCTGAAGGCTGCTAGTGGAAGACTGACTTCCAGGCAGCTAGGATGAGGGTCTTAAAGCCCACGCCACAGGGACACACCCACTCCAACAGGGCCACACCTACTCCAACAAGGCCACAGCTCCAAATAGTGCCACTCCCTGGGCCAAGGGAATTCAAACCATCACAACTGTATTGCCCAGGCTATACTGAAATTCTGGGCTCAAGCGAGACTCTGGCCTCTGCTTCCTAAGCTCCCTAGTAAATGGGAGGACAAGTGTCACCGTGGTGGTGCTACCAAGCTTGGTCTGGGCTGGATTTTAAAAGGAGCCTGTGTTTAGAGAGGATGCTGAGGTGTTTGTGGATGCGATGCCAAGCTGTGCTGTCTGGGACTTAAGCTGCAAGGAGACCAGGCTCGGGGAGTGCTGGGAACAGAAGACACCAGAGGAGGGCGGGAGGCTGCTGAAGTGTTGTTTAGGAGCTACAGGGTAGGGACAGAGGACTCACTTAAGCATTTGTTTCTTTTCACACATAGTAGAAAACAGCAGCTCTGGTGCCTCCCCCTCAGAATGTGAGTCAGGGCAGAGTTAAGCCCGGTGCCTTCCTCTGTGATCCCGCCCGCCCCAGTGCAGCACTTTTTCATCATCTGACTACCTTCGTGCCTTGCCAGGGCCTCTGCCCAACTTGGCAGCCCAAGGATCTTTTGGCTGAGGTGGGACCTGTGCCTCAACTTGGAATAAGCCAAGCAGGGTGGAGTTTGGTGTGAAGTTCCTGGAGATGGGGATCCGAGAGGGGGATCTGTCTGTCCTGCAGAGGGGTGTGGGGCCTTTGTCCCTCTTCCCTGAGATAAGGTTGCGTGACTGCATACCTTCTCATGCGGTTGCATCACTGGGCTGCAGGAACGGATCCACCAACTTGCCTACTCATTGGCCATTTGCTTACTCACTAGTGGTGGGAAGAGGAGCCCAGCTGGATTCCCTTGAAGAGGCCCCTCCACTAAGCTGGATGCTGGCCAGTAGACAGAGCAGCTAAGCCTCGAGCTGTGAGGAAGGGTAAATGATTTGTCCCATTCCTAGGATGAAGCTGCCTGTCAGGGCTCTGTGCCTCTGGGAGGTAGGGAGGCAGGTAGCCTCCTGGAGCCTGATGTCTGGCCAGGAGTGTTTGGGGCTCAGGGAAACATGCTGGGCTTCGGTGAGGGCTGTCACAACCAGAGCAGATCACCCAAAGCCTGGACATTGCATCGCCATGGGAAGGTAGGATGATATTCTGTTCCCTCAGGGACTCTTTTTTCCCCCCTGGCCAGGCCCAGGGTCTCAGGCTGCAAACCATGGAGGCTGTGCTGTGAGTCCTTACGATGGTCAGTGGGGGTTGGGTTTGGGTGAGCCGCTTTGTCTTAGATGGTCATCATTGGAGACCTGTCATGCTGTTCTTTTGGGGACCAGTGGAGTCTCCTGGGCTCCAGGCTGTAGGAAACTAGGCCCTTCCTAGCCATGAACTCCGTTGGGTGTGGTTGGAGATCACGACATCCTGTGAGCCAGCAACTGTCACTTTACAGGGGGCCAGAGAGACAGTCAGCTTCTGTGCAGCCCTGTTTGGTCCTGGGTCAATGGGCTTTTATTTCCCCTGAGATTTGCAGAAACTTTGTTGGAATGTAATTTACATGTATGAATTTTTCCTGTTGATGTTCACAACGATGAGTTATGTCACTATTAACTGTCTCAGTTTGCAAGAAATGGTAAGGGCTTTGTTTCCCAGTTCTTTCTGCGTGCTCATGAGGTGACTGGGAGCTGGCCGTGAAAGACTGCAAGCAGGATTGAAGGGTTTGAGCTTCTGGCCCCACCTCACTCCTTGCTGCTCTGGGGGTGGAGGACCTTACTGGCTTGAGCTAATCATGCATGACCAGTGACTTGATCATTTATCAAATTCCTTTAAAAACTCTTGACCGTAAGGTTGGCATTGGTGAGCTTCCTATCGGCAGCCAATAGATAAGTTTGGCTGATCCCAGTTGTGTCCTTCATTTAAAAAATCAATTGAACTATAGCGCCATGTTGTGTATCCCAGGCTTTCCTCAGACTGCAGTCTTCTGTGGCACCAGGATGCAGGAAGCAGAGTCACCTGATGCTTGGTCATGGGGCTGGACTGAGTGCAAGCACCTTGCTTGCTTGTGAGTGGAATCAGAATCACCTGGCAGTTCCAGGGCCACCTTTGAGGGCCGCAGGGTGGCTTCCATAGGGCTGGCTGCATCATGTTTCTCAGCATGTAGGAGGGTTCAGTGTCTCCACATCCTGACCAGCACTTACTTGTTAGTGGGCGTGAGGTATTGCCACATGGCAGTTCTGATTGGCCTTTGCTTGATGATCTGAGGTTGAGCATGTTTTCATGTGCTATTGTCTTTGAGGACATGTCTAGTCATGTCTCTTGCCTGTTTACTTTTTCTGTCTTTCTTCTTCAAGACAGGTTTTTTTCCATGTGTAACCGCCCTGGCTGTTCTGGGGCTTGTCTCCCCCCCCCCCCCCCGAATGTTGAGATTAAAGGCATGAGCCACCACACCCAGCTTCTTTTTCATTTTAAAGATTTATTATCTTTTAATTTATGTATCTATGTGGGTATGTATGTCTTGTGTGTAGGTACCCTCAGAGGCCAGAAGAGGCTGTTGAGTCTTTTGGAGTTGGAGTTACAGGAGCCTGTGAGCTGCCATGTGGGTGCTGGGGACTGAACTTGGGTCCTCTGGGTAGAGTGGCAAACATTTTTAACCAATGAGCCAGCTCTTTACCACCCTTATCCCCCATCTCCACTCTTGGAGACACTTCACTATATAGCCCAGGCTATCCTGGAATTAGCTGTGTAGACCAGGCTGGCCTTGGAATCACATATCTCCCGCTGTGCCTCATGAGTGCTGGGCTCAGCTGTTTTTTGGTTTTCTTGAGATGTAGACTGTATCACAGTCTAGCCTCATACTCTATGGAATGAAAGCTAACCTTGAACCCTCAGCTTTCTGCCTCTACTTCCTGAGTGCTGGCTTAGGGGTGAACAATCCACACTTGACCTTGGCCTGCTTTCCGATGGGCTTGTCTTTTATTAGTTGAGCTCACAAAAGTTCTTTATAAATTCTAGATATAATTTCGCTTCTCGGATACTTTTCCAGCTCCCCAAATGTATTAAATGGCAGGTGCCATCCCATTTATGAAGTTAACTGTTTCTGAGTGTGTGGTTCAGTTCTGCTTAATCACGTTCAGAGCGCACGGCTCCAGAGGGAGTATACCATCTCTCCAGCCTCCAAGCAATGCACACGCGCCAGCCCCCGTCCTGCACACTTGCTGTTTTCTATTGTTTTTATGGGGGGCAGGGATACAGTCCTGTGGTGTCACTGAGCTGGTCCTCTAGCTCCTGTTTTCTGTGGTTTCTTTCTTCCCTCTTGAGACAGTGTCTCATTGTGTATTCAGACCATCCACCACACAGGCCTCCTCTGCCTTGTGAATATTGAGTTTAGAAGCGCTCCATGCCCGGCATGCTAATTTGTTTGTTTGTTTTTATATCTATAAGGCTTATTGCACAGTTTTTGTGGAGGTAGAGTTGTTGTCACTGTCGTCATTCCAGGCACTAGGAGAGAGACACGGGGACAGGGCGCACATAGCCTTCTATGCTGTTGGTGGTGACTCCATGTGCTGGAGTCTCCCGAGCCTGAGCCATTCACTAAGAAGAGCTGTTTCCTGATGCTCTGTGCAGGCGGTGTCTTCAGTTTCACTTGTGTGGTGGTCTTGCTGTCCACTCTCTGGTATCCTCAAACACTAGGGAGGCCAGGATGAGGGATCAGGCAGCCTTCTACCACCCAGGCTTCCCAGTTCTTTCTTCTGCAGCAACCATGGTAGCAGGAAAGGATGTTCTATGGCAGGATGTGACTGGGGCGGAATAAAACCCTTGGACAGAGCCCTGCTCCCGCCTCCCTCCCATGAGCTCTGAAGGACACTGCTCAGCATGGCAGTGGACACTCAGGGAGCCTGGTGTCAGCCTGGAGAGCAAGAGGAGTGAGTGTGTCAGGAAGGAAGCTCCAGGGTTTTCTGACAGTAACTTTTATTCTCCTGATGTAGTTGTCTCTCTCAGAGGCTTAGTCCTAGAAGCTTCAAGCCTGAGTGTCTGAGACTTGCTGCTGAATAAGCCTACCGTTTCTTGTTCTTTCTGATCTCTGGCTGGCTGGTTCTACTCAGCTGTTCTGGCTCATAGTCCTCTCTACACTAACTGATTCAGTCTGATCTCCCCCCCTCCCCCCCCGTCTCTGTCTCTCCCTCCCTCCCCCCTCCCTCTCCTGAATTGCTGTGCTTGACCTCAAACCAACTCTATCATTGTTGTAATCTGGCTCCTTCTGCTGTACCTGTGCCTTGCGTGTTCTTTCTTCAACCTGTCGGTAAAGCTCTCCCGGTTAAACGGCCTCGTTCCTTTTCTGACTGAGCCTTTTCTCAGCCTTTTCCCTTTTCTCCTCCTGAGAGCTGGGCATATGCTCTTCTATCTAATCTGTCTCTGATTCGTCACTTTGCCACTCAATTAGACATCACTTTCAAATTTGTGTGCTTCCTTCTACAAACTAACTTTATTTTCATTGTTTGGGATTAAAGGTGTGTACTAATCATAAGCCACACCACAACTAGAAACTGGGTTGTTTTCTTAAATAACACAATCTTGGGGTTCACAGTGTGATAAAATATCCTGCAACTGCATTTGGCAAGTCTAGAGCGGTACTTTCAGTGTGGGTGACCAGGGCATAGGCACCCACAGTCACTTTGAGCCAGGGATGGCTTATTTAACAATCAGATGGGTGTGCAGGGTCTTGGGTTTTGTTTCCCTTTTTCTTCTCCTCCCCTCCCTTTAGACAACAATCTCATGTACCTCAGGCTAGCCTCCAACTTATTGTGTTGCCTGGCATTCTTTATTCTCCTGCCTCAGCCTCAAGAGAGCTGGGATTGCAGGTGTGCACCATCACGCTAGGCTCTTATAGCCTGGATTTGTCTTTCTGTTCGTATGTGCTCTCTTGTAGTTTTTAAAAAGTAAAACATTAGTCAGCAATTTAAAAACTAACTGCTTATTTATAACAGCAGGGCCTTGTGCACAGCAGGCACACATCCTGCTGCCGTGCCTACAGCATGTTGATTGGTCGCCTGTGTGCTTGTCCCCTTTGCAGGAGAGTCTGTTTGTTCTTGGCTTTTTTTTTTTCCTTTAAAGATAGGGCCATGTTGGCTTTGAATTCTCCATGCAGCCAAGGATGATGTTGAACTCTGGATTCTCCTGCCTCCACCTCACAAGTGCTGTGATGACTGGCATGCCCCACCGTGGCCAGATCTTTGCCAGTTAAAAAGTTTATGTATCATAGCCATTGATCCTGGCATTAAGGAGCAGAGGCTCCGAGACAGGCAGGACCTACACAGAAAGATCCTGTGTAAACAAAAAAATTGGCTCTCTGTTTGGGATGCTGATTTCCCATTGGGCATATGGTTTGCACAGTGCTCCCTTTAGATTCTGTTGATACTGTAGTAAATATAGAAAATATTTGCATTTTGGGAGTCTAATTTGCCTACTTTTTTATGCCCAAGCCCAGTGTCAGGAGGACATTTTCTCCTCGGGGCTCTTGCGTTTACGATGCCTGAGGTCTGTTCTGAGTTACTTTTTGTGTATTCTGTAGGTAAGAGGCAATTTTATTCTTCAGCATGCTCTCCCAGCCCTGTTTAAAGCTGTTCTTTTCCTCTCCAATGCTTTTGGTGCCTTTGTTATTGATTGTGTGTGTGAGAGAAGGTGTGGATGTGGGTATGCACGTATGAGTGTGAGTGGGTGTGCATGTGTGTGCGGGTGTGAGTGGGTGTGCATG
>JADRCH010000164.1:1867974-1879827 GCA_019843965.1 Rhynchomys soricoides
TGCCATGGTTTCCAGGCACACCCCTCCCCTGGGTGCCATGGTTTCCACGGGGCAACATTTTAATTTTAGCGCTGACATTTTCCAGGCGGATTTAGAGATGCTGGCCACAGTCTCAGTGGCCTGGGGGGGTGGGGGGAGGAAGAGAAAGGTCATTCCCCCCTCCCAAGATGGTGGTGGGGTCAGCTGGGCCTGGGGCCGCTACCACTCTGAGTGGCTCCCTTGTGTCACACACTGCTTCCTCAGTGGATGAAGGAAAGGTGTCTAGAGAAGGCAGGATAGGACAGATGTGGGAGTATTTGGCCCTGCTGTGAGCAGGGACTTAAGACAGCAGAAGTGACAGAAGCATCCCGTCCAGGGGTCAGAGGGGCCCTGAGAGACTCTTTCCTGCCTTAGTTTCTACTGGCTTCTGGGATCACGTGGCACTCTAGACTCTGACTCTAGACTCTGCTGTGGCTTTTCTCTGAGTCTCAGAATGTCCCTGTTCCTGTAAGGACAGTTAGAGCTCATTAAAGGCTCATGTATTGAAAGCCTGGTTCTGATGCAGGAGGTGGGGCTTTGGGAAGTGACTGGCTCCCCAAGGCTCTGCCCTCCTCTGTGAGTTAATTCATTGACACATTCAGAGCAGGAATAGGGTCCTGTGGAGGGGGAGCTGGCTGGAACAGCAGGGCAAGGCTGTGTGGCTTCGAAGGGTGTATTCTGTCCTTCCTGTTGTTGCTCTGCTTTCCAGACCACTGTGAAGTGATGTCTTAGTGTCCCTGTGACCGCAGTGCTTGACTCATGGGGAGGGAAGGTTGGGTCTGGCATCCAGTTTCTTTCAGCCCATGTTGGTGGTGGGAAGGCAGGACTCACTATTAGTGTTGGGAGCATGCAGGGGAGGCTGTTGCTAGCTCGGTGTCCCAGGAAGCAGAGTGAGGCAGGAACCCTTCCCCAAAGGTCTCAGAATCTCCAAACCCGCTGATATTCCCCCCACTGTAACAGTGAGCAGCCTCTGCTGTCTGCTCTGCCCCCATGGTGCTCTGCCTTGACTCAGGCTCAAAGGAGTGCCTCCTGCTGCCCCTGGACTCAGACATCCGGAAGCATAGGCCAAAATATGTCTGCCCTGTTTTTAAATTGGCTCAGATATTTGTCACAGAGTCTGGCCACAAGCAGTATGAGTTAATTAACTGAACACCTTGCAAAAGATCTAATTCCAAATGGTTTCCTAGTTATCAGTGATCTCAGGGAGGGGCAGGATGGATGGGCCAAGACAGGTGTGGCTAGGGCAGGTGTGGCCAGAATGCTGTCCATGAGTCGGTGGATAACCATGGCCTTGGTCCTTCTTACTATTTGGAGCAGCATTCTCCTGTCTCCTCTCTGCCCCTGGACTACATGGGGCTATCTGAAAGGGAAGATGGGCTGCACCCCGAGACTACATCTGCAGGGTGCTCTAGGAATGGCTGGGCCTGAGTTCATGAGTGAGGACACGGCCAGGCTGCCCAGGGAATGTTACTCATAGACTAGAGTGATGATTTAAAACTGAAACTAAGTCCTGCTTCAGTCAATATTTTCATTCTCCAGGGGCAGCAGAAGCTCCTAGCTGGTCATCTGCAGTGCTGCTTCCAGCTCAGCTGTCTCTATTAGTATTATTCTTTCCTTCTGAGGCAAGGTCTTGCTATGTTGCCCATGCTAGCCTTGAGCTAGTGTTAATCCTTCTGCCTCAGCTTCCTGAGTGCTGGGATTACAGGTGTGAGCCACTAAGCCTGGCTTTGTGCCCATCATTCTTTTTAAAACCTCTTGCCGTGGAACTGGAGAGATGACACAGGGGTTAAGAGCATTTGCTACTCTCCAGAGGACCTGAGTTCAATTCTCAGCACCTACACGGTGGCTCACAACCACCTATAACATCAGCTCTAGGGAATCTCACACCCACTTCTATATGCATGTGGCATATAGACGTGCAAGTAAAAATCCTTACATTACTATTGTGTGTGCGCACACATGTGCGTAGTTTTATATGAGCTGTGTATGTGTGGAGTCATTTGTAGGGAAACTTGCTGTAGGTCTGACCCCTCCCCTAGTGGCCAGCTGTCACTCCCTCCTTCAGCTGGGGTGGGGCTCGTTATCCCCTCCCTACCTCTCCCCCTTGGCTGCAGTGCTGACTGGCTTGACCTCCTGTGCAGTCTGGAAGGCAGCCTTAGCTGGCTTGTGTCTGTCATGTCCCAGTCCTTCTCCTTTTCTGCTCTCACAGTCTCCCCCGCCTTGCCCATGATGCTTCCTGAGCCTTGGGAGAGGCATTGTGGTACAGCTGTCCCAGTTGGACTAATTTTCTACACTTTGACTAGTTGGGACCATCTGGGAAAAACTCAAATTTTTGAAACACTCAAGTAAAGCTCCTAAAAGCCTAGTGATGCTATCTTCATGGTCCAGGACTCCCTTGTGCGTGTTTTGTGTTGCTAAACCTCACGACCCCGCTACTGTGTACAGTTGCTCTGGTGGCTTCTCTCCCTGGTGTCAGGCAAGTTTGGTTGCTATATACCATTTTACTTGGTGAAAAGAGTGGCTTTGGAGGTGAGCGGCGTCAAGAGTGTTTGTCATTTGCTCTGGCTCTTTCTTAAAGCTCCAGCCAAGATAAGTATGCAGAGAAGAGAGAAAGACTGGTTAGCCTGTGCTGGGTGCAGCTGAGTACTGGTTAGTGTGTGCTGGGTACCTGCTGTCAGTCACCTCATTGGGCAGTAGTGCCCTGCATGCTTCCTGGTTCTTTGTCTCCCTGTAGTCACCGGAGGCCTCACTGCTGTGACAACATCTGTTTATTTTACAGGTATGGAGGTGCGGGACTGATTAATGCAGTTAATTGATTGGCAGCTTGTCCTTGATCCCCAGTTGCTTAGAGCTGGGGCCAGGCCTGAACTCCTAGAATCTTGACTTATTCAGCCTGCCAGCTGCTGTAGGAAGGTTTGGCAGGTGGCTCTACGACCTTACTCAGCATGCACTCATTTTCTGTCATCCGAGAAGATTCATGTTACTAGTGACGTGGGTGTATGGGATGTTGCCAGTGCTGAAGGGCAGCTTGTGATGGCACCAAACTGGCTTGTTGAGCCCTGAGGTTTTATGTTTTTTTGTTTTTGATTTTTTTGAGATAGGGTTTCTCTGTGTAGCCCTGGCTGTCCTGGAACTCTGTAGACCAGGCTGGCCTTGAACTCAGAAATCCACCTGCCTCTGCCTCCCAAGTGCTGGGATTAAAGGCGTGGGCCACCACTGCCCGGCTGAGCCCTGAGGTTTTTGGTTTTTGTTTTGCCTCTGAGTGGCTAGCTGCCCACAGGAAGTGTGACAGCTTTCTCTCCTGGGAGAATGAGCTAGTGTTTCTATTCTCCTTGACTCTGAGAGCTCCTAACTGTCAACCTTGGGTCCTTGGTACCACCTTGGGCCCCCAGAGGATCTTCCACTTCATGGGCAAACAAGAGCCAGTGTATCTGCTCATTTAATCTCAAGGTCGTAAAGCTGTGACCTATGTCTAAGCTTTAGAATAGCTGCAACTACCCAGTACCCTGGGCCTCCTGGACAAGTTCTGGTGCAGGGTTCACTCCTGGGGGCTCAGTCTCTTTCCTGTGCTTACCCAGCTGAGCTGTAATTGGAGACCTGGGCTATGGTGAGCCAGGCACATGCTCTCTAAGGAACTTGAGCAGCTGATTCAGCTCCTTGCCTAGTGGTCTTGGGAAAATCATTGCTGTCAGTCCTTCAGGCCAGGGGATGCTTCTCCGTACAGGTGCCTGCGGTCCCAGGAAGTAAAGGTGTCCTCTGCCTGCCTTCTGTCCCCTATAAAGAGGACTGTGAAGCTCCTTGTGCCTGCCATATCAGCCTTGATAGACACACTATATCGAGTGAGAGCCAAGATGTGTGGAAATTCTTGTCTTTTCTGTAGGAGCCAGCTAGTCCCCCATGTACTTGCTTCTCTCCCTAGGAGACCACTATTATAGTGGTGTCCTCTTGAAGAAGCTCATGTCACTTCTCTTACCTGCTGTAGGATCATGCGTCCAGATGATGCCAACGTGGCTGGCAATGTTCATGGAGGTACCATTCTGAAGATGATTGAGGAAGCTGGGGTCATCATCAGCACCCGGCACTGTAACAGCCAGAATGGGGTAAGTGTTGGGCCTGCTTCACGTGGACGTGGGTTATGCATGGACTGTGGTGGGCTCTGTGGCCACCACAGTGTGGGGTCAGGAAAGTAGCTCACATGGAGCCTGCTTTCACAAGGCCAGTGTTCCTGCCTTGACCGCCCACTGTGTCTTGCTTGGGGTCCCATGGAATAAGGTTTTGCTTTGGCCTCAGTGTGGAGAGTAGGAAGTCAGCAGAGACAAGCTGCTGGACAGCTGAAGGGCTCTCACCATACCTCCCAGGCCTCAGGGCCCTGTCCTGAGCCCTGTTAACTCCTGGCTGTGGTCAGAAACACTCTATGCCTGTGTAAATCTGCTATTATGATGTTTAGGAGCTGAGTCCCATCCCCCCCCCCCCCCCGACTAGACTCTGGTGGCTGTGGGCTAGTGCCTTGGCTTTCTGTGCCTTGGCTGTGGTCGGAGTATGAAGTTCCACAGCAGGCTAGTGTGTCACCTCCTCTAGACTTGTGCGGTGTGAGGTGGCCCTGCAGCTAGGACAGGCAGGACAGGCTGTTGGGTTTAGAACTTTGGGAACTCTGTAGGCTGCCATCTCATGACAGTGCACAAGGACCTGATACTATTTTATGAAAGGCCAGCCAGGGAGAGAGAGTCTGCCTTGACAGCCGCATGTGGTGGCAGGTACGGAGGTGGGCCTGCAGAGTTTGTGATGCACAGCTTGATGGGCTGTGGGTCTTAGTTAGTGCCTATCCTTACCTAAGGGAAGTGGGTAGATTCACAGGACCCCACAAGGCTCTGTTCCGAACAGAGAACCCTGAGGAAGTACCATTTAGGCTGACTTGGCTAAGCTGGCAAGGTGGAGCAAGGGACATCTGTGATGCACAGCCTGTGATAAAAAGACACAGATGCCTCCTGTTAAACTTTGTTCATTGCACTTCATATATAGAGTACTTTCTTCAAAATTAAGGTTTGTGTGCACTTGCATTGAACAAATCTATCGATGCAATTTAAGCAAGAGTGTGCTGGCTTGTGTATGTGTCTACGTCACGTTGTGACAGTTCTTCAGTTGCTCACAGTCTTTGCTAACCACAATGAATGACACTCCCAGTTCCGGTCAGTGACCTTGATATGACTGTTGTCACTGTTTTGCCTTCAGACTGTTGTCATGTAGGTCAGTGGTGTGCATGTTCTAGGCTGTTCTGCTGGTCCCTTTTGTTTCTGTCTACTTGGCCTCTGCATCCCTTGAGATACAACTTAATTCTATAGTCAGCCCTCCATGTTACATGAATCTCACTTTAGTAATTTTGGTTTTTGCTCTTTGAGATATGGTCATGTAGAGCAGCTTTGGCTGGCCTTGAACTCAGTGTAGCTGGTTGTGAATTTGAACTTTCAATACCCTTTCCACTTTATTTATGTAATTTCTTATTTGGAGGGTGCTATGGTTTGTATATGCTCGGCCCGGGGGGTGGCACTCACTATTAGGAGGTGTGGCCTTGTTGGAGTGGGTGTGGCCTTGCTGGAGTAGGTGTGTCACTGTGTTGGCTGGGCTTTGAGACCCTTATCCTAGCTGCCTGGAAGTCAGTCTTCTGCTGGCAGCCTTCAGATGAAGATGTAGAACTCTCAGCTCCTCCTGCACCATGCCTGCCTGGATGCTGCCATGCTCCTGCCTTGATGATAATGGACTGAACCTCTGAACCCATAAGCCAGCCCCAATTAAATGTGGTCCTTATAAGAGTTGCCTTGGTCATGGTGTCTGCTCACAGCAGTAAAACCCTAACTAAGACAGAAGGGAGCATGTGCTGTAGCATGTGGACAACTTGCAGGAGTGAACTGGTGCTCTCTCCCTCTCTCCCCCTCCCCCCCTTCCTCTCCCTCCCTCCCCCCCTTCCTCCCCCTCCCCTACCCCCCCCCCCCCCCGTGGTTTCCAGAGAATGAATGTGTATTATCAGGTTTGTCAGCAAGCATCCTATTGGCGGAGGCATCTTGCTGATCTGAGCTTGAGCTTCTGATCTTCCTGTCTCTACCTTCTTAAGTGTTAGATTTACAGGCATGCACACCATGCCTGTGTATGTGGTGCTGAGCTCTAACCCAGGGCCTGCTTCACACTTGGCAAACACACTGCCAGTTCACCTACATTCTCTGCCCCAGCCACTTTTGTTTGAAGTCAAACATTAGAAATGGTGAAACTTCGTGATGAGGTAATATCAAAAGCTGAGCTAGACTGAAGACCAAGCCAAGCTGTGAATTGCAAGGAAGAATTCTTGGTAGGCTTTGCTCTGTGTTACTACAGTGAATGAACATGAGGAAGATAAGAGAGGAAGACAGCACCGTGGCTCATGTCCAGGAAGTCTGGAGAGAAGATCAAACCAGCCATAGCATTCCCTTCAGCCCAAGTGTTGTCCAGAGCCAGGCCTGACCCTTGACTCAAGGCTGAGGGAGCAGAGTTCGCTGAGGCAGCTACAGAAGGGCAGGTGGAAGCTGACTGAACCCGCCACGAGGTGTAAGCAAGGACATGTGGCTGTGACATGGTGAAGCATCAGGTGCTATTGCTGAAGCCGTCTCGAGTCACCCAGGGGAGTTAGAGCAGTAGTTCTCAACCTGTGGGTCACTGCTCTGTTGAGAGGCTGAGCGATCCTTTTGTAGGGGTCACCTACAACAGTTGGAAAACACAGATGTTTACATTACGATTTATATCAGTAGCAAAGTTATGAAGTAGCAACAAAAATAATTTTATGGTTGGGGTCACCACAACATGGGGATTTGTATTAAAAGGTTGCAGCATTAGGAAGGTTGAGAACCGCTGGCCTAGAGACTTCTGGTGGCAGGTGGCCCCAGCAGACAACAGACTTAGGGCGCAGATGAAGCAGCCTTCTACTTGAAGATGTCATCTGGGACTTTCATAGCTGTAGAGGAGATGCCAGGGCTTGGGTAGCACAGGTGGCCTCTCCTGTTGAGGGCTGTGGCAGCTGGTAACTTTAAGTTTGGAAGCCAGAACACCTTGGTCATCCCAGAATCCCAGGGCCTCTAAGAATGAATATGCTAAGTCCATTCTGCCTGTGCTCTGAAGGCAGCAGAACCGGGGTAACCACACACCTGTTTCCTGAGTGGCCTGCTGAATATTTTAAACTCATTGTTGAGACTCTGCTGTTCCCAGAAAAGATAATAACAGATAGCCTGTCACCCTAGCTATTTGTGAGGCTGAAGCAGGAGTGTCACAATTTCACAGTGAGTTCAAGGCCAATTTAGACAACTTAGTGACATGCCGGTCTCAAAATGAAAATGAAAAAGACCTGTGCTGAGTGCTTGTTTAGCATGTGAGAAGCACTAAGTTCAATGCTCAGTCCTGCAAAAAAATAAGCAAACGGCTTCTCATTGACAGTGTGCCTGGCCACCTAGGAGACAGATGTGTCTGCTGACAAGACCGCCATTCTGAAGCCTATGGATCAGCAGGTTACTCAGCTTACAAGTGCCATCTGAGCAGTGTGTTTCAAAGTCTGTAGCTTCCATGGTGATTTGTCTGATAGGTCTGGACACCATCCACCGGAGACCTGGGAAGGTACAGCATTCATAGTTAAATAGTTAGCAGGAGTCTGGGGACAGTGGAGCCTGGCTGTCTTGGTTAACTTGAGGGCTGACTGTGGAGGAGAGACCGTACGTGTGAAACGGACACAGGAGAGCCTGAGGTGGAGGTGTACTGAGGATGCCACTGCTCACGGCCACTTCAGGGTCACACTTTAAAGTGGAGGACGCACAAAGGCAGTGAATGGGTCCCTGAGAAGGACTGGCCTGGTGAAGATTCTGGAGCAGGGCTGCACCACCATGGGACTAGGCTATCACAGAAACTCACTTGGCAGTGCAGTGGCAGTTTGGAGGTGTTGAGTCCACTCTTGAAATGTAGGCTGTGAGGGCCCTGGTTAGAGAAAGGACAGTTGCTACTGCAAGCTTCATTACTGTACTTGAAGCGAGTCTTCAGCATCTTCCACCCTGGCTAGCCAGGAACCACCCACATATGGAGACAAGATCCATCAGCAAGTCTAGAAGGCTTAGGTCCATCAGCAAGGCTAGAAGGCTTAGGTAATGGTTAACAGGTTTTCACGGCAGTACCAGACTTTTGAAGCAGGGTCTTGATGTGCAAAGTGTTGTTGGAATACGGCTGTGTGACATCATGTTGTCACATACTTGCCAGGTCACTGCAGAGTGTAAGCAGTCTCTCATGAATGCCTCTGCTTACTCGCCTGTATCTGCTTTCTTATGGGGTCCTGGCACCTGCTGTGTCTCTAATAGGCTGAGTAAATCCAGGCCAGCCTATAAGCAGCAGAAGCTGATCTGGCACTGGTGGATGGTCTGGGGAGGGCCTGCTCTCTAGATCATGGTTGTTGTCATCTCATCATAGGGTTCATACAAGATGAACCCTGTTTGTCTTCAAAGCACTTACCTCGTCTGAGTGCTGTCCCCTCAGGCCCCATGACTCAGGCGTTGCCTAGAGGCTCCACTCCTGATCCTTTCACGTAGGTGGGTAGAGTTTTCACGCGTGGATTTTGGGCTCCCTGGTATTCAGACCACAGCTTGGCATTCAGTCTGACCAGTGAGCCACCTGTCTCAGTGGAGAGGTAGAAGCTTGGGTACACAGAATGAACCACAATGGCGCAATGTGTTGGGAGGGGCACCGTTGCACAGGCCTTGGCTTGGTGGTGGATGGACACTGCCTTGTGTGGCTTCATTCTGGAGGGAGAGGCTGTCCTTAGAGCTCGGTGCATGGGATGCCCTCTGGTGGCTGTAGGGAGATGCGACAGCATCTCAGAGGCCACCCTTTCTGTAGAGAAGCTTCAAGAGAAAGGCAGTGGGTATCTCAGGATAGCTTGAAGATTAAGGGAGAGGAGGACCTGGGAGGACAGGTGGGAAGGCAGAGATGCTACTAAATCTGTAGGAGTTAGGCCAGGTGTGGTGGCACATGTCGCTACCAGTACTCAGAAGCAAGGGGCAGGTGGATTGCTGTGAGTTCCAGGGCAGTCAAAGCCCTAGAGTGGCCACTGCTGTCCAGTGAGCAGTGCTGTAGCTCATGTGATCCTCATCTGACACTTCAGAGGTGTGGGCACATTGTCACTGTGGCCACCTCTGAGGGTCTGAGCCTCTTAAAGAGCAACTGGGCTCTGTGGAGCTCATGATTTGAGTCCCTGCTTCATTGAGCTCCAAACCCGGGGGCTGTGTTTGGATATTCTTTTCTCCTGCCTTGGACACTGGCCATAGGTGATCAGCGGTGTCACCACCTGCTCTGGGTCTTCTGGGACAGCTTCTTGGCAGAGTGCTTCTCTGGTCACTGCCCCCCTCTCGCTGTGTCAGTACTCAGTATAGTAGCCAGAGTCCCTCTAGATATGACTGCAGTATATCACAAAGTAAGGCAGTGGGCGCTAGCTCTGGAGTCAAAGCCGGAGTTCACACCCACTCTCCTCTCCAGTCCACCATACTCTGGACATTATTTCCTGCGGTTCTTCCTCTAGCACACTGAGTGTGGCCCTGTCTGGGCCGCTCTTCCCTAGAAGACCTGCAGGTTGTTTTCTCAGGGATGTGGGGCCTTCGTGTCCCTGTCTGAGCCGCTCTTCCCTAGAAGACCTGCAGGTTATTTTCTCGGGGATGTGGGGCCTTCGTGTCCCTGTCTGAGCCGCTCTTCCCTAGAAGACCTGCAGGTTGGTTTGTCTTTTTCTCGCTGTGGACCTGGCTACCCAGGAGCAGGGACGTGTTAGGCTGAGCTTTGCTTCTTCAGATTAGAAATGAATTAAAAGGCTCCTGAGGTCCATCCTGGGGACAGCACAAATGGAGCTCCATGTCCTTCTGCCTCAGGGCTTCCGTTAGCATCCTCCATCACTGAGGAGAGACTTCTTCACGAGAGTGCTCGAGGGAAGACTAGAAAGGGAGCCCAGCCTTTGTGTCTGCCTTTCCCAGGGGGCCCTTGGTTTGCCTTTGACTCCAGCTCTCCTGACTTCAGTCTGGCCTTTGGCTGGCTTCACGACTCTGTCTTTCTTGCTGCTCTGCCCTGTCATTCCCTGCCTTTGTCCCAGCTTCTCATCTGGGTTTCAGACCAGCATCCTCTCATCTGACCATGTCTGTGTGCTGCATCCCCACTGGGACTTCTGAGCACCTGACTGTGTGCCTCTCTTTACTTATCATTCCGCTGACTAGACCCTGGGCCCCAGGACAGGCACACTGACCTGTCCCATTGGACGGGGTCCTGAGGGTGGGCCTTGGTATGCTGGGTGAACAGCTAGGTGAGCTCCCGTCTCACATGAGTGTGTGTGAGCACATGCCCACGCTTTGCCCCTGTAGGGTCCAACTGAATCTTACTGCCCAGTGGTGCTGCCCGGCCTTATTCACCTCTTGCCTTGGTGGCAGTGCCCGTGTAGTGACACGGGGTATTGTTACGGGTAGTGTTACACTGGGCTTGCCTGGCCCTGCCTAGCCTTTACCTTTCCAGCTTTTGCCAGTAGGTGTCGCCAGAGTCCGGAGAATGAACTGGATGGTGCACTAACTCCCTCCTCCTTTATCCCTTCACTTTGCATAAATAGGCAGTGTAATGGGTGGGGGGGTCTGATGCTCTGCAGATGGAAGTGGGCAAGTCCAGGGTGAGAAAACACACCCCTTTCTAGAACCTTCCATTTCCTGCCTGGTCTTGTGTCCCTATCTTGTCTGTTTCTGTGTTGTCTGTGCTATCAGAAGCTCGGGGCCTCCAGCCTGTTTGTGTGGGAATTACCTGGGAGAGCATTGAGCAAGGTTCTTTCCAAAGATGTAGGTTCTAGGAGAGAGATGTGCTCCTGACTCTAGGGAGCAGGTGAGTTCTCAGCAGGTGGGATGGCAGGGAGCAGATGGTTCAGCAGGTGAGAGCACTTGCTATGTAAACTTGGTCCTTAGTTTGGATCCCCAGCACCCACATAAAAAGCTGGGCTTGCCCACATGTGCCTCCAGTCTCAGTGCTGACAGGAGATGCAGACAGTTTGCATGCTGGGGCTTGCTGGCCCCCAGCCGTCAGAAAACAGTGAGTGCCAGGTTTAGTGAGACGTCCTAACGTCCTAACATAGGGGATAGAGTGGAGAAATGTGCGCTGCAGGACCAGAACCCTGACTAGGGGCAGCAAGGAAGTGAAGAAAGGACAGACACACGTACAGGAAAGCCAGGATCAGGTGGGAATGCGCTCACTCTGATGGAAGGCACCTACTACTCCCCACCTTAGCATGCTTAGTAGGTATAGCACAGTGGGAGGGATTAGCTAGTCTGTAGGAGGGTTTGTGGGTGAGCAGTGTCAGATGTCAACACTGGGAGGAGAGGGGAAGATGCTGCAGTGGGCTCCTCTTCCCACAGACTGATCTCTCTCTTTCTCTCTCTCTCTGTCTCTCTCTCTGTCTCTCTGTCTCTCTCTCTGTCTCTCTCTGTCTCTCTCTCTCTCCTCCCTCACCCCCCCCCCCTCGGTGGAGTTTGCAACCCTCATGAGCCTCAGCTGACTTTGGGACTTTTGTGGGCTGAGGTCCTTTACATGGCTGAAACCCGGTAGAGCTCCAAGTTCTCTCCGGTCTCCCTCTGTTCCCTACAGTGGAGACTGATAGCAGACCCCTGATGCCTTCCTCTGGCCTCCCAGTGTGTGCACACATGCACATGACATACATGTAAGCACGTGCATAAACCATACACACACATGGCGACAGCCGGGCTGGGACTGCTGCCTGCTGCCTGCTGCCTGCTGCCTGCTGCCTGCTGCCTGCTGCCTGCTGCCTGC